>CM069133.1:60735785-61106700 GCA_035221665.1 Okamejei kenojei
TATTGAGGAAAAAAATCGGAAGTCGGAATTGGGATGGAAACATAAATCGGAAGATATTCCGCCCTAAGGATTGGTGGCAGGTCGTATGTATGCCAAAATATGAGGCCCTCCCTTTTCCTGGGGGAAAAAGGGGAAACTTTATTTATTTATTTCCCAGAAGTACAAGAGGGGACGTTCTATCACTACAAGGAATTACACTTCAATAGTTACAACCTTAGGTCTCAGTGTACTCTGATGCCATAAAACTGGTGTCACGCAAGGCCTCTCCATATGACTGTTCTCAGGCAATTGCAAGTGAGAATTTGTGAAGTGATATCTATGATAACAAAGAGTAAAGATGGCAGCCATTGGAAGCAATGTCTTTCTATGGTGGACCAGCAAATACATTCCTAATGCTTTGAATGTCCAGAAAAAATCTCAGGTCCTCCACTGCTCTCCCTTCATTCACACTCTTATCACGAGTCATGAGTAAAGTGTCGACAATAAGCTCGATCCTGCTATCAACGCTGGAGATTTCAAACCCAACAATACAATACATTGCTTAGCCAGTATTAAAAATCATCATAACAGAACGAGGCATCTCATTTTGTCAAAGGTTTTGAGACTCCTAAAACCCCAGTGGGTTTTTTAGCTTTCCTATTTATACACGGACTTTTCAGGAATTTCTGAATTAACACATATATTTTAAGGTAATTTCTCTTTCCTGTAAGTATCAGTTTGCCTACAGCGTGCAGCAAAGTCATCTCCGGTCTCCAGTGAAACTACCCTCTATCCCTCTGATAACATATCCAGTATTTTCAGTGACTTTATGTTTGTCAAATCTCCACTCTTCCCCTTCCTGGCTTTGCAATTTGAATTACTGATTTTCAGTAACTTAGTCTTGGCTCTTCCACAATCCAAATTCCTTGATTACACTACAACTCAGCTCCATTTATCTTTTGCTAGTTGTGACATCCTCCACAACCTGATCCTCTTCATCTACAATTGGTTCTCCCAATCTCCATTGGCATTCTCTAATCCTAACTGCGGTTTGCAGCTTATGCAGGCACCAATTTCCGGCAACTGATTGTGTCCACCCTATTATCGGAACAAATCACAAGAGCCTCAATGAAATTCTCTGACATGTGGGCACATGATGGCATTTGCAATGGCAAGTGCTCTTTCAGTCTTGTCCCCTGTTGTGAAAGAATTAACCTTTATTTTGCTCTTAAATTCTCTCATAGTTTCACAAAGACCAATTCACTAAACTATATGTATCATCAACCACATAACAGATTATCTGATATATGTCGGACGGATCTTCCAACTTCCCGGCTGCACGCCTCCCCGCCCATTTAGAACTCCAGTTCCGATGCCTACCGGAGGTGCGGCAGCCAGCAGTTGGAAAGTGGGGAGCCACAGCTTCCGACTGTGGGGCTCTGGCCTCCTCCCTCCTTCCCCCACACCTTTAGCCGCATCCTTTTCCCCCGAATTCGTCGACAACTCCTCCTTGGAAAGTGGCGGCCATATGAGAAGGAGAGGGTGCCTCACGGTGGACCAAGGGGGCACATTGAAACACAAAGTGCTGGAGTAACTCAGCTGACTGAATCAGTCTGTAGTAGTTTCCCATGTCCTCCATCCGTGTTCTCCAGAGACCCGGACCCGCTGAATTACGCCAGCACTTTGTGTTACTTTTCAGTGGTGAAAAAAGGGCTCACTGATGCAGTTTGTGAGTCAGGAGTGGCGTCGGAAACCAGGGTCCTAAAAGGCCAAGGAAACTGCGGTAGCCAGGATGGGTTGGCAGGTCCTTCTATTCACATTTTATATTTTATATTTCTTTGAATTAAGTTTCCGGTACTCCATGGTGCATTAGGGACACGGGAGGGGCGTCATTAGTGGGCCAGGGGTGTATTATCACATGACCTATGTTGGTCCAGAGAAATGGATAATTCTGAGAGGCTCTGGAACCAGGGGTGCCAGAAAATGAGTGTTCAACCTTTAGCAAATTTTTCTGACGTGGCTTGGGAATGCTTTAATTATGAATGGATTGCAATTACAAAGCTGTTGATGAATGTGCATTTATAGGATTTTTAGATCCCAACGAGTCTTGTGATACTTTTTAACATCATGAATTACAAAGACTTATTAGATTCATTAATCTTGCACAAATGCATGATGCAACTAACTTAACCCAATTTGAGCAATCCTACAGCTAACAAGATACGGATATTAATTCTTCCATGACTTATTATACTGTAGTGCAACAGGTTTCCCATCTGATAATATTTCAGATGGAGAGATTTTTAAACGGGAATGAGGGGACATTGAAAAGGCATCTTGTGCTAGATTATGTCATACCAGTACCTGGTTTCGTCCAATCCAATTCCTCTTTTTTAAAATTAAAATAGGTGCTCGAGGAGGGCCTTTCGGCCCTTCGTGGCCAGCACCACCATCATTGCAATCTTTCCTATCTATTAACCCGTTCCTGCCATCTCCCCATATCCTTTGATTCCACTAGCCCATAGAGCTCTATCGAACTCTCTCTTAAATCCATCCAGTGATTTGGCCTCCACTGCCCTCTGTGCAGGGAAATTCATTAATTACAATTCTCTGGGTGATAAAGCGTTTTCTCACCTCAGTCTTCTCGACTTAGTCAAGATACATGTGTGAATCCAAACTGGGCTGTTATGTGTACCTTGTAAACCAGTGAAATGTTCTGGAAAGCCATCGGGTTCCAGGATTCTCTGAGGAGATTCCACTCCTAAAATGCCCCCAGTAACTAGCTGGCAAAGGAGAGAGGGGAGCTTTGCCAACTACGAAAACTGGATCTTTGTTGCTTTGATCTTTGACAGTTTTAACAACTAAAGCTAAACAAAAATCAACACTAAAGAAAGGTAACCTAAAAGCACAATGTAAAATTTATGACTAAATTCAAGATACATTGAAAGCAATTCTACCTCCCCTTTTTAGTCCTATATCTTTGCTCAACAAACTTCCAGTAAAATCTATGTCAGTTTCAGTGACAAATGCCGGTGTTGGAGTTAATGTGGAAGGAAAATTCATTGCGGAGAGTGAACAAGCAGACCTTCTTATCTATCTACCAAGTTTTGGCCGTCTGCATTTCTTCATGGTACAGACTCAAGGCTCGCTAACTGGACACCAGTATTTCCAAGCACATGATCTATCTTCATACTGGTTGGTGCATTCTTGCCATTGAAGGGAGTGCAGAAGTGCAGTTTCTTGCTATAAAATCATTTGGACCACGCGCCGACCTTCCACGGTACTGGAGGAATTTCTACCCGAATCGCTGACAGTTTGTATACTCGCTGGACAGAGGGCTAGGCTGGTCGAGGGCCGCCGGGCAGGCGGGGTTTCCCCTCCGTCATACGGTAGTTTCATATCCTGATAATGCCCATGGGAGCTGGGCCATATCAGCACAGGTCATCGGGGGACTACGGGCAGTGCTGTTGTGTTCAGGGCTCATGCTTACTCTCTCCCCTCAGTGGAGGAGAGGAGTGCAAGGGGGCAGTGTGTGTCTGATCAAACCCCTGGTAGTGTGTCCTGGGGCACTTTCGACATTAGGAATTTGATTACCCGGGGATGGGGGGGGGGGGGGGGGGGGGGGGGGGGGGGGGGGGGGGGCGGGGGGGGGTTGGACACCACAGTTCCCCTCACGTACTATGGCAACATCACCCTTACGTCTTATGTGGTACTCGTTTTCTAAAGGTGGTAGCAGCCAGGGAACTGATTCTGTGGGCAGAGGTCTTCAGGCCTAGGCCCAAGCTGGCCTTCAGGGATAATATACTATCCACGCACCTTGGCAGCTCTACCCTCCAAATCAAGGAGGGAATGGGACCTACATCAGGGGCCTTTGGGCTTACCTCAAGACCACCGGTATCTATGCAGGTACGTGAGTCTGGGTTTCCGAAACATGGGTTGTGTGTTCTTTATAGTGATATTGTATTCTTTCTAAGTATGGCATTTATTTAGTTGCCACCAGGTCACTATATATATGTGGTTTTATTGGGATAGATGCACTCTCCTACTACTGGGGGAGGTTTGTCTTTCCTCCATTTTGCCTCATCAGTCGGGTCTTGCAAATATTCAGTAAATCCCGCTTCAGGCATTTTTGTAGTGACTGGCCTATGCAGCCATGGTTCCCACTGATGTTGAGAACAATGTAGAACCTTATATGGTTAATTCTAAATAGAAGTGGCTGGCTCAGGGCAACTCATCAATGCATGATTAATATCATTTTGTTGACTATATAGACGGCACGAATAACTCTTTTTTTTTTGAAGGACTGGGAGTTCATTTTCGAATGGGTCTTTGACAAAAAATTTGTATATAGTACCATTAACTGGGCCAAATGTACCTTCTGCAAGGAGCGGGACCCAATCTGTTGGGTCGGGTCTCACCCTCTGATATGCAGATTCATGAAGGGTATCTTCAACTCAAACCTCCCAGACCCAGGTACGCAGAGACATAGGATGTTAACATTGTGCTGACACCGCTTTGCCAGTGGGCTCCAGCTACATCCCTGTTCTTGGTCAAACTAACTTACAAGTGGTTATGCACATGGCACTGGTTCAGTGCAGCGGGTCCAGTCATTGCATAGCGTGACTGGACAGCATGGTTTCATCTGCAGGCAAATAACAATTTATGTTCAAGGCTTAGTCAAGCAGAAGCAGGACCAGGGGCTTCAGGTCTATCTCAGAATTGGCCAACCCCATGGACCTTTGGTTGTGTGTGTGGTCCATCTACTTCTATACGGTAAGGTCACCTTAGCAGCTTAGGGGCACTGATCTAGCAATGTTTGTTTGTTACATTAAACTCATACGTAGGTATCAGTACAGGGCCCATCTCCTGGATCGTTAATTAAATGGGTTCTGGCTTGTGCAGAGTGACTCTGACATTTTAATCTCTCTCCAAGCTGGGCTTCAAGTGTTTCAGCGGGCAGGGGTATGGACGTTCCGCTGTACCACCATCCTAGCGTCGGCAGGAGATGGTCATAACGAACGATCTTTCATACATTTTATAACAAACCCATTGCCAGATCGGGTGTATTGCCAACTCTATTTTAAGTTCCGTCCTATAGTTTCCTCCGGAATGACAGTGGTTACTATTGTTATACTGTTCATAAAAAAAGCTGTTAGCCAGCATTGTCTATATCTCTGAACATCTGAATGCATGATATGTTACTCATCCTTGGTCATTTGATGCGTGAGGTGAAGCATGGACTCGTGTCCACGGCAATGAAATCACAGAGCTTTGAAATCTTACCACGTGGGTCACACACGCTGACTCCGATGTAAAAAATAGTATTGATTAAATGAAAACGTACCTGTTTTTGAAGTTCTGATCTATTATTTTATGAGAAAGGTTACGATGAGGGATTACGTGCCCTCCACTCCCAAACCCTCCTCATAAAAGTCAGCTGGTAGTTCTAGTTTCTCGAATCTTACTATATTCAGTTCATCTACTGTTATCTGTGATTTCACACCGCTGCTTTGAAGATTGACGCACATGCGGGCTGGCGGATTCTTCACACCCCTCATTGTAACCCCTCATAAAATAAAGATCAAACTTCAAACTGGTAAGTTCTCATTTATTCTTACTATTAAATGGAATCTATATCCATCCTCCCATTTAGTCGGTCCAACATTTTAAATAGCTTATTGAATCTCTGAGGTTTTACATTAAGCTGCCTTTCCCAAACCTGTCCGTTCCATCTTTCCTCTGAGCTAAAATCTATCAATTCTACAGCCCTGCTAATACTTTTTTCTAAATCGATCACAAATTTCAGGTAGAAAACTCACCGTGATTACTGTTGCTACAATGGATACACTTAAAAATTAAAAATATATGGCCCTCTTTCTCTTTCTCTCTTTCTCCCCCTTTTCTCCTTTACATTATCCGCTGCAACCTCGTCGTCTACTTCAAGTGAGTATTTTGATCAGCATACAACCACCAAGGACAGCTTGTACCACCGGAAAATGGTGAATTGGGGACGGAAAAGGGCGGGGGTAGAGGATAGCAAGAGGAGTGTTGGAGTTTTTCAGATTAAACGTTTTGATTGTAAATATTACAGCCATTAAAAAAGGAAATAAATGGTCACTGAGCCTAGGAGAGATCTAAAGAAAAATGGAAATTACTTAAATTCCTAAGAGATACTGGATCATTTGAAATAGTACAGTGAGAGAATAGATGTGAAAATTTGAATGTTTTTGATTTGTATTCAATACTTGCAATATTTTTGAATGAGCTTAAGCTAATGGGTGTCAAAAATGGATGGTTGACGAAGGGAATGTTTTGAATTTGAGTCGGGAGAGGTGGTGACAAGGTCCAAGTTAGAGGTTCACTCTCTGACGGATATATTGATTTTGAAGCTTTGCACAAAGTCAATTTATACGCAGAGGTTTTGGGTAATTTATTTATGCCTGAAACAAATAGTGAAGGTGGAGGATGTAAGACAAGAGGGGAGGTCATAAGACAAGAGTGGTGCTTTGGAAGGATACGAACATTTTCTCCATGTGTTTCATGGGAAGAATTTGTAGATCCACAAGAGGATACAATGGAGGAGGCGAGATGAATGATTTGTTGTCAAGCTAGGTATAATCAATTGTAACGACCTCTTTGACAAATATCTGGGAAAGAGAGTCAGGAACATGCTCTTGGATTTGCTGAGGTGCTTTCCCACAGTAAAGTCAATGCTAATGAAAATAGTGTAAGGATAAAAGTGGGGATGCGATCAGCCATGTTAATAAAGTAGAAAAAGGTAAGTAGTACAATAAGATAGCAAGTGTTTAAGAAGGAACTGCAGATGCTGGAAAATCGAAGGTAGACAAGAATGCTGGAGAAACTCAACGGGTGCAGCAGCATCTATGGAGTGAAGGAAATAGGCAATGTTTCAGGCCAAAACCCTTTTTCAGATTGATGGAGGGTGGGGGGAGGGGGAGGGGGTGAAGAAAGGAAAAAGGTGGAGGAGCCCGAAGGCTGAGGGAGAGCTAGGAAGGGGAGGGGACAGCAAGGGCTAACAGAATTGAGAGAATTCAATGTTCAGGCCACCGGGATGCAGACTGCCCAAGTGGAATATGAGGTGCCGTTTCTCCAATTTCCGGTTTGTTTGTTGCTCCACTCTGGCCATGGAGGAAGGCCCAGGACAGAGAAAGTCGGATACGGAATGGGAGAGGGAGTTGAGAGTGCTCAGCCGGGGGGGAGGTCAGGATGGTTAATGCGGGACCGAGGGGGGAGGTAGTTCGGCCCCCCAAAACGATCGCACAAGCTACGCTTTGGTCTCACTGATGTAGATCAGCTGACATCATAGAGCAGCGGATGCAATAGATGAGGTTGGGAGGAGATGCAGGTGAACCTCTGTCGCACCTGGAATGACGCTTGGATCCTTGAATGGAGTCGAGGGGGGAGGTTTTTTTTTTTTAAAGCGACAAGCGTTGCATCTCTTGTGGTTGCAAGGGAAAGTGCCCGGCGCAGGGGAGGGGGTGGTGCGGGGAGGGAAGGGAAGAACTTGACAAGGGAGTTACGGAGTGGGCAGTGGTCTTTGTGAAACGGAAAGTAGACGGGGGGGGGGGGGGGAGAGATGGGAGATGGGAGATGTGGCGAGTTGTGGGGGTCACGTAGGGGGGGGGAGGTGGTTAATTTAAACTGACATACAACAATTTGTTGTGTATGTGATGGTAGTGAGGTGAAGGTGAGGACTAGGGGGGACTCGCCTTGTTGCAAGTGGGGGGGATGGGGGAGAGGAGAGAGCAGTGATATGGGGTTATGGAAGAGATACTGGTGCGAGCTTCATCTATAGTAGGGGAGGGGAACCCCCTTCCCTGAAGAATGAGACATTTCTGATGCCCTGGTGTGGAACACCTCATCCTGGGAGCAGGCGTGGCATAGACGGAGGAATTGGGAGCAGGGGATGGAGTCCTTACAGGAAACAGGGTGGGAAGAAGAGTAGTCTAGATAGCCATGAGAGTCAGTGGGTTTATAGTGGATGTTGGCCAGAAGTCTATCATCTGGAGATAAGATAGCAATCATGGAACATAGACTTCGTAGCATAAATTAGAAATGTGGCATAACATGACACCACCATATTAGACGTATTAGCTTGTTTTTATCTTAAACTTCCATTCAGTTCTTTAGGGTGATAATTATACATAAAGCATGTATCTAAACGTTCTCAATATGGTTAATTGAAAATATAGCACGATTCAAATCGTCAGAACAGATTTATGGACTATTTTTAATCACTTACTCAAATCGACTTACCAACTGAACCAATGATGGTGAGAATTGCAAGGATCCAAATGAGCACTTTGGAGATGTATCTGATTATAACCATCAACAACATCGACAAAACTGAAAAACATGAATACAATCACTGTACAGAATTGAACTATGATGGAACTGCAACAATGACGAGCAGATTGCAAAGAATGTGTACAGCCAAGAACTCAACAATACGAGAACAAATTTTTGTGACAAGGCGATGGATGGAACTGCAAGTTAATGTACTGCCATTTTTCCTCTAGCCCCCCCCCCCCCCCCGGAACCGGGGATACAATTTAACCAAGTAGAATGGAATGAATATGATAGATTGCATTTTCCAGAAGGCAGCAAATTTATGAAAGTTCTTAATTTTCCCTCTGGGATCTTAATATCTTATTTCCACTTGCATCAAATAGCTTGCCTCCTTAATCAAAACAACAGAACAAGAATCAACAATAAAAACCGTTGAACTTTTTTTGTTTGTGTCTGTAAATTGTGTTTCAGGGACAGGCAAAGTGGGCAAGTCTAGTTATTCATCATAGATCCTCAGTGACATTCAGAAAGATACACTGACCTTATTAAACCATAGTATAAAGATTCAGGTGCGTATCAGTCCTGGTTTTTTTTTAATGTTAAGCCACTCCCTCTGTTATTTTCCAAAACTGTTTGTCTGATATTTCTCTCTGCCTTTCTTTCTCTATCATTGTTTCCCTGTTTCGTTCCTGTCATTCCCTCCGAATGCTGAAATGAACTGTAGCAGGCACTGTAATTTCAAAGAACTATTTTACAACAAATCTCAACTGCACATCAACGCAGGAGCCTCATGCCTTATAGCACAAATATTCTACATTCATATATAGGCATTCACCATTAACTTCATTATGAAAATAAATAATGCTAAAAATGTGCTAAAAAAATATTATTAAATGGTGTTCAGTATTCAGTTGAAGGCACTGATGTCACCCCAGGTTTTGTTTGTACAGAATTCAGACTTTCAGTAAAACCAGTAGCAATACTGCTATTGGAGCAGCTGGAGAAATGTTGAAAAAAAAACAAAGTATGAATGAACAGTGCCCCTGAACTGCAAATTTTTTCAACCTGTGGGGAAGCATTTATTTTCAATTCCTCCCGTGATTTATTACTTTGGCAAATGCACATCCGATGCATAGATGCCCAGGAATGTTTTAGGCAGGAAGATGATCTATATTTCAAGAAAGCTCAGATTTTTAAACCGGAATTTAGCAATACTTAATTTTTGAGTTTTCTTGTACATAACATTAAACATACTGTCACGGTCCAAGTTCAACCACTTCATTCAGATGTCAGGAGCCCCTTTTCTCCAGCACAAAGTTTACATTGTATTTGCTGGAGAATATTCCAATCAAGTAAGGGCATGGGACCAAGGTACCTCCTTTCCTTTCATGCGTTACCTACAATTTTAGATCAGCACTGCTAGGATTGTTGAATGAGTGGGAAGGATAAATATGAGAAATTGCTACAAAACTGTGTCCAATGGAGAGCTCCGCACAGTCCAGCACCAGCAGGTCAGAATGGTGTGCAATGAATTAGAACTGTGGAACTGAAGTTGCCTGGAATGTCGACCTTTGAAAAATAAAATCTTGTTAAGCCAGTCATGCCTGTCACTGCTGACATGGCTTCAAAAGGTTTGCTTCATTATATGACAATCTGAATTCATTGGCATTACTCCTAATGTAAATGACAATTCTGAATTCAATACAATGTGGCTTGCCTAATTAACACTTTATTCAAGCAGTTCAACTACAACATTTTTGTCAAACAATGCAGTTCAACTAACAATGTTTCTCTGTTTCCACAACTTCCATCCTCACATTCCCACATTCTCCATTTCAGATAACCGGACTGGTCTAGTGCGGTTCCTCACATGTCAAGTGACTTGATTGCGCACACACACTGTACAAATGTAAGTTGAAAGAAGTTGCCTTGGCTTTAGTGTTCAATTTGCTTCAAATTAGTTTTGCACTGATGAAAATAATCGAAGTGCTTCAATTGGTTCACCTGAATGGACTCCAAGCCAATTTTTTATATATATATAAAAAAAAAACCAAGTGCAGACCCGTTGGGTCTGTTCCCCCAATGAGAGTTTGGGGGGGAGGGGGAGGGGGGGGGGGGTGGGGGGGGGGGGGGGGGGGGGGGAGAGGCGGGACAGCATGCAGCGTCACACACACTAACCACCCACACACACACACACACACACACTAACTACCCCATTGATATTATATTACTATTATTAATTTGCTCCTTTTACCCCATAACCACCCTATCCACTGACGCACAGCCCCCAAGTCACAGGAGCGTCTGGGGGGGGGTGGGGGGTAGAGAGTGAGGGCAGAGTGAGAATGGGGAGAGACAGAGAGAGAGGCAGAGACAGAAGGGCAAGAGACAGAGGGAGGGGGAGTGGAGGGGAGGAGGGAGAGATGGGAAGAGGGAGAGGGGAGGAGAGAGAGAGGGGGGAAAGGGGAGATGAGGGGGGAAAAAAGGGAAGGGGGTATGAAGGGAGGGGGAGAGGTGGTGGGGGGAGGAGGCAGGGGGTTGGGGGAGGGAGGAAGGTGGGAGAGAGAGAGAGAGGGCCGAGAGAGGGCGAGAGAGAGGGGCGAGAGAGCGAGGGCCGGAGGGAGAGGGCGATGCAGTGGGATGGAGAGGGGTCCGAGAGGGCGGAGAGGGGGGGCGAGAGAGGGCGAGGAGTGGGAGAGGGAGAGGGAGAGGGAGAGGGGAGAGGAGAGGGGGAGAGGGAGAGGGAAGAGGGAGAGGCGAGAGGGAGAGAGGGAGAGGGAAGAGGGAAGAGGGAGAGGGGAGTGCGGAGAGGGGAGAGGGAGGAGGGGAAGAGAGGGAGGGAGGGGAGAGGTGAGAGGGAGAGGGATAGGGAGAGAGGGTGAGGGAGAGGGAGAGGGAGAGGGAGAGGGAGAGGAGTGGGGAGAGGGATGAGGGGAGAGAGGAGAGGGAGAGGGAGCGGGAGAGGTGAGAGAGGAAGAGGAGGGAGAGGGATGAGGGAAGGGAGGGAGAGGTGGGGAGAGAGGAGAGGGCACAGCCCGGGGAGAGGCACAGAGGGGAGGGGGAGGGGGAGGGGGAGGGGGGAGGGGGAGGGGGAGGGGGTGCGGGGAGGGGGAGGGGAGGACGAGGGGGGAGGGAGGGTGGGGGGGAGGGGGAGGGGGAGGGGAGGGGGAGGGGGAGGGCGGAGGGGGGCAATGGGGGGGGGGGAGGGGTGGAGTGGGGGAGGGAGAGGGGAGGGTAGGAGGGAGAAGCGGAGAGGGAGGTGGGGAGAGGGAGAGGGATGAGGGCGAGGGTGAGGGAGAGGGAGAGGGAGAGGGGTAGAAGGGAGAGGGAGAGAAGGAGAGGGAGAGGGAGGAGGGAGAGAGGGAGAGGGAGAGGGACGGGCAGCCCGAGCGATGCACAGAGCAATCTGAAGACAGTGAAAAGCAGGGGGGGCCCAGCCAATTGTGGCTTCCGCCAAGACAGATGCCAAGCCGGGCCGGGCTGGGGGTGGGGACAGACGATCGGGCCTCCCCAGTTATGGGTAGAGAGCAAAAATCCTATAGCGTTATAGGATCTTTGGTAGAGAGGAGAGGTGGGGAGAGAGGGAGGGAGGGCGGATGAGGGGAGAAGGTGGGGGGGTGTGTGGTGGGGGGGGGGTGGGGATGGGAGAGCCGGGCGAGTGAGTGGGCATGCCAAATGAGGAGAGAGACAGAAGCGGCTTCTGGACTCTCTGGAAAGCCACAGCTGGTATAGTGAGCAGGCCAGGCAGGGGGGTTGGGGATGGGAGGGGCTGGCTTCGTACGAGCTGGGCCGACAGTGTGAGGAATGAAGGTTCAGCGCATGTTTGTGTGAGGCGGGCACTGGGGGACCTGAGATCTGCAGAACAAAGATACTATAGCGGAGCTGTAGAATATTTGTTCTGCAGAACTTTCTCGATCTTTCTGCGCCTTTTGAAGAACGGGGGGGATGGATGTTACAGCTACATTAAGCCACAATGGCGGGGGCGCTCGGCGGGGCCTAGGAGGCAGGTGGACCTGGATTGGTGGGCATGTGGGCATTGTGACGTCAACAGCTGGTAAGCGGCAATTATTTTTGAAAAAGTGAGTTTTGTGAACAACTTTATTCAAAATCTGGGGAAATAATCGACTAAATTATCGAGAGGAGTGGATTACGAAATCATAAGTTAAATCCCTACTTATATATATATAATATATATATATATATATATATATATATATATACACGACCCGAAACGTCACCCATTCCTTCTCTCCAGAGATGCTGCCTGTCCCGCTGAGTTAGTCCAGCTTTTTGTGTCTATCTTTGGTTTAAACCAGCATCTGCAGTTCCTTCCTACACATTTCGTCTGCTCCACTGTGAAAACGCAAGGTGTATACTTTGAAGAAATCCACCTCTACGACGAGTTCTGCAACATCCTCTCTCGGTGCTATCTCTCTACATCATCGCCTATATCTCTCGTTTCCCTTATTCCTAACTAGTCTGAAGAAGGATCTTGACACAAAATGCCACCCATTCCTTCTCTCCAGTCCCACTGAGTTGTTCCAACTTTGTGTCATGCACAACTGTAACTGCAAACAATTTGTAAGCGTGAGCCTCAGGCATGATAGCAGACCCTTAAAAAGCTGAGCTACTCAAATCCTAACACTTAAGCACTTAGCTATGTGACTGTTCATGATCTCAAACTATAGTTGAGGGGCAACCTTACCAGTTAAATGCCAGCCTGAGATTACCTGCCTTGAGCCTGGAGTCCAACGGTACAGCACCATTTAAATCACTGGGATTTTTAATGACAAAGGACAGAAGCGTGTCTTTATCTGACTCAAGTTGGCCAGTTTAAATATCTATAATTTTAAGTTTATGATTTAAAAACAGAAATACTAAATTTAGTATTTCTGTTTTAAAATCACATACTTAAAATTAAAGATATTAAAGAAACAGTGCTGTTAAGTTGTGTCCTATTGAGAGACAAATTCACATTCAACGACAGATTTAATAGCTAATGAGGCTGGGCAGAAGCTCAACTGGAAAAGACCAGAGTGAAAGAGCAGAACCAGTTGCGATCAAAGAAATCAGCGCCACACTGCACTGAGCTTGTTTGATCCTTTGGCAGCAACCTTCCTTTTAAATTCCAAGCAGGTAGAAATGAGCAACAGCAAGGCATAGCAATGCTTCCACACAGTAGGAAAGTATTAATTTTTGTTTTAGTTTAGTTTTGAGATACACGGCGGAAACAGGTCCTTCAGTCCACCGAGCCCGTGTCAACCCCCGCACACCAACATTATCATACATACAAACTAGGGACAATTTGCAATTATACCAAAGACAATTACCCTACAAACCTGTACATCTTATTTGGAGTGTGGGAAGAAACTGGAGATCAAGGAGAAAACCCATGCAGGTCTCAGGGAGAACATACAAACTACATACAGATAGTACCCATAGTCAGGATCGAACCCATGTTTCTGGCACTGTAAGACAGCAACTCTACCGCTGCGCCACTGTGCCGCTTGTTTGGTGCAGCTTAGGGCAAATGTATAGATAAGAGGAACTGAGCAATGCCATATCTGTTAATTTTCTTCAGATATTTGCAGATTGTCAGGCAACAGACCCGAATTCAAGCCAAAAGGTATTATGAAACATGATGTAATCTAATTTGTAAACGCGTGTAAAATGAGCAAGTATCAACAAAGACAAAGTGCAGTGTTTTACATAACTCAAGGTTCACATTGTCCATTTGTTTCAAGACTGTACAATTTCTGTTTTATGTACAACTCTTTAATAATCACAAACTGCAAGATCCTTCTGGCCCTCTACAGTGTTCCAATATTCTGTGGATATCCTCACCTCCATCCCCATTGCTTCTAGATACAAGATTGACAACCATTGGGTTTTGGCACCAAAGCTTGGCCTAGACTCTCAATTCAACCACTGCTTCTGAACTCCCATTGCTCAAGCAGCATAATTATCAAATAATCACAACCATACATAGGCTACCCTCTCCATATTCCTAAACCCAGAGACTGGTTGAATTTATCTGCAATAAAATGGGTGGGAGACATGAGTAAAATTATTTTTTTATCTGCACTGTGCTAAAAATTATTTGAAATAATTTATTCTACATCCTAACTGAGAGCGGTGTTGCGATAATAATAATTACTTAATAGAAGATTTGGGAGACGAATGGAGTGCAGAGAACTTCAGTGCAGGTTCAATATTTCTTATTAAGTCAATAAATGAATTTTGGTCCTTGAAAGTTTGGTCCTCAGTAATGAAAGAAAATATCAAACCAGGAAACATCTGGGTTATGCATGAAGCGTAATCAGGCCTCATATTATAAGGCACTTAAGCAAGTGCCGGAGAACTGGAAAACCACAAGGCTTGACCCAAGTGCGTTTAGTCAAGCTCTCACAACCACATGACAGTTATTATTCATAATCCATAATTTATGTTTCAATTCATGTTCTGTAATGTTATACATGAACATGGGCATGAATTGCAACTAAAATAGCATAACGTTCCATTACAGACTTAAAATGTATTAAGTACAAAATAGGCATTCATTAGAAATAAAGCAATAAGAGCTCACTCTCAATGTAATCAAAATTAAAATAGATCATACGGTACAAATCAAACCATTTGTGGACGTTCAAACTGACCGTAATATTCCCAATATGACCAGGTCAAATTTAATCTGTGTAGATCTAGTTTATAAGAATATTTCTCAGTCTCCCCCGGCGCTAGTTTCTAATAATGTGCATGAATAACAACCCCTTCTTACCATTTATATAAATGAAAATCCAGCCTTGAAAGTCACAAACTAACTCTCAGTTTTTTTTCTGCTGATTTTTAGAGGGCTTTACCACCATGCTGATCCATCCTACTCTACACCAACTTATAAAACAGAACTGGTATAGAACATGTCAGAATATTTGCGGATTCCATGTTTCCAATTTAAGTGGAACAAGGAATAGGAAATCATTTGTGTTGAACAAATGAATATCAAAGAAAAATGACTTTTGATTTGGAGGTATAAAGAGAGGATACATGTATACAAAATGTCAGTGGCTACTCAAAATTTCCAATTATTTAAGATTAATATAAAATGACAAGATGCCCTTTTACGAAAACAAAGGTTGTGCATTGCCCACAGGCAAACAAATTTGTTAAATTATAACAAATGTACATGCTAAAATAAAATTATTAAATAACGCAACACTACCTACTTAAATCACATTCAACCTTTTTTAATAAAATGTATAGATTCAAGAATCATTACCTAGAGACATTAAGCAAAGTCCCACTATAATTTCTTTGCTGGTCATTACTCCAGTAATCACCCTCTGCAAGACACTATTGTAACTGACGAAGGTGGCCAGGGCCTTAATATTTTTGCAGCCACTATCCATTGGGACACAACGATGGAAGAATGCAATAGGTTTACTAGTGTAAAAGAAAAAGACAGGAAAATGGAATGTCAAATTAATATCAATAATGGGGATGACGACAATGATAATCATGATCATATTTTTTAAATATTAATTTCCAAGTGTCAAATCAAAAATCAAGCATCAATTGTGCCTACACATTTCACATTAATAATACTGCTTTTGTTGCACAAGGAGAAAGTAGAATAAGAGCATCTTTTTAAAACAGCTAAATTTGTCAAAAATCACCAAATAAAATCTGTAAAATAAGATATTACATTTTCACACTCAATGCTAACTACATTGTTTGATAAATTTGTTTTATTTTTGCATCTTTATTCAATCCGCATATTTATCCCACAGATTCACCAAAAGGCAACTGCAGGCACTCTGCATTACAGACATCATTTCAATCAATGTAATTCTAGGGCAAGGTTACAAAGACAAATGGTTCTGAAATAATGTTGTGCCTTGCCCTAACTTCAAATTATTAAAAATCCTTTATCTCTCTTCTCCACTATTGAAGTTGGAAATGAGAAAAGCTAAGGAATAGTTGTTTGATTAAACTCCAATATGACTATCTGGGTGACATTGTTTGAATTTTACACCAACTAAACTACTGTTAAAGCTCAGAAAAAAAAGCAGTTTGCATGCAAAGACGTTACTAATACAATGTTATAAAATCCAAGCAGAAAACAATCAAATATTTCCTTTTAAAAAAAAAAATCATCAAGTGGCTTGTACAATGTTCAAAGATCAAGATTTATTTCTAATGTTATTGAAATAATAATGGTGATCCTCCTTGGGTTGGATCCCAACCATGAATAGCCAATATCACATTGATGCACTCAGGGAGCTAATTTCCAATTTGCCACCATATTTCCCCATACCATGAGCAAGGATTAGCACTGCCCAAAACAGTATTAAGATTCAAGATTATTTTGAAAACTTACGACTTAACCAGAGTAAGTTTTTTTCTCACTTCACAAACATGTATTAGTGTGGTGGGAGACAGACACCAATATAAGACAAAACAAAAAGCACCAAAATGCTCTGTTCTAAAGGAGATGGGTGGCATACTGTACATGTTAATAAACAACTATTAATATCTTTGATGAAATATTAAAATTGATTACCATCTCAGTCACCATCACTGAAACAAATTATCAGCTTATATTATCCGTCATAAGAAATGGTGAGCTCACAATACCACATGAAGTGGTTAACAAGGATTCCATATGCCAATCAATGTTTAGCATACTAATTACAAGATTCCCAATGCTCGCTTTTTATGAAAACATCTTTTATAAATTATACAAGTTAAGCATTGTGCTACCACACTATGCCCACACATTTTTTTAAATCATTTATTGTTCTGCGTATTTAACTCATGCAATAAACCTGGCGAGTATCAGACCGAACAGTTAGTACTCATTTACTATATTCAGTAACTTTAGCCTCAAAAATAAGGAATAAGGAACTAGACATAATTAGGAGCAGGGGCAGGTCAACTAGCTCATTGTGTCTGTTCTATCAATAAGATCATGGCTGCTCTTTTACCTCAGTATCACATCCCCACAACAACATATCCCTTTAATAGCAGAAAATCCGTCTTGAATAAACTCACTGACTGAATCTGCCCAGTACTCTTGGGTGGAGAAATACAAAGATTCATTACACTCAGGATGAGCAGATGTCTTCTCATCTCCATCTTAAATGATGAGCAGATGTCTTCTCATCTCTGTCCTATTTTGACACAGCAATCAGTGGAAATAAAAATTCTGTAACAGAGCCTGCCAAGCCCTGAAATATTTTTTTCTTTGAATTATGTCGCTTCTTTATGATGAAAGTATGGATCTACTTAAATCTCTCCTCATACAAACAGAATTGCAACCAGGATTAAATCAAGAGGAAACTGGAAGTCTTTTAGCATTCCACTGCACTTACTACATACTGAAGGACATACATTTAATTTTACTTCGGAGTCACGTGAGTGACTACGTGAACACCCCGCCAGCATGCATGTGCGACATATATCGTCCAACGCATTGCGCAGCGACAGGCAGGAGGAGCGTCGCTCCTCCAGCGGTAGGTTTAAAACGGACCTGCAGGTAAGTTTTTACTATTCTGAGGTTGTTTTTTGGCTGCTCTGTGTAATTTCTCTTACAGAGCAAACAAAATGGACAAGTCCAAGACGAAGTCCAAATGGACCGCAGCGAAACTGACTGCGGAGGACTGCGGGCAAACAGCAGCGGCCGATTTCACCTGGGCTGCTAACCATGCGATCAGCAGCCCCCGACTTGGCACCGCTACAGCCCGTAGGTGTACCTCGGAGTGGAGGTAAGGCCACCCGAAAGTCGGATAAGCCTGTAGACTCGGACGGGTCCGGGCTGGAAGAATCTCCACCCGCGGATAACGACAGTGACCGTTTATCTCGCATGGAGCAGTTGATGGAGCAATTGCTCCAACATGACTTACTCCAACAAACGGAGTCTTGTCACCGTGGGTCTCCTCGGCCACCCACGGCAGCACCTTTTACAGGGCTGCCAAATGTCTCCCTCTCCTCGGAGGGGAGCACAAGGAGTCACCTCTGGGCTAACTCTGAAGATGTGGGTTTGGCTGAAGACACTTCCAGCGTGCTAGGGGTGCAGGAACAACAGGAGCTGCTCGACATGGTCTCCAAATTTGCAATGCCTTCGTAAAAGGGACAGCCGTTACAGCCGCAGCTGGCAGCCAGCATCAACTATCTCACCATCAACCAGCTGCAGGAACAGGCCATGAGTGACACAGCTGCTAAGTACTTAGCACCAGAGCACTGTGTTTCCCTCAATGTTCCTGCGGTGAACAACCTGATCTGGGGAAACATCGGAGTTGGCATCAGAACCCAAGAGATCAAGATACAAAAGGTCCTCAAACTACTTGCCTCGGGTATAACGGCATTTGCCAGATCAGTTGATGGCAAGGACATGACGGAGGAACAACAAGATGCTCTGGCACTCTTCTGCAATGCACAGTTTGAAATAAACTGCTTCAGGAAGAGTGTGATCCAGCCTGCCTTGAACCCCAAATTTGCAGGGTTGTGCAAGACCAGCAGCGTGCCACCGCCTACTTTACTGTTCGGGGACAACCTGCCGTCAAAGACTTCGACGAGGAGGCAAAAGCCGTCGGGCTAATGAAAGCGCCGTCCACAGCCAAAACCTCGCATCTTCGGCGGTAGCACCCCTACGCATCCACCAGCAAGCCGTGATACTACATCGAAAGAACAGCAGCTGGTGAAGAAACAAACACATCACCACCGGTAACCATGGAGGTAGGTGGGTCTGGTTTCTTCCGGAACATAAGTGTAAGTTCTTCACAGGTTGGGGAAGGTTACACTTGTTTTGGAGTGCATGGAGTTCCATAACTTCTGATCCCTTTATACTGCATAGTATTCAGGGATACAAAATTGAATTCATCCACAAACTTCTCCCTCCGGTTCAGCATGCACCTAGCCGAACGTTCGTGCCTTCACAAAAAGAAAGATTAGAAGGTCATGCAGAACTTTTGAGGTTACATATAAAAGGAGTAATTGAGAAATCCAAACACGAATCTCGAGTTTGTGTCAAATATTTTTACAAAAAACAAAAAGATGGTGGATGTCGTATCATCATTGATTTGACACAGCTGAATACTTTTGTGCAGTATACACACTTCAAAATGGAAACTTTTGTTACTGCCAAACAATTAGTTTCCAAAAGATACTTCATGGCTTGCATCGACCTCAAAGATGCATACTATTCAGTATCAATAGAGAAGGATCACTGCAGATATCTCAAATTTAACTGGTAGGGGCAGTTCTGGCAGTACAAAGCGCTGCCTAATGGATTAACATTAGCCCCCAGACTATTTACTAAAATATTAAAACCAGCCCTGACGTTTATCCGAAAACAGAAACATATTGTCATGGCATATCTGGATGACATCTTAATTGTGAGAAAAACTCTGGAGTTGGCCAAATTGGCTGTTTCAGCCACCAAGCTCTTATTTGAAAACCTGGGGTTTATCATCCATCCAGATAAATCTAAGTTAATGCTTTCTATGAAAATGGACTACTTGGGGTTCACAATTGACTCTGTTCACATGTCTGTGACTTTGCCAAAGGACAAAGCATCAGACTTAATAGAGGCATGCAACAGCCTTGTTTCCGTCAGTCAACCAGCTATTCGACAAGTCGCCAGGGTGATTGGGAAACTCGAGGCTGAGTTCCCAGCCACACAATTTGGACCTTTGCATTACCAAAATTTACAAAGGGCAAAGGTTGAAGCACTCAAACATCATGCTGGCCATTTTGACAGGCCAATGCGGTTACCAGCCAAAGCAGTTTTGGAATTGCAATGGTGGACAAAGAACACTCGGCGTTGCTCTAATCCCATCATAATCAGCAATCCTTCAGTTGTGTTACAAACTGATGGCAGCGCTCACGGCTGGGGAGCAACTAATACCGTCACCAGTTGCAGTGGTAGATGGGATGCACAAGAGTTAACTTTACTTCGAGCACTGGGTATTAATCATCTAGAGATGTTGGGAGCATTCCACGGCCTTCGGGCTTACAGTTTGGACATGCACCATCTGCATGTTCTCCTACAAATTGATAATACCACGGTAGTGGCATATATCAATTATATGGGTGGAATTAAGTCGATATCTTGTGATGAATTGGCCAATACAATCTGGCACTGGTGCATCGAAAGAAATATTTGGATATCAACTACTTACCTTCCAGGTAAGCTCAATACAGTGGCGGACACCAGGTCACACAAACTCAATGACAACACCGAATGGATGTTGGACCACCAAGTATTTACTGACATTGTAGCTCAGTATGGAACAACAGATATCGATCTATTCACATCCAGGCTTAATCACCAGTTACCAACATATGTTGCATGGGAAGCAGACCCTGGGGCAGTGGCGATGAACGCATTCTCACTACACTGGGGAATTGTTTTTCTATGCATTTCCCCCCCTTCTGCCTCATCAGTCGGGTCTTGCGGAAAATACAACAAGACTCCGTGTCGGGTATCTTGGTAGTACCCGACTGGCCTACTCAGCCATGGTTTCCTGTGGTTCTCGACATGGTCTCAGAACCATGTATGCCCATCTCCAAACATCCAAGTTTATTGGTTCGTCCTGTGACAGGCGAAAGTCACCCGTGCCATGACAGAATAAATCTGTTGATTTGCAGGATCTAAAAAGACTACTCATGGAATTTGGACTATCGGACCGAACTACGGACATTATCACGGCAGCTTGCAGAGAGTCCACCAGGAAACAATACCTCTCATATATCAGAAAATGAGAAATATTCTGTACCAGGGCGAACGTCACTTACCATACGGCCACTATAACAAATGTGCTGGAATTCCTGGCCAACCTACATTTTGACAAAAGCTTGAGCTACAGTGCCATCAACTGTGCTAGGAGTGCTCAATCACCTTACCTGGGACAGGGTTTAGGACACCACGGGGTTGGATCACACCCTCTAGTATCAAAACTAATGAAGGGTATTTTCAACTCTAATCCCCTCAGGCCTAGGTACTCCCAGACCTGGGATATTGGTATTGTCTTAACCCTGCTCAGGGATTGGGCACCAGCAACATCCCTGACATTAGCTAAACTAACATACAAAATAGTGATGCTAATGGTACTAGTTACGGCACAGAGGGTCCGGTCACTGCACAAATTAAGACTGGACGCTATGGTAACATCCAAGAATAAAATAACTTTCTATATTTTTGAGTTACTTAAACAGAACAGGCCTGGATCATCTGGACTCAAATTGGAGTTCCTAGCATACCCCATAGACCTCCGTATATGCATAGTGACCCATTTATTACATTATTTAGAGGTCACCAAAAGCCTAAGAGGCACGGAAATGGTTTATTAATTAGTCATAAATGTCCCCATAAAAGAGTGTCCGTGCAGACCATTTCGCGATGGCTTAGACAGGTCTAAGGTGCAGCAGGAGTGGAGACTGATGTTTTTAAATCTCATTCCACCAGGGTTGCAGCTACATCGGCAGCAAGAATGTTGGAAATTTCCATGGTCCACATCCTTGCAACGGCGGGATGGTCCAATGAAAGAACATTTCAACGATTTTACAATAAACCCGTTGCCAGACCCGAGACATTTGCAGACACGATTTTAAGTTATGTATTATGATTTTACCCCGAATGTTAGGGGTTATTATTATTATTTGTTAATAAATACATCATTATTTTCAGTAACCGATTCATGTCTGAATACGTTAACATATTTTCCTCCATTAACCATATAACCATATAACAATTACAGCACGGAAACAAGCCCTCTCGGCCCTTCCAGTCCGTGCCGACCATTTGTTTTCCCCTAGTTCCATCTACCTGCTCCATTCCCTCCATTCCCCTCCATTCTCTTCACGTCCATATACCTATCCACTTTACTTTTAAATGTTAAAATCGATCCTGCCTCCACCACTTCTGCTGGAAGCTCATTCCACACAGCCACCACCCTCTGAGTAAAGAAGATCCCCCTCACGTTACCCCTAAACTTCTGTCCCTTAATTCTCATGTCATGCCCTCTTGTTTGAATCTTCCCTACCCTCAATGGGAAAAACGTATCCACGTCAACTCTGTCTATCCCTTTCATCATTTTAAAGACCTCAATCAAGTCCCCCCTTAACCTTCTGCGCTCCAAAGAATAAAGACCTAACTTGTTCAACCTTTCTCTGTAACATAGTTGCTGGAACCCTGGCAACATTCTAGTAAATCTCCTCTGTACTCTCTCTATTTTGTTGACATCCTTCCTATAACTAGGCGACCAAAATTGTACACCATACACCAGAATTGGTCTTACCAATGCCTTGTACAATTTTAACATTACTTCCCTACTCCTATATTCAATGCTCTGATTTATAAAGGCCAGCACACCAAAGGCTTTCTTTACCACCCTATCTACATGTGATTCCACCTTCAGGGAACTATGCACAGTTATTCCTAGATCCCTCTGTTTCCACAGCATTCCTCAATTCCCTACCATTTACCATGTACGTCCTATTTTGATTTGTCCTGCCAAGATGTAGCACTTCACACTTAACAGCTTTAAACTCCATCTGCCATCTTTCAGCCCACTTTTCCAAATGGCCCAAATCTCTCTGTAGACTTTGAAAATCTACTTCATTATCCACAACACCACCTATCTTAGTATCATCTGCATACTTACTTATCCAATTTTCCACCCCATCATCCAGATCATTGATGTACATGACCAACAACAGTGGACCCAACACAGATCCCTGAGGCACCCCACTGGTCACCGGCTTCCAACCTGACAAACAGCCATCCACCATTACTCTCTGACATCTCCCATTCAGCCACTGTTGAATCCATCTTGCTACTCCGCCATTAACACCCAAAGATTGAACCTTCTTAACCAACCTTCCATGGGGAATCTTGTCAAAGGCCTTACTGAAATCCATATAGACAACATCCACTGCTTTACCCTCATCAATTTCCCTAGTTACCGCTTCAAAAAATTCAAGAAGGTTTGTCAAACATGACCTTCCAGGCACAAATCCATGTTGACTGTTCCTGATCAGGCCCTGTTTATCCAGATGCTTATATATATTATCTCTAAGTATCCTTTCCATTAATTTGCCCACCACTGACGTCAAACTAATAGGTCTATAATTGCTAGGTTTATTCTTTGAACCCTTTTTAAACAATGGAACAACATGCGCAGTACGCCAATCCTCTGGCACTATTCCCGTTTCTAATGACATTGGTCATTATGGCAGTGTGTGAGCATGGACTCGTTCCACGTCATGAAATCACAGAGCTTTAAAATCTTCACGTAGTCACTCACGTGACTCCGAAGTAAAATAGTAAGATTAAACAAGAACATACCAGTTTGAAGTTTGATCTTTATTTTATGAGGAGTTACGTTGAGAGATTACCTGCCCTCCGCATCAAACCCTCTATCATAAAAGTCAACTGGTATTCTAGTTCTCTAATCTTACTATATTTAGTCAACTTCTGTTATCTGTGATTTCACCCCGCTGCTTTGAAGAATGTCGCACATGCGTGCTGGCGGGGTCTTCACGTAATCCCTCAACATAACTCCTCATAAAATGAAGATCAAGCTTCAAACTGGTAAGTTCTCATTTAATCTTACTATTTTACTGCAGAATCAGTTGGCTTATTATCGCTGCCCTTTGCCACCAAGCACAATTTGATTCAATTTGCTTAGGTTCAGCAAACTAAGAGTAATCTTCAAATTAAAGATGTAACAGGGATGGAAAGTCATTGAATTACGAACATACAATCATTAATGATAACCGTAGTGAAACGTCAGACGGAAAACTAAAAAAAACAATGGTGGGAGAGGCTATCGAATAATGTTTAGGACTATTTCCCATCCAAGACACAAGGATGGAAAATGTTGAGAGCCTAAACATGTTTATTTGTAAAAAAAAAAAGCCATTCAATTTTAGGCTAGAGATGGAAGATACACTCAAAGCCTTGACAATGGTCCAGAAGGAGTTGCTGTGATAATAATGCAAAACTACACATGTGCAAAGCAGCTAATCACACCCACAAATAAATTGTGCCCCCTTGTACAATAGTTTTCTTGTGCACCTGAAAATACGCTATCAGATTTCTAGGCCAGGTTAGTCTACAGTGCCCTCCATAATGTTTGGGACAAAGACCCATCATTTATTTATTTGCCTCTGTACTCCACAATTTGAGATTTGTAATAGAAAAAAAAATCACATGTGGTTAAAGTGCACATTGTCATATTTTAAAGACCATTTTTATACATTTTGGTTTCACCATGTAGATATCACAGCTGTGTTTACACATAGTCTCCCAATCTAAGGGCACCATAATGTTTGGGACACGTTGCACACAGGTCTTTGTAACTGCTCAGGTGTTGCCTCCTTAACATAGAAACATAGAAATTAGGTGCAGGAGCAGGCCATTCGGCCCTTCGAGCCTGCACCGCCATTCAATATGATCATGGCTGATCATCCAACTCAGTATCCTGTACCTGCCTTCTCTCCATACCCCCTGATCCCTTCAGCCACATGGGCCACCTCCAACTCCCTCTTAAATATGGCCAACGAACTGGCCTCAACTACCTTCTGCGGCAGAGAATTCCACAGATTCACCACTCTGTGTGTGAAAAACGATTTTCTCATCTTGGTCCTAAAAGGCTTCCCCCTTATCCTTAAACTGTGACCCCTTGTCCTGGACTTACCCAACATCGGGAACAATCTTCCTGCATCTAGCCTGTCCAACCCCTTAAGAATTTTGTAAGTCTCTATGAGATCCCCCCTCAATCTTCTGAATTCCAGCGAGTACAAGCAGAGTCTATCCAGTCTTTCTTCATATGGAAGTCCTGCCATCCCAGGAATCAGTCTGGTGAACCTTCTCTGTACTCGCTCTAATTCAGGTACAAGAGAGCTCTCAGCACCTCGTCTTTCCTCCAGTCTTTCCATCACTTATGGAAACTATTCTGGCTCTTTATCAACATGAGGACCAAAGTTGTGCCAATGAAAATCTAAGAAGCCATTATGAGACTAAGAAACAAGTATAAAATGTCTAGAGACATCAGCCAAACCTTCGGCTTACCAAAATCAACTGTTCGGAACTCATTAAGAAGAAAGAACTGGTGAGCTTACTAATCGCAAATGGACTGGCAGGCCAAGGAAGGCCTCCACTGCTGATAACAGAAGAATTCTCTCTATAGTAAAGAAAAATCCCCAAACACCTGTTCGACGGATCAGAAACACACTTCAGGAGTCAGGTGCTGATGTTCAATGACAACCGTCCACAGAAGACTTCATGAACAGAAATGCAGAGGTTACACAGCAAGATGCAAACCACTGGTTAGCCGCAAAAATAGGATGGTGAGGTTTCAATTTGCCAAGAAGTATTTAAAAGAGCAACCACAGTTCTGGAAAAAGGTCTTGTGGACAGATGAGATGAAGATTAACTTATATCAGAGTGATGGCAAAGGCAAAATATGGAGTAGAGAAGGAACTGCCCAAGATCCAAAGCATACGACCTCATCCGTGAAACACGGTGGTGGGGGTGCTAAGGCCTGGGCATCTACGGCTGCTGAAGGTACTGGCTCACTTATCCTCATTAATGATACAACTACTGATGGTAGTAGCATAATGAATTATGAAATGTGTAGACACATCCTATCTGCTCAAGTTCAAACAAATACCTAAAAACTCATTGGCCGGTAGTTCATTCAACAGCAAGACAATTATCCCAAACATACTGCTAAAGCAACAAAGGAATTTTTCAAAGCTAAAAAATTGTCAATTCATGAGTGGCCAAGTCAATCACCCCATCTAAACCCAAATGAGCATGCTTTTTATATGCCGGAGAAAACTGAAGGGGACTAGCCCCCAAAACAAGCATAAGCTAAAGATGGCTGCAATACTGCGGTACAGGCCTGGCAGAGCATCAACAGGGAAGACACACAGCAACATGTCCATGAATCTCAGACTTCAAGCAGTCATTGCATGCAAAGGATATGCAACAAAATACTAAACAAGACTACTTTCATTTACATGACATTGCTGTGTCCCAAAAATTATGGTGCACTGTAATTTCTACATGGTGAAACCAAAATGTATAGAAATGGCCTTAATTGAAATCTGACAATGTGCACTTTAACCACATGTGACTTTCTCCATTACAAATCTCAAATTGTGGAGTACAGAGGCAAATAAATAAATGATGGATCTTTGTCGCAAACATTATGGAGGGCACTGTATATTTAGCTGCAGCAATATCTTGTTCAAAGCAAAATATATATATATATATATATATATATATATATATATATATATATATATATATATATATAGATAGAATTGCAAATATGAAGCACTAATACCTTAACCAAACATAAGAACCAAGATATATCCAGACATTTCACCCATAAGAAAACCTTTGCAAATCAGGATAATCACATGAATAGGCAAGGCATAGAATATAATGCAGGCAAATGGGATTAATGTAGATGGGGAAGGGCAGCAAGGATAGGGTGTGCAAAAGGGCCCGTTTCATTGATGTAAAGGGCCTGTTCCACTTTCCAGAGTTATTCACAAATTTTCCTGAGTTATTCACGAATTCGTCCGAGTTTTCAAACTCGCAGAATGTTCATAACGGGTCCGTAGGAGGCCGTGGATATATCATAGCGGCTCGTTATGCCAGCCATAGATACTCAGGGCTTTTTATTTTTCTACTCGTGGACATTTTTCATCAGGCTGGAAAAAACATCCGACTTACCTGATGCCCCGAGTACCTACAGCTGGCATAACGAGCCGCTATGATATATCCACGGACTCCTGCGGCCTCCTACAGACTCGTTACGAACATTCTGCGAGTTTGTAGACTCGGGAGAATTTGTGAATAACTCGGGAAAGTGGGACCAAGACACATAAAATATAATTGCTTAAAATAAGAACTGCTCAAACTTTAACCTAATTATATATAAAACACTACAAATGACACTGATCACAGCTTGCGGAAAGATGTCACGTTTAATCTAACACAATAAGCTAATTAATTTTCCCCCATAATACCCCTAGTTTTTCTCACCTCGATTTAACAGGAAGCTTGGGGCAAGATTTCAAATGTCTTGATGTATACTCAGTTACTTTCAGGTTATATTTGCACAGATAAGAACCTGTAATAAAAACAAAATACTGTTTTCTGAAAAAAAAATCTTGGTCCTAAATTTATGCTTATTAAAATCTTACGGAAAAATATTAAGGATAAAGTTCAGACAAATATGTAAATATGTGGCATTTAAATTTGCTTCAGCTGACGAATGCTGCAAAGTAGGAAAAAAAAAGATCCTCATACACAACGTGAAAGAATTGCTTGCAAATACATAAGGACTGATTTCTACCTCCATGCAAGCTTCTAATAAAACAGCTAAAACAGATGATTGGCAAGGGAATGTATAAAAGCAAAGTGGAAGTAAAATGCGAAGAGAGATAATTAATAGAAAAATGGAGGCATATTTTCAAAATTATATAAAGATCGAGGCAGAATGTGGTAGCATTGCACCAAAAATATACATATTTGTTAAAATCAGAATTGCGTAACACAAGTTCAGAAATAGAAGGAAAATATTTAATCTTGTGCATTGCAATCCTATTCAATCAGATTATGGCTGATCCTTTATCTCAGTACCATTTCTTAAAGCAACCTCGTATCCCTAGTTATGATATATTTAATGTTTCAAGGTCAGTTTATTGTCACATGTACCAGTTAAGGTACAGTGAAATTTGAGAACTTAATTACAGGAACTAACCAATATATATTTGAATTATCAGAAAATAAAAGATTGCTAGTTTATTGTTCAGGTAAAGAATTGTACACATATTTTAAAAAGAATTGGAGCAGGAGTAAGCCACTCAGCTCTTGAGCCTGGTTTGCTAATTAACACGATCATGGCTGATCTGACTAACAAAATAAATTTTTTGCATTACAACCACTCAAGTCCTCACATCCCTTGCCTATTAGTAACTATTTACCTGTGCCATAACATTTCCAGGCTCTACTTCCATCGCACTTGAAATGTATGCATACATGTGCAGGAAAGAACTGCAGATGTTGGTTTAGTTCGAAGGTAGACACAAAATGCTGGAGCAACTCAGCAGAACGGAATTGTGGGCGAGCGCGACTCACGTTGCAGCGGCCCCTACAGCCTGTCTGTCTTTTTTTGTTTTTTGTCTAGTTAAAGGTAGTTGTTTGTGTTTTTTTTGGTATTGTTTTCTAACTGTGTATATGTTGGGGGGGGGGGAAGGGGGAAACATTTTTAATCTCCTCCCTGCATGGGAGACCTGACTTTTTCCCTGTCAGGTCTCCGTTGTCGTTGGGGCCTGGTGCCGTGGAGCGGCCTCCGACCGGGACGACCTGGGGGCTCCAGTCGCGGAGCTGCGGACTTACCATCGTGAGGCTGGCCGGCCTCGGGGCGTGGGGAGCGGTGGTGGATGGCCGCTGCGGCCCGACTCCGGGGCTCCGGTTCCGGCCCGACTCCGGGGCTCCAGCTCCGGCTCCGGCCCGACTCCAGGGCTCCAGCTCCGGCCCGACTCCGGGGCTCCAGCTCCGGCTCTGGCCCGACTCCGGAGCTCCGGCCCGACTCCGGGGCTCCGGCCCGACTCCGGGGCTCCGGCTCCAGCTCTGGCCCGACTCCGGGGCTCCAGCTCCGGCCCGACTGACGGTGGACTGTTGGGGTGTCGGGAGCTCGCGGGTCCGGGTGGGAGACCGCTCTCCGGAGCTCCGCAACACAACTTCTCCAGCCCGTCGCGGGGTTGGAACGACCCGGAGCGGGGCCGAGCATCGCCCGGCGCGGCTTTAATGGCTGCGGGACATTCCAGCGCCCGCCGGGGCTCCAACTCTGTGACTTTGGGCCTGGAGCGGGGCCGTACATCGCCCAGTGTGGCCTCAATGGACATGGGACTTAACACCGCCCGCCTGGGGCTTCGACATCGGGAGAGAGATGGTGCGGGGGAGAGAGAAGAACTTTGCCTTCCATCACAGTGAGGAGGAGATCCACTGTGATGGATGTTTGTGTGAATTTAATTGTTTGCGTATTTTTTTATGAATTGTTCTGTTTGTTTGTTTGTATGGCTTGTAGAAACAGAGTTTCGTTCGAGCCTCTCTGAGGTTCGAATGACAAGTAATAAAAATCAAATCAAACAGGCAGCATCTCTGGAGAGAAGTAATGGTGACATTTCGGGTCGACACCCTTCTTCAGACTGAAGAACGGTTTTGACCAGAAAACCACCCATTCCTTCTCTCCAGAGATGCTGCATGTCCCACTGAGTTCCTCCAGCATTTTGTGTCTACCTTTGTATGCACACATAATTGCTTTTGGCATATCATACACCAGGCCAGTCAGATTCTTTTGCATTTCAGAAATTTGCAATCGTTCAGCATTTAGATAATATTATAATTCAGCAGCCATTCCTCTGATGCCTTTATGCATCTCATTTATCAAAAATGCAAAAAACATGAGGCTCCAGCATCAAGTCCTGTGACATTCCATTTGTTATATCGTGGCTCGAAAAACTCAGAATTGCTCCCTGCATTTCACTAAGCTCACCCATCTTCAATCCACATTGTAACTTCCTACACCATGGGTTTTCCTCTTTATATTCTACAGTCATCTTTTACATTGCCTTCTTGAAATCCTCAGGACTTGTACTCTTTTAAAGACTTCATAGAACAGGAGATAATATGCCATGCTGGAGATAAATAGATTACATATCAAAACACAGGACAGCCAGTAATATTACATTCTCAGACTGGAAATTAGAATGTAGCCCAAGGCCTGGTCATACAACCCTCGTCATATATGAATAGTAATTTTGTCTTAAAATGATGCCAAAGTAATAATTGGAGAACAAATGAAAATAAATTCTAATCCCCAATCTGCCCCTGTCCACTCCATTTTCAATGTTTTAGACATACCATTATTATAGGCAAAATTTCGAACATCCTCGAGTGAGTTAAGATCCATATCCGGACACTTAGTCACACATAACGCTACTGAGTTGATTTTAAACTTCAGCGTATCCCAATTACATGGTTCGAAGAAAAAAACATTTCTGTATTTTGATGTTTTTTGGCGATGGTGGGGGTGGGGGGGGGGGGGGGGGGGGGGGGGGGGGGGGGGGAGGGGTGGAACAGGAAAGAAAAAAAAAGAAACATTTAAGCACAAAGCACATTTTCAATTCTCTTTTCCGTTTTTGCTTTTAGTCAAGATTAAATATTACAATAAAGAATGTAAAATAAATAGAAATTCATTTAACATTTTTTAGCAACTTCAAGGTTAAAGAAAATCAAATGGTGGCAAATATGTAGAACAAAAGTTTAATCAGTAGGTCAAATGGGTCACGAATATTAAATTCATTTGGGAAAGAAAGTTTACAAATCAATAAATATCAGTTAACTTATCAACACCGAAACAAAATCGCATTCTACAAAATTTGAGAACTATTTCCAAAATCCCACAAACATATGATCAATTTAAAGCTATTTCGATTTCCAAAAACCTTCCGAAACAAATGGTTTGAAGTATTATTTTGCAAAGTGAAGTGCATTTGAAATTTTAATATCAGATAAAGTGGTCACCCATCACATCTTCCCAACAGCTTGAAGGTCACAGCCCAACAAAATAAGTGTACTTCTATTCCCATGTTTGGTGTCCAAGACAGACTAAACTGAGGACACAAGTGTTCCTGATGTTGTAACTGTGCACCCATCACCAAGACACATTAAAAAAAAAATCCCTCCAAGAAGATAACTTACAACATTTGGAAGTTATTTTGAATTAATAATAAAAGAGATAAAGGTGCTGGCAGCTTAATCTGTTCAAAGAATATCTACGTTTAAAATTGGGAGTTAAAGCTTCCTATAGGGAATTGAATGCAACATCTTCAAATTTGCGGATGACACTAAGCTGGGGGGTAGTGTTAGGTGTGAGGAGGATGCTAGGAGGCTGCAAGATGACTTGGATCGGCTGGGTGAGTGGGCAAATGCATGGCAGATGCAGTATAATGTGGATAAATGTGAGGTTATCCACTTTGGTGGCAGAAACAGGAGGGTAGACTATTATATTAATGGTGGCAAATTAGGAAAAGGGGAGATGCAACGAGACCTGGGTATCATGGTACACCAATCATTGAAAGTAGGCATGCAGGTGCAGCAGGCAGTGAAGAAAGCAAATGGTATGTTAGCATTCATAGCAAAAGGATTTGAGTATAGGAGCAAGGAGATTCTGCTGCAGTTGTACAGGGTTTTGGTGAGACCACACCTGGAGTATTGCGTACAGTTTTGGTCTCCAAATCTGAGAAAATAAATTCTTGCCATAGAAGGGGTACAGAGAAGGTTCACCAGACTGATTCCTGGGATGTCAGGACTTTCATATGAGGAAAGACTGGATAGACTCGGCTTGTACTCGCTAGAATTTAGAGGGGGGATCTTATAGAAACTTACAAAATTCTTAAGGGGTTGGATAGGCTAGATGCAGGAAGATTGTTCCCGATGCTGGGGAGGTCCAGAACAAGGGGTCACAGTCTAAGGATAAGGGGGAATTCCTATAGGACCGAGATGAGGAAATCATTTTTCACACAGAGAGTGGTGAGTCTCTGGAATTATCTGCCACAGAAGGTAGTTGAGGCCAGTTCATTGGCTATATTTAAGAGGGAGTTAGATGTGGCCTTTGTGGCTAAAGGGATCAGGGGGTATGGAGAGAAGGCAGATGCAGGATACTGAGTTGGATGATCAGCCATGATCATATTGAATGGCGGTGCAGGTTCGAAGGGCCGAATGGCCTACTCCTGCACCTATTTTCTATGTTTCTATGTTTCTATAATTCCCATTTCCAGTAAGTTAACATAATATAACGCACATACAAAATAAAACCTGATTAAAATAGCTCATCGTCTATGACTTAACATATTGTACATAATTCTGAAATATAAATGTACTTACTTTCTGTCTGTAAGATCATAACCGCTCAATTCAATGCCTTCAATTTTTGTGTTCTTATGACCACAAATATTTCCATAGCTATCATAACCAAATACCAGCCTCTGTGCAGCTCCAGACGCTATAGCAAAGCCACAAATGATAGCCTGCAAGAGAACATTTCACGTTCAATTTTAAACACTTATCTTCAGCAAGAATATCTATGAACCAAAAGTTGAACTAAAACTTGACTGAAATGCCTAGCTAATGTATTGTGAGAATGCAGTTTCAATGGATAACTTTTCAAAGAGGCTGTAATCTAGATAATACAGCCAAAGTAACAAATCGTTACATGAACTCCAGATGTGCTCTCAATAGGCCTTTTCAGATGGAAGTTGTCAGGAGAAAAACTTTTAGACTGCTAATAAACTCAAACCTTTTTCCACCACAGTATCTTTGTTGTGCTAATGGTTGCAATTATGTTCTTATATCAGACAAACAAGATGATAGTTTGTAGCATTTTATATTACACCTTCAGTAATTTAATGTAATACCTTACGCCATTACTTGCAATACTTGTCTTTAGTATACATGTTATTTGTCCGGGAGTTCACTGCTTGGTTAAGTGTATGTGACGTTCACCACCTGATCCAGGCTGAAATGAACTCAGGCAGCTGCAGGTAAAACCATCCACATTGTATCACATCCTAATTTAGGCTGCATTTGGAATAATTTGGGTTTTTTCAGTAACAGAGAATGGACAAAAAAGCAGAATGCAGTTTTCTGAATTAATTAAATTACAGAGAGTGGCTAATATCTGGAAAAAAAGCATTAATCAAATACAATCGCTATGTTTGAAAGACATTTGTGCAAGCATTTGAAAAGATTTACTTACAGTGCTTTACAGCTAAACACAATAAAAAATAGACTAAATTCTAACTCTATAGCCATAAATCTTCACATCAACCTTCTGCATCCGAAGGTTTTAGTTTTTAGAGATACAGCATGGAAACAGCCACTTCGGCCCATCGAGTCCATGCCAACCTTCGATTACCCATTCTATATTATCTCATTTTCTCATCAACCCCCTACACACAATTTACGAAGCCAATTAACCTACAAACCCACGTCCTTGGGAGGCAAGAGGAAACTGGAACACCCGGAGGAAACTCACAGTCAGGGGGAAGAACATACAAGCTCCACACAGACAGAGCCCAAAGCCAGGATTAAACCCGGATCTCTGGCACTATGAGGAAAAAGCCGTACCAGCCACTGTGCCAGCCTAGGTATTGCAAAATTCTTCTCGTAACAACCAAACTGCATACAGTACTGCAGCTCTGATATTTAGTTATGTACAATTCTAATGTGACCTCCCTGCTCTTGTCTTTATTGGCTGAGACATGAAATACAAGTGTATATGATGTATACCTTGACCACCTTAACTGCCATTCTGTCATCTTCAGGAATCTGTGGATATGCATTCCGAGATCCTTCGGGATTTCCTCACACCTCCCAACTTAAATCTACCATTTTTATGCCCATCTAACCAGTTCAATAATATCTTCTTGCACTGAAGCCTTTTCCACTTCACCATTAATCGCTAAATTCCATATCATAACAATCATTTCCATGTGCCATAAAAAGTACTGGCCTGGCACTGGGCTGGACGAAACGCCTTTTGCACATAGTCCTCTAATCACAAACATTTCTGTTGACCATTACCCTTTGCATTCACCTACTGGTCCAAGTTTGAAAACAACCTGCCATTTTCCCTTGGATCACAAGACTTTTACTTAATCTACCATGTAACAATGTAGCAGAGCATTTGAAATCAAATGCAATTTTGTTCACTGACCCACCTCATTGCCACAAAATAAATTTAGACAGACATCATTTTCTTCAAACAAATGGAGACATAAGGAAATGGAAATGTTGAAATCCAGAGCAAAAGACAAAATTCTGAAGGAACTTAGTGGATTTATCAGAGGAAGGGTCCAAACTGGAAATGTTTCCTGTCCATTTTTCCCCTGAATGTTGTCTGACCCATTGAGTTCCTCAATCACTTTGTATTTTGCATCTTTCAACAAATCTATGCTGATTGCCCTAGATTAATACATACCTCTCTAATTTCTCATGTATACCATTGCTCAAGGTTTCCTAACAATTTGTCCTATTTTGATACAAAACTTATTGGTCTGCAGATACTTATCCTACCCTAACCTTTCATTTTATTCAATATTTAGCAACCCCCTGATCCCGAACGCCTTCTTGTAACAGAATGTACTAGAAATAGATACGAGCATGCTAGATTTTCCCTCTAGCGTCCACGGGATACATTGTTTCCAGATGGTGATTTATCATGCATTTACACAATTCTCATAAATCATAATTATTGCCAACACTACCCATAACTGTAAAATAAATCAACTTTAAAAATGATTTTGATGCCTTCAAAATTGTATTGTTGGAGAAAGGTTTTTTTTAAGTTTTACTCTAATCGCTCTAAAACCCAGCAATTTGTCCTTCCCATTGTAATGCTCTCTGCACGTAAGCAGAGAGCATTACAATGGGAAATAGCCAACATTTCGAGCCAAAACCTTTCTTCAGTCTGAAGAAAGGATTCGGCCCGAAACGTTGCCCATTTCCTTCGCTCCATAGATGCTGCTGCACCCACTGAGTTTCTACAGCACTTTTGTCTACCTCCAACTCTGCCTGTCTTTTTGTTGACTATATTGAACACACAAACCCCCACAGCATTTCTCAACTCTTCTCGGCTATATCAACAAAAGTAGGATATATCAACCCAACAGGACTCATGGATTTCATCAACTTTACCACTAATTTCCACCCTGCTCTCAAGTTCACTTGGATAATTTCTGATATCTCTCTTGCCTTTGCTGTTTCTTGTGTCTCCTGGGAAATATATTGCTGCTCGCTCTCACATGTGAGGCAAAACCATTCACCTCACATTCACCCCCCTTAGATGACCGAACTATAAAACAGTCGCTAGCAATTATCTTGCTGTTTAGAGCCATAAATCTCTCTGTGCCGCTGTAACCTATATATTCTAGCTATTTGCCCAATAAAGGCCCGCAAAATAATATTGATAAACAAATTCCGACAACAAAAATGAAGGAAAACTTACCATGCCAATACAGAACAGAATAAATATCATTAGCCATACTACATCCGTGCAGCTGCGTTGTTCCAGAGGCTTCCATTGTCGATCTGAGCCCTTAAGAACAAATAAATAAGCAGATATAAACAGAACTGTTCTCTTAGTGTGCAACATCACAAACCATTTGCTCATGTGTAGCAGATCTGCAATTATTTAAATGGGAAAAAAGTATCTTGATTAACTCCTCTATTGTAGGAGCTCAACAGTGTGAATTTTAGCTAAAAAAAACAATCACTAATTTGAAATAGCGAGACCCCAGAATGAAAGTGTTATTTACAGCTTTGTGCCCGAGTGTTACATCCCAGAACATATTTGGGGAAATCAAACCGTACTTAATGCTTTTACTTTGCCACAAACATCTTAAAACGATGGCCAAATTACAGAATAAACAAATGGGTTCTGCCAGAAAGGTTGCCAGATCTGAAACCTACTTCCCTGCACCAATTTTAATAATTATATGGTGCTTTACAGAACTATTCAGAAAATTGTGACCTGCAGAAGACATGCAACAAATTATGTTTCCACTTCTTGGGTGGTTAGTTTTATCATCAATAACAATTCATCTGTACTTCCTCAGTGCTTGTGAAAGCACCCCGTTAACTAATTTCACAAGTTAACATTTTCTCTAGTGCTCAAGTGGAAGTAAAATAGTAAGATTAAACGAGAACTTACCAAGTTTGAAGGTTGATCTGTATTTTACGAGGAGTCGCAGTGAGGGATTTCGTGAAGACCCCGCCAGCACGCATACGCAGCACCCTTCAAAGCAGCGGTGTGGAATCACAGAACGCACCATGACTAAAAATAGTAAGATGAAGAACGTAGAACTTCCAAGTTGACCTTATGATAGAGGGTGGGAGCGGGAGGCACGAAATCCCACACCGCGACTCCTCGTAAAATACAGATCAACCTTCAAACTTGGTAAGTTCTCGTTTAATCTTAATATTTTATTTTGGAGTCACGTGAGTGACTTTGTGAAGATTTCAAAGCTCTGTGATTTCACGCCCTGGACAACGTCCATGCTTATCACACTGCCACAAGTCTGATGGAGGAAGGCTGTTAATGCAGTTCAGTCAAAACTGGCTGAAAAAGTAACACAATTTATTAATCAAATTAAACAAACAAATAACCCCTAATTCGGGGACAGACATTCACTGAGCGGTTCCCAGCACAGCTTCTGCGAATGTTGCAGGGGCGACCAGTGGCTTATTGTAGAACCGTTGAAAGGTTTCTTCACTGGCCCAGCCCGCGGTGGCGAGGATGTGGTCCATGGGCACCTCCATGGCCCTCGCCGATGATGTGGATGCTGACTTACTGGAATGAGATTTTAAAATGTTAGTAGCAACTCCTGCTGCATCCAGCACCACTCTGAGCCACCTGGCGATGGTCTGTACAGTCACCCGATGATGCGGAGGTTTGTGGCTAATGAGGAGCCCCTGTTCCTTCATCCTGATGACTCCTGTAATCCCGATGTAGTGGTGGAGATGGGTGACTATGCAGAGAGTGGCATCTACAGGGTATGCCCGAAACTCCAACTGCAGCCCATGTGCCCCTGGCCTGTGCTGCTTCAATAAATCTTGGACAAAGAAATGTATTTGACCAGGGGTGGCCACCATGCTGTCCAGTCGCAGTTTTTGTAATGTCTGGACTCATTGGGCTGTAGTCAGTGCCATCAGCATCACCACCTTGAGGGTGAGCTGTTTCAGTGGTAGTTCATTCATTGGAGCCCAGCTCCTCAGTAGGGTCAGCATGATCCCCACATCCCACGTGAAAGTATATCTGGGTCGCGGAGGGTTGGTGTTGAACACTCCCCTCATGAGTTTAGACACCAGCTGGTTGGAGCCTATACCTATATCCAGGTATGAGGACAGCACACTCCTGGCGCTGTTGATGGCACTGTAGCTAAGGCCAGCATTGAAATGGAGGCCAGCTAGGAATTCCAGGGCATCAGGTATAGTTGCTGTGTTGGAAGTCTTGTTGGTACGAGCACAGAATGCCTCCCACTTTCTGATTTGCGTGAGGTACTGCTTCCGAGTTGATTCTCGGCATGATGCTGAGATGAGTTCCATGGCTCGTGGTGAGATGCCCGCCTTGATGAGTGGTCTTTTCAGAACCTGCAGGCCAACAAGTTTAGGTGACCATGGCAAGGATGACTATCCCCCGTAATAGGGTGAGTAATCAATTTGGGGTGTTTCCCAATTGACATCCATGGTTGCTTTAAAATTTTAACGACCATCGGGTACCATGGCTGTGTAGGGCAGTCGGGAATGATCAATATGCCAGTTGCAGAGTCCAGTTTAATTTTCTGCAATACCCGACTGATGAGGCAAAATGGGGGAAATGCGTAGCAAAACCATTTCCCCCAATGGATAGAGGCATCCATTGCTATTGCCTCAGGGTCTGGTTCCCAAGACACATACGTTGGTATCTGATGGTTCAACCTGGACGCAAAAAGGTCAATATCTGGTGTCCCATAGTGAGCTATAATGTCTCCAAAAATTTGGGGGTTCAACATCCACTCGATGTTGTCATTGAATACTCGTGACCTGGTGTCCGCCACTGTATTAAGCTTCCCTGGCAAATAGGTCACTGTAATCCAAATATTCCTTTCAATGCACCAGTGCCAAATTGTGTTTGCCAATTCATCACAAGATAGCGACCTGATACCACCCATGTGATTGATGTAAGCCACCACTGTAGTGTTATCTATTTGGAGGCGGACAGGTAAATTCCGTGAGTTAGTACAGTAAGCCCGCAGTCCATGAAATGCCCCCAGCATTTCTATATAATTTATCCCGTGTGACTCCAGGAAGGTAGACTCACGAGAATTCCATCTGCCACCACAACTGGACATCGTATCAGTTGCTCCCCAGCCTTGTGCGCTTGCGTCAGTTTGTAGCACAACGTCTGGGTTGCTTACTATGATGGGTCTATGACACTCACTAATATTGTCAACCCACCATTGTAGCTCGGTTCTAGCCTTTGGTGGTAACCGGATTGGCCGATCAAAGTGCCCAGCATTTGCTTTTAATGGTGTGATCTTTGTTCTTTGTAAATTTCGGTAGTGTAGTGGAGCGAATTGTGCAGCTGGGAATGTAGCTACCAATTTCCCTATTACTTTTGCTGTTTGCCGAATGGTCGGTACCCTGGCGCAAGTAAGACTGTGGCACTCTGCTTTTATAGCAGTTGCTTTATTGGTTGGGATGGTAATCTTCATTAAGTTGGTGTCTAGGGTGAATCCCAAATAATCCATAACCCGTACCGGGTGCAACTTTGACTTGTCTGGATGGATTACAAATCCCAGCTTCTCGAAGAGAGCCTTAGTTGCAGCCACTGTCCATGTAGCCAATTGGAGGGTCTGACCCACTATAAGGATATCATCCAAATATGCCATAACCATATAATTTTGTTGTCGGAGAAGAGCCAATATAGGTTTTACTAATTTTGTAAACAGCCTAGGGGCTGTGGTGATTCCATTGGGCAATGCCTTGTATTCCCATAATTGATCCTTCCGGACAAACTTTAGAAATTTCCTGTGAGCCTCAGAGAAGGGCACCGTATAGTATGCATCTTTTAAATCGATGCACGCCATAAAGTACCCTGGGTAAAGCATCTGCTTGGCTGTTTCAAAAGTATCCATTTTGATGTGGGTATATTGTACAAAAGTGTTCAGCTCAGTTATGTCTATTATAATCCGACATCCCCCATCTTTTTTAATTCTGGTGAAAATGTTGGACACAAACTCAATAGGTTCATGCGTTGTTTTGCCAATCACCCCTTTTGCTGCTAGCGGTATAATTTCAGCATGTCCTGCCTCCACCTCTTTTTGGGATAGTGTAAATTTCCTATGAGGCGAATGCTGTGTAGGGGGATTTATACCACCAATAAATTCTATAACATAGCCTTGAACACTTTGTAAAATAAACTCATCTGTAGTGACAGTGTTCCATATTTCCAAAAAAGCCCGCAATCGCCCATCAATTTGTGCAGGAGGGGTTGCTACAGCGTGAGAGGAACCAGGCCCTCTTACCTCCATGGTTAACGACGGTTCCTCACGTATGGCGTTTTGAGTGGACGTTGTGGAGGTTGACGGGATGCCGGCCGCATCTTCCACGCAGGCCGCTGTTGGCCTTGTCCTAAAAAAGGTCGTTGTGTTTGGGGAAGTGGAGGTGGATAGGTCCTTTGTGTCCTGTCCGGCAGTCGTGGTTTCCAGGTTGTGTTTGGCTGTTGCCGGTGATATGGGTGAAGTCTGGCCGTAGGAGGTTTCATGAGGCCAGCTGTTTTGGCCTCCTCGTCCAGTTCCTTCACTTGTATGGACAGGTCTCCAAACAATTGATGAGGCGGTGGAGCGGTTGATGGACGGCACAACCCCGCAAATTTGGGGTTGAGTGTGGGCTTAATGGAGCTCTTACGCAGGCAGTTGATCTCATACTGAGCGTTGCATAGGAGTGCCAGGGCATCTTGTTGTTCACTGGACACATTATCCCCGTCAAGGGTCCTAGCAAACGCCGTTATGCCTGTGGAGAGGACCTTTAAGATACGCTGGAGGCGGACATCCTGCATCCTGGTGGCCGTACTCAAGTGTCCCCAGATCTGGGCATTAACCAAGGGCACACTGAGGTTGATGCAGTTCTCGGGCGGTTTTATTTTCTCCATAGCATCATTGAGAACCTGACTCTGGAGTTGGTGAGTAGTCAGGGAATCAATGGTGCCCGCCAGTTTGTGGTGCAGGGGTTCCCCTGTTTGTGTAGTTGCGGCAAACATGCCCACCACGTCCAGCATATCCTCCTCATGTCTGGCTCAGCGGTCACTGGCTGTCCCGGGTCGTCTTCAAACACAGCAGCTGGGCAACTGCTAGCACTTCTGGCTGGTGACGACGAGATGCTGAAAGGACTCCTTGCACGGCTTGTGGATGCCCGTGAGTCCCGCTCTTCCCGTTCCCGGTCCCGCTGGAGGAGTTGCTCCACTAAGGGCTCCAACCGCTCTATGCGACCGTCCCTGCTATGTGCAGCGGACAAGCCGACTTCCCCAGGCCCTGCGAAATCACTGGGGCTTCCACCATCGGACCACACCTCCGTAAGGTGCTGTCTAGGGTCCAATGGCAGGTTGTCGTGACCTACCACCCGAGTAGGCGCATACGACTCCTGCACGGATTCTCCGCTAGTCTGTCTTCTTCCATACTGAGGCGGCCCACCTGTCTGATACGAAGGCAGGTGAGTTGGATCGGCGCCGGCCCCCGGAACCTGGCTCCCCGGAGTCCGTGCAGGCTTACCTCCACAATCGCCCAATTTTTGGCGTGGAGGCGCATGGTCGGCCGCTCCCAGAGCTGAGCTGACCGACCGTCTACTGCTGCCACTTCCGCCCTTGACCGCAGCCCGACAGGGTGTTTTGTCGGCAGCACCTGCTCCTGCAGGCCTGCTCAACGCAGCAGTAGAGCTGCCAGACTGCTCTACGGCAGATCTCCCTGGCAGTGGTACGTGGTGGAGCACAGCTGTAGGGCTCCCCTGCAGTGCAGCTGTCTCCCGGCCCAGCCCCCTCGGGTCTACTGGAACTCGGGGTGAAGTTGCTGGCGATGAGCGAAGCCCCTGGGCACGTACCTGTTTCCCCCCTCTTTTCTTGGGGTAAGGTGGCTCGAAGTCTGGATCCGTTGCATCCAGCTCCGGGGCGGTAAACCACTCAGGTGATGAGTCGGGTGCTAAATTAGCGGGAGCGCCCGACTTCCGCATTCTTGCCCCACATGTCTCGAAGCTGCCGGTGGTGCTTGCAGTTCCGTGGACAAGAGCCGTTGGCTGGACGATGCAGCACGGCTCCTAGACAGCGTCGCCTTCCTCTTGCCCTTGTCCATCCTGTGGGAGTGAAGGTAAGTACTTACCTGCCGGCCTTTATGAAGGAGCCGGAGGAGAGAGCGCACTCCACCCCCCCCACAGCCTGCCGATGCAAATGCGCGCGACGATATGCTGCGCATGCGTGCTGGTGGGGTCTTCACGAAGTCACTCACTTGACTCCGAAGTAAAATTAACATGGTATGGCATACTTCCAAACAGACATCCAGTGTGCTTCAAAACAGAACAAAACTAGCTTCAAAACAGCGAGGAAAATTGTCTGAATGAAAAACAAAGTTACCAAAGGTCTCCCTCACCACATTGGGAGAGACCTGCATTTATCCATTGCTCATTGTATTTGACAGAAAATGCCTCATGTTATTGATGGCAAATCCCATCAAATAAGTAAAAAAACATTTTGTTGTACACCTTCTACAGTCACAATTTTCTAGGATAGGACTTCAATTTGAATAGTTATATAAAGCACCATTTAACTAGAAGGCAAGTGCAGGTACCTAGTAGTTGTCCTCATCTTCACCTCATGTCAGATTGAGGTATGAAGTGAGGAAACAAGTATTCGGCCCAACTTGCGCATCCCAACCAAAATGTCCCATCCTCATTAGTCCCACCTCCCCACGATTGGCCCATATCCCTTTAAGCCTTTCCTATCCATTTACCTGTTTAAATGTCTTCTAAAAGTTGTTACAGTACTTGCCTCCTCTGGCAACTCAAGGGCCTGTCCCGCTTACGCAACCTTTTCAGGCGACTGCTGGCACACGTGATAGGCCGCCAAAATTCTCAACAGCGTCGACCAGAAAGACACTACGACTCTTTGGAGACCTCTCACGACCATAGGAGACATCTTACGACCATACAGGCGACCGCTGGCGACATGTTGCGGGTGATCTCTCACGACCACAGGAGACCTCTCACGACCATACAGTCTGTATGGTCGTGAGACGTCTCCTATGGTTGTGAGAGGTCTCCAAAGAGTTGTCGCGTCTTTCTGGTCGCTGCTGAATTTTAAACATGTTGAAAAATTTTTGGAGACCCATCACGGGTGCCGGCAGTCGCCTGTAAAGGTCGCGTAAGTGGGACAGGCCCTTTACTCCATAGAATTCAAGAATTTATTCGCTCATTGTGCTATTTGGTAGTTCTTTTAGGATGTTCATGACAAACTCAATAAGTGTGGTTTGGTTGCCCATAAATGTTCTAGGATGTAACTTTGATAGGCACAGAGCTATTAACTTTCCATTTTTGGATGTGTATCCCCAGTCAGTGACAGTGTTAGCTTTCTGGGATGAGGAACAACACTTACATATGCAATGTTCCGTTCACTAGATCCGAATTTTACAAAAAGGCCAAATCCTTGCAGATTCAGATTACATTCATTCAAAATACTGGTCCATTTAAATGAACACAATCGCACATGTAATTTAGAAACTAATTCCCAAATGGATAGTCACAAATACTCTCTCCCTTGGTGCAATTTGCAAACAGGTGAAATGTTTAAGGTTAAAATAAAAGCAAAGACACAAAAAGAAGATGCATAGAAACATCAAAACATAGAAAATACATGCAGGGGGAGTCCATTCTGCCCTTCGAGCGTGCACCGCCATTCAATATGATCATGGCTGATGTACCTGCCTTCTCTCCATACCCCCTGATCCCTTTAGCCACAAGGGCCACATCTAACTCCCTCTTAAATATAGCCAATGAACTGGCCTCAACTACCTTCTGTGGCAGAGAATTCCAGAGGCTCACAAAACTGTGTGAAAAATGTTTTCCTCATCTCGGTCCCAAAGGAATTCTTAAACTGTGACCCCTTGCTCTGGACCTCCCCAACATCAGGAACAATCTTCCTGCATCTAGCCTGTCCAACCCCTTAACAATTTTGTAAGTTTCTATAAGATCCCCCCACAATCTTCTAAATTCTAGCGAATATAAGCCGAGTCTATCCAGTCTTTCCTCATATGAAAGTCCTGGCATCATCAGTCGGGTGAACCTTCTCTGTACCCCCTCTATGGCAAGTATGTTTTTCCTCAGATTTGGAGACCAAAACTGTATGCAATACTCCAGGTGTGGTCTCACCAAAACCTTGTACAACTGCAGTTGAACCTCCCTGCTCCTATACTCAAATCCTTTTGCTATGAATGCTAACATACCATTCGCTTTCTTCACTGCCTACTGCACCTGCATGCCTACTTTCAATGATTGGTGTACCATGACACCCAGTTCTCGTTGCATCTCCCCTTTTCCTAATCGGCCACCATTCAGATAATAGTCTACCCTCCTGTTTTTGCCACCAAAGTGGATAACCTCACATTTATCCACATTATACTGCCTCTGCCATGCATTTGCCCACTCACCCAGCTTATCCAAGTCACCTTGCAGCCTCCTAGCATCCTCCTCACACCTAACACTGCACCCCAGCTTCATGTCATCCGCAAACTTGGAGATGTTGCATTCAATTCCCTCGTCCAAATCATTGATATATATTCCAAACAGCTGGGGTCCCAGCACTGAGCCTTGCGGTACCCCACTAGTCACTGCCTGCCATTCTGAAAAGGACTCATTTACTCCTACCCTTTGTTTCCTGTCTGCCAGCCAGTTCTCTATCCGCATCAATACTGAACCTCCAATACGGTGTGCTTTAAGTTTGTATACTAATCTCTTATGCGGGACCTTGTTAAAAGCCTTCTGAAAGTCCAGATATAACACATCCACTGGTTCTCCCTTATCCACTCTACTAGTTACATCCTCGAAAAATTTTATAAGATTCGTCAGACATGATTCACCTATCGTAAATCCATGCTGACTTTGTCCAATGATTTCACCACTTTCCAAATGTGCTGCTATCCCATCTTTCATAACTGACTCTAGCAGTTCCCCCACTACCGATATTAGACTAACTGGTCTATAATTCCCTGTTTTCTCTCACCCTCCTTTTTTAAAAAGTAGGGTTACATTAGCTGTCCTCCAATCCTCAGGAGCTACTCCAGAATCTAAAGAGTTTTTAAAAATTATCAATAATGCATCCACTATATCTGTGGCTACTTCCTCGAGTACTTTGGGATGCAGCCTATCTGGCCCTGGGGATTTATTGGCCTTTAATCCTTTCAATTTACCTAACACCACCCCGACTAACCTGGATTTCACTCAGTTCCTCCATCTTATTTGACCCCCAGTCCCCTGCTATTTCCGGCAGATTATTTATGTCTTCCTTAGTGAAGACAGAACCAAAGTAGTTCATCAATTGGTCTGCCATGTCCTTGTTCCCCATGATCAATTCACCCGTTTCTGACTGCAAGGGATCTACATTTGTTTTAACTAATCTTCTTTCTCTTCACATATCTATAAAAACTTTTGCAGTCAATCTTTATGTTCCCTGCCAGTTTTCTTTCATAATCTATTTTCCCTTTCCTAAATAAGCCCTTTGTCCTCCTCTGCTGGACTGTGAATTTCTCCCAGTCCATTGGTAGGTTGCTTTTTCTGGCTTATTTGTATGCTTCATCTTTTGTTTTGATACTATCCCTGATTTCCCTTGTTATCCACAGAAGCACTACCTTCCCTAATTTAATCTTTTGCCAAACTGGGATGAACAATTGTTGTAGTTCATCCATGCAGTCTTTAAATGCCTTCCATTGGACATCCACTGTCAACCCTTTAGGAATCAAGTGCCAGTCTAACTTGGCCAATTCATGTCTCATACCTTCAAAGTTACTTTTCTTTAAGTTCAGAACCCTTGTTTCTGAATTAATTATGTCACTCTCCATCCTAATGAAGAACTCAACCATATTATGGCCACTCTTGCCCAAGGGGCCACGCACAACAAAACTGCTAACTAACCCTTCCTCATTACTCAATACCCAGTCTAGGACAGCCTGCTCTCTCGTTGGTTCCTCTACATGTTGGTTAAGAAAACTATCCCGCATACATTCCAAGAAATCCTCTTCTTCAGCACCCCTGCCAATTTGATTCACCCAATCTATATGTAGATTGAAGTCACCCATTATAAATGTTTTACCTTTGTTGCACGCATTTCTAATTTCCCGTTTGATGCCATCCCCAACTCCACTACTACTGTTAGGTGGCCTGTACACAACTCCCACTAACGTTTTCTGCCCCTTAGTGTTTCGCAGTTCTACCCATATCGATTCCACATCCTCCACGCTAATGTCCTTGCTTTCTATTGCGTTAATAGTCATTAATAGCTATCTGCACCTTCAACGCATCCACCTTATTACGTATGCTCCTCGCATTGAGACACAAAGCCTACAGGCTTGTTTTTACAACACTCTTACTCCTTATACAATTATGTTGAAAAGTGGCCCTTTTTGATTTTTGCCCTGGATTTGTCTGCCTGCCACTTTTACTTTTCACCTTGCTACCAATTGGTTCTACCCATATTTTATACCCCTCTTGCTCTCTGATCACACATTTAAGAAAGCCACCACCTCTTATTCTCTGTTTATTATTTTTTTCTTCTTTCCCCCCTACATGTTGGGTCTGAGTGCTTCCCTTCTCTGCCTCCTGCCTCAGACACTGTCTACTAGCTTTCTCTATTTGAGACCCTCACCCCAACCATTCTAGTTTAAAGTTTTCCCAGTAGCCTTTGCAAATTTCCCCACCAGGTTACTGGTCCCCCTCGGGTTCAAGTGCAACCCGTCCTTTTTATACAAGTCACTCCTTCCCCAAATGAGGTTCCAATGATCCAGAAACTTGAATCCCTGCCCTCTGCACCAGTCCTTCAGCCACGCATTTATCCTCCACCTTGCTCCTGAGATTGTTACCTTTGCTGTCCTTTTCCTTAACTCTCTTCCTAACTCCCTAAATTCTCCTTTCAGGACCTCTTCTCTTTTTCTACCTATGTCATTGGTACCAATATGCACCACGACCTCCAGTTCCTCTCCCTCCCTTTTTAGGATATCTTGGACACGTTCAGACACATCCCAGACCCTGGCACCAGGGAGGCAAACTACCTTCCGGGTCTCCGGACTGCATCCACAGAATCGCCCATCTGACCCCCTAACTATAGAGTCCCCTATTACTATTGCTCTCCTCTTCTTTTCCTTACCCTTCTGAGCAACAGGGCCAGTCTCTGTACCGGAGGCCCGGTCGCTGTTGCTACCCCCAGGTAGGCTGTCCCCCCCAACAGTACTCAAGCAGGATTACTTATTGGCAAGGTGTACAGCCACTGGGGTACTCTCTAGTCCCTGCCTCGGCCCCTTGCCCCTCCTAACCGTGACCCACTTGTCTGCCTCCTGTGGTTTTGGAGTGACTACCTCTCTGTAACTCTTCTCTATGACCTCCTCACTCTCCGTGACCAGACGGAAGTCATCGAGCTGCTGCTCCAGGTTCCTAATACAGTCCCTTAGGAGCCCCATAACCTGAGGAGCCATCCATAAACTGAGGAACAACAGGTTACTTCGACAGAAACGATGTATTATTCGTGTAGAGCACTAAATGGCCTCTTCATGCTACACATAGTATAGTTCATCGACAAACCACCATGCAACAGCTATTATTCAAGATCCCAAACTGTGCAGTAAACCTAATTTTGGGGCATTTTTCAAGGAAAATCATTATCTCATGATTTCCCTCTTCTTCAGATTACTTTCAATGAAACTTCAAAGTCCTTGTGGCACGGGAGATGACGCCAGGGTTGAGTAGTGACCATTCTGAAATTTGCAGTAGGGTGAACTCATGATATATATTTTAGCATGTAGGAAGGAACTGGAGGTGCTGGTAGGCACAAAGTGCTGGAGTAACTCAGTGACACAGGCAGCATCTCTGGAGGCCATGACTTCTGTTGGTCCAGAAAAACAGATAATGCAGAAAGGCGCTTGAACCGAGGATGCCGGAAAAAAAAAAGGGGGGGGGGGTAAATTTTTTTTTTTTAAATTAAAAAAAAACGGTGGGGGACCCGAATGTGGAAATTTAATACCATATACCCATATTACTCATAAAATCCTTTATTTCCCATTCCTACAAATATCCTTTTTTTTTAATGACAGGGTCAAGCACCAATTCCAGGATTATTCTGTGGTCCTCAGACTTCCATCCTTAAACCATTCGCAGTTCTTCTTGAATCTACGTTATTTTGTTCTTGAGCCTTCAAATCTTGGAAATGGTCCCTTTTTTTCTGCCCCACCCTTAGTTGTTACTTGTTCTTCAGCTGTCATAGAAACTGCACCAGTATTTGCTGAGCCTCGTTGTATCGTGATATACCAGACTATGTATAGCGTATCTGCCTTTAAGTTCTTGAACAGTTTATTTTTGTACAGTGTGGAAACAGGCCTTTGGCCCATAGAGTCCGCGCTGACCAGCGATCATCCGCACCCTTGTACTGTCCTACATACTAGGGACAACTTGTAGGTTAATTGGCTTCTGTACAATCCTGTACTTTGTATGCTTTAAACTCCTTTGTGCAGTATGCAAAGATAATTTACATATCTTGCTCCAAAGAGGAACTTAGTTCACAATTACATCTCAGTTTTCAATTTCTGTTCTATAAAATACTCAGCACTTCATCCATTAGAGATAGTCCTATTAAATGTCTTTTGAATAGAAATGCTCAAATCCCTTTCGACTCTCAGGTTACCTAGCTTTACCCATTCAAAGCAATAATCTATGATTGACAACTTTTGTTTAACTAGTCTGTATTAACTCAGGTTTACAACAATAATAATCCAGCATCTTTATGCCCAATTTATAGTCTTGATCTTGCCTTCTAATTACCGTATTTCCCGGCAATGAAGATGCATTTTTTACCCTAATATATGGCGCAAAACTTTACCTGCGTCTTGGAAGCTGAAGGTTAGATTGTTAGCCGAGAAAGAAAGACTTGGTTATCCCTCAGTGCAGCGGCTGAAAAAGGACAGCACCGCTGAGGGGGGATAGTTCCTTCCACAGCATGTGGGGAGTCTGGCCCGGATCAGCACGGCTGGGGCACCGGACAGTGGAACTGCAGCTACACCCGGTGCTCGCAGGCGATCTGTGAACTGCAGCTTGTCCCGGGGCTCACAGGCGACCCGGGAACTGCAGCTAGTCCCGGGAACTGCAGCTAGTCCCGGGGACTCGAGGGATCTGGGTATTGCAGCCTGTCCCGGGGCACACAGGCGATCTGGAAACTGCAGAAAATTAAGTATTATTAGTATGTATTATTACTAATTAAGTTAGTATGTAATATTACCTCCATTTATTAACTATGGCGATAGATGTGGCCCGCCATCCGCTCACAAACATGGGACCTGGCACCTATGCAAAAAAGGTTGCCGACCCCTGGACTAAACCAAACCCTTGATCCTGCCCCACCAGTCTTTTTTAAAATTTAGCAACTTAAAACGGGGGTGCGTCTTCATTGCCGGAAAATACGGTAGTTGCTTTCCCAGACATCATGGTCTGTAAACCATTTCCTCCAGCTCTATATACAGGTAAATAATCATACAATGTAAACAGAAATTAATCCCAGAACACCTCTTGAGAGACACATTAAGATATGCTAATGAAGCATCTTTATTTATTCCATCTCTGCCAGCCAAAACATAATAATTTAAATATAAAGCATCCATTTTTCATAAACATCAATAGCAATGTCAAATAATCCATACAAAGTACACCCGCTGTACGCTGCACCCCTACTTCTCCATTACATCTGATAAATTCTCAGAGCTCCAAATTTGTCTGGGATGGATTTTCCTTTCGTAAATCGATGTTTACTTTTTTAATACTTCACCACACAACCTCTCTCTCCCCCCCCCCCCCCCCCCCAGCATCTGTGATTGGGTTATCGATGGTTGATGTGGACATGGTGGCCCAAAGGGCCTGTTTCTATACTGTATCTCTAAACTAAACTTTTGTTGCAGTTAATTAATTAGGATGGCACAGTAGAGACCCAGGTTTGATCCTGACTGCAGATGCTGTCTGTATGGAGTTTGTATGTTCTCTCTGTGACCGCGTGGGTTTTCTCCAGGTGCTCCGGTTTCCTCCCACATTCCAACGATGTGCAGGTCTGTTAGTTAATTAGCTTCTATAAAATTGTCCCTAGTGTGTAGGGTGGAACTGGTGTATGGGTGGGGGGGGGGGGGGAATCGTTGGTTGGTGCACTCAGTGGGCCGAAGAGCCTGTTTTCATGCTGTATCTCTAAACTAATCATAAAGTGCAGTCGCGGGGTAAACTATACAAATGAAAAAAAGACTGGGTACAGATTAATACTAATCCTCAAAAATAATCAAAGCGGCCAAAGTATAACAATATAAACCGTCGCTAAGCAATTGTGTTTCATTGCTGAATACAAAAAAAAAAATTTTCATTTAAAAAAAGAGCCTAAATTATTAATTTGAGAGCCCAAGTATTGACTCATGTATACAAAAACAACATGCAGGAGATGAAGGAAAAGACCAGGAACACCCACAACTATGGCCCATTCTAAATCGTGGTTTAGTCTGCACTGCAATCTGGATGGAACCCGGGTCTCTGACGTTGTAAGGCAGCAACTCTACCGCTGAGCCACCAGTTGAATAGAGCTGTAGAGCATAGGTGCAGCAGTAGAGTTGCTGCCTTACAGCATCAGAGATCCAGATTCGATCCTGACTACTATCACATTAGTCAGGATCGCACACTATCCTCAATGCCTTTTAAAATAGGATTTCCTTCATCACTGCAGAATTGTTGGGAAGAGAAAGATAGGAAAAATTAAATAAAATTAAATACCTTTATTGTCATTCAGACCTTTCGGTCTGAACGAAATTTTGTGCCTGCAGTCATACATATAATAAAAGTAACAAAAACACACAATAAACACAAATTCAACATCCACCACAGTGAGTTCACCAAACACCTCCTCACTGTGATGGAAGGCAAAAGTCTTAGTCTTTGTCTCTTCCCTCCTTGTTCTCCCTCTGCGCTGAGGCGATCCAGGCCTCCGACGCCGCCGGCAACGCCGAAACGCCAGAACACCGCCACAGCACCAAAGTCAGGTCACAGCTCCAAGTCGGGCCACCGCCGCCACCGGAACGCCGGAGTGCCGCCACAGCTCCAAGTCGGGCCGCCGCCGCTGCTAGGCCGGGCCGCAGCTCCAAGTCGGGCCGCTGCTGCTGCTAGGTCGGGCCGCAGCTCCAAGTCAGGCCGCTGCCGCTGCCGAAACGCCGGAGCGCCGCCACAGCTCCAAGTCGGGCCGCCGCCGCTGCTAGGCCGGGCCAGTCGGGCCACTGCCGCTGCTGGAACTGCCGCCACAGCCCGAGGCCGTCAGCTCCGCCATTAGGCCTCAGCGCAGATGGAGACAGGGGACACGACTAGAAAAGGTCGTATCCCCCAGAAGGAAGAGACTAAATCATGTTTCTCCCAACCCTCCCCCCCCCCCCCCCCCCACACTTACACAACCTACACAACCTAATAAACTAACTAAACTAAAACAGACATAAGAAAAACAACAACAAAAAGAAAAAACAAACGGACTGCAGGCGAGCCGCAGCTGCCAGGCAGCGCCGCCACTTCCGGTCTACGGAAGAGATAAATTACAAAGATACTGCTGTGGGTTTAATTCCCCTTCCCATACTGATCTTTATGTCCAGGGCCTCTTTCACTGCCAGAGTGAGGCCACACACAAATTGGAAGAACAGCAAGACAAATTTTGCTTGGGCCAGCAGTATGAATATTGAAGGTAGACAAAAGTGCCAGAGACATTCAGCGGGTGCGGCAGCATCTATGGAGCGAAGGAAATAGGCAACGTTTCGGGGCGAAACCCATCTTCAGAATGGTCCGAATTATGATGAATATTGATTTCTCTAATTTCAAGTGATCCTTGCATTACCTCTCTCCCCACCCTAGTCACCCTGCTTGTTTTACTGTTCGTATCCTCTCATTATCACCTCCTTCACGGCCAACAATGGATCATTGTGGGCTCTTTAGTCTTCGGTGCTGGCTCTCAGCTATTCTGTACCTCTTCATATCTCTAGTTTCCCTCTCCCCTGACTGGTAGTCAGAAGAAGGGTCTCAACCCGAAACATTACATATTCCTTTCTCCAGATGCTGCCTGATCCACTGAGCTACTCCAGCATTTTGTGTCTATCTTCAATGTAAACCAGCATCTGCAATTCCCTCCTACACCTACAATCTGTCCTGATCCAACCACATTGACATTACAGTCAAGAAAGCAAACCAACGCCTCTGCTTCCTCATAAGGCTAAGGAAATTCAGCAAGTCTCCAATGACTCCAATCCAGTCACATTATTATCAATTGATAATAATGTGACTGGATAATAATGATTATCATTATTACTGTGGAATTACCAATTCCAGTCACATTATTATCAATTTTCTGAGTGGCTTTCCTTACTTCTGGTCTGTGTGCATTCAAAGTCTCATTTGCCATCCCACCAGTTTGTCTCTTTTAATTAGTATAGATCTGCCTGCTGTACATGTCCTATAGCCCAGGTATTAGCAACAGATTATGCTTCTTTGTCTAACAGAGACATTAACTCATTTGGTCTCAATCTAGAGAGAAAATCCCATTGTTCTACCAATCTCTTACCCTTCTTTCGACTCTACTACTGAAACTTGTGTTCTCCATCAATTCTGAGGAAGGATCCTGGACCTGTATTCAAATCCTTCGCAATTTCACGCTTTCCTTCTTACAGTATTTCAAAAGGATTATTAGCTTCATGACCCTGCTGTTCACTCTTCCACCTGCCTTGTCCTGGGTCTCCTCCATTGTCCGAGTGAAGCTAAAAGCAAAGTGGAGGAACAGCATCTCAAATTCCATGGGGGCAGCTTACAGCCCAGTGGTATGAATATTGATTTCTCTAACTTCAAGTAACCTCGACATTTCCTCTCTCTCCATCCCTCCCCTTTCCCTTGCACCCACAGGAGAAGCAGCACTTATCGTTTCACTTCTTCCCACCAAAGAGTCTTTGATGCAGTGTGGTATTCATAATGTGTTCTCTTCTCCACTGGAAAAACTAAATGTAGATTGGGCGATCATTTTGCAGCACATTTGTCCTTTGTCCACAAGAGTAACTGAGAGCTTCCCGATGCCTGTGATTTTAATTCCCCATCTGACTCTCCCTTTGACCACCTGCATTGTTAAAGTGCGGCCAGATACAAGCGTGACAAGTAACACTTCATCTTTCCTCTGAGCATGCATGAAGTATTCTGGACTTAATGTTGAATTCTCCAACTTTAGGTAACTTTGTTTCCATTTTCTTTATCAGAACTAACTATTTCTGCTAGTGATCCAGCTGTGATTTTGGCTCAGTTGTTCTCTTTCTATGAGCATAGATCTGCCTGTTGGACATGTCCAACAGCCCAGCTATTAGCAAGACTACACAGAATTAAGGCCCTGCCCCACTTATGTGTCCTTGGCACGCAAATTACACGACCTTGTCGTCACGTTGAGGCGCTCAGGCATCATGTGGCAGCGCGGGGCCGGTCCCACTGAGAAGAGCGGAGGGGTATGGAGTTTGCGCGGTATCGCGCAGCTCTCCGAAATTTTGTAGCGAACTAAATCTTCGCGCTCCACTGGCTTGTCATGTAACTGACGGCCAAAGTGGGACAGGCCCAAGACCCTGGCGCGACGCAACGTCTCACCTCCAACAGCAGCAGAAGCAGGCAAACGATCGCCGAGCTTGGCCTGGGGCTCACGGCCGTTGCGGTCCGGATCCGCCCCCACTTCTACTCCCAGAGTGGGCCAAGAAAATTGAAGATAGATATAAAATGCTGGAGTAACTCAGCGGGACAGGCAGCATCTCTGGAGAGAAAGAATGGATGACGTTTCGGATCAAGACCTTTCTTTCAGACTGAAGAAGGGTCTCGACCCGAAACATCACCCATTGCTTCTCTCCAGAAGCTGCCGATCCCGCATGAAGTCGAGCACGACCTTCGCGGGACCGTCGCGCTTCAACGCGACCACGTGGTTGCGTAATTAGCGTGCCAAGGATACGTAAGTGGGACAGGGGCTTTAGATTGCACTTCTTTGTCCAACTGATTCATTAACTAATTTGGTCTCAGTTTAGAGAGACATTCCCATTGTTCTGCCAATCTCTTATCCTTCTAATCTGCCACTGAAACTTGTGTTCGTTATCAGTTCAGACGAAGGAACCTGGACCTGAAACTTTAACGGCTCTCTTTCCTCAGATGTTGCCTAGCCCGTTGTATGTTTAGATTGTGATACAACATTCAAACAAGCCCTTTGGCCCACCAAGCCGATGCCAACCAGTGATCACCCTTTTGCACTAGTTCTGTTTTATAAATGCTACCATCGTCTCCTTGTTAAAAATATAGGCAACAAGGCAGTTTCAGGCAGTGCTCGGACTCAAACAAAGAGCACATCAAGACTGGTTTGATGAAAACAATGAAGAAATCATCAAACTCTTAGAGAAGTGCAAAACATTCATTGAATTTGAGTGTCATCCATTTCAAAGAAAGAACGCTTTAAGTACCTACAGAGCAAAGCACAGATAGAACTGCACACAATGCAGAACAACTGGTGGGCATGCAAAGCAGACGTGGTCCAATACTATGCGGAGACAAACAATTCTACATTGTTCTTTAGTTCTCTAAAAGCAGTGTATCTCTCCAACCCTGCTCAATTACAAAAGTAGCATCACTTAAAGGTGGAGAGCACACGTTGCCATACTACTCTACATACCCTCCTCTATTGATCCAGCTGCTGTAGACCAGATTCCTCAGAAGCCATCACTGGATGACCTTGACCTCCCCCAACCCTGGGTGAAGTCAAAAAAGCTATTGGCCAGACCAGTTCTGGGAGCAGACCAGTTCTACAAAGCAGCAGACCCAAAGGCTCTGAATACTTTCCATGGCATCGTGACAAGCATATGGGAGACTGAGATTATGCCTAGCGAATCTCAGGATGCCACCATTATCCTCCTTGTTCAAAAAAAATAAGCAACAAAGGGGATTGTGGTAACTACTGAGGCATCTCCCTACTATCCATTGCTGGAAAAATACTGGCCAGAGTGATCCGCAACCGTCTGACCAGCAGTGTCTCAGAAGAAAACCTGCCAGAAGCACAATAGGGCTTCAGACCTGGTCGCAGCACTGTCGACATGGTCTTCACGGTAAGACAAGTCCCAGAAAAATGCATCGAGCAGAAGATGGACCTTTACGCTGTCTTCATCGACCTGATGAAGGCCTTTGACATGGTGAATCACAAGGCTCTGTAGACCATACTCGCTAAGCTCGGCTGTCCTCGAAAACTCACCCATCTCATCTGCCTTTTCCATGATGGTATGATGGGGTCAGTACTGGTAAACGGCGACCCGTCTGCACCCTTCGACATCTTCAATGGAGTCAAACAGGGCTGCGTTCTCGCCCCAGTACTGTTCAACTTTTTCAGCTGTGTTCTGCGTCATGCACTCTAAGATCTTGATCGCGGAGTCTTCATCAAGTACGGACATGATGGCTCTCTCTTTGTAGAAGATTCTCAATCCAAAACATTACCCATTCCTTCTCTTCAGAGATGCTGCCTGCCTCGCTGAGTTACTCCAGCATCTTGTGTCTATCTTTGATCTACATCAACTGAACGCCAAGACCAAAACTCTTGAATGCCTCATCACTGAAGCACTCTTTGCAGATGATTGAACGCTCATGCAACACAAGGAGTCTGACCTCCAATTTATCGTATCCTGATTTGCAGAAGCGGCACACCTGTTTGGTGTTAATATCAGTCTCAGTAAGACAGAAGTCCACCACCAACCAGTCCCAGACTCTTCAGCACCACCACCAAGTGTACATATTGACAACACACAGCTGAAAACAGTTGACGCTTTCAAGTACTTGAGCAGCTTGATGTCTTCTGATGGCTCACTGGGCAAGGAAATATCGACCACAATCAGCAAGGCCAATCAAGCACTTCATCAACTCCGAGCATGAGTGTTCAACCACATCAAGCTGCAAACTAGGCTGAAAGTCTACAAAGCTGCAGTGCTCTCCAGTTTGCTATATGGATGTGAAACATGGACCCTGTACAGGAACACATCCATCAAGTTGAGAAATTTCACATGTGCTCTCTGCAGTACATCATGGGCATTCCCTGGCAAGACAGGGTGACTAAGGTGGAAGTGCTGGACCAGTCTGGCTTCACAAGCATCTAAGTAAGGATCATAAAGGCCCAGCTTCGATGGACAGGCCATGGGATTAGGATGGATGAATCCCACATGCCTCATGAACTGTCGGAGTTCTGTCACAGGGTCGAAGGAACTCAGGGCCCCCAGGGCGTTCAAAGAAGGCGGTCAACAGTTTCAAAGACAATCGCCAAAGCCGACTCGTTAATGTCAGAGACAGGAGGAATGTTGCAGCCTTAAATCCCCCCACAGCGGCCTTCATGAGCCCCCATCGCTCCCGCGTGTGTGGCTCACACACCAGACTCGTGAGCCACACTCGATCCCACCAGACATGAGACTGCGCAACCATGCTATCGTCGTCAACGACGGGTCACCATCACAGCATTGAAAAAGGCCCTTGGCCCACCAAGTCAACGCCAACCAATGATCACCCTTTCGCACTAGTTCTGTTATCCCACATACTAGGGGCTGGTTTGAGAGACCAAGTAACCAACAAATCTCCATGTTTTATGAATGTGGGAAGAAATTAGAGCACCTGGGGGAAACTCACCGCATCACAGTGAAAACGAGCAAACTCCAAACAGACGGTACACAAGGTCATGATCAAACCCAGGTCTTAGGTGCTGCGAGGCAGAAGCTCAACCAGCTGTGCCATTCTGCAGCCAGTGTGCTTCCTGCTTTTTTGTTTATACTGTAGTTCAAATGACTTAAAATTCCACACCCAGAATTTGTTTTGCAATCGAAGGTAGACACAAAATGCTGGAGCAACTCAGCAGGACAGGCAGCATTTCTGGAGAGAAGGAATGGGTGACGTTTCAGGTCGAGACCCTTCTTCAGAATCTGTTTTGCAATGTTGTATTATAAGTGTTATTAAAAATACTGGGGGTTTTTTTAGGAGTACCCAATATCTACCTGCATATTAAAGCTACAATTGTGAGTGCTGCTTCACATTTCATCACACTGAAGTGCAAATTCAACAGAATAGTTTAGAGATGCATGGAGAATTGTACATGGATAACATGAATTGTAACATGTTTTTCCACAAAACACTTTCCACAAATACAAAACCCAAATTTTAAATTGGTCGGAAAAAAAATATTAACTTTGCTTTACTGCATCAAAGAATGGCATTATGTCTGATCAACTAATCTTTGCAATAATTGTTTCTGTGTGGTTAAGAAAGTGAACAATACTAACACTTAAAACAATGCTCAAGTGCAAAAACAGATTGCATAAATAAACCCAGCATTCTCATCTTTCCAATAGTGCTTCCACAACACAATGACCTTTTGCTGGCAAAATTAAAATAAAAAGCCCCTTTCATCCAATGAAACACGCTATTCATATTACAACAAAACCAACGCTGGCACTGTCGGTTCTATTTTGAGGAGCTTCTCAAGCAACAGACCAGTCTTTGAATAAATCAAAAACATGCATTTATACCCTTAAAGTAACATTGAAGAATTTATCCCGATCTACAATTTAACTGGATTGTAGTTATTAGACCATTAAAATTAGATTAGACCATTAAAATCCCTAAACAGTACATTCGCAGAAAACACCCACCTACAAATGAAATGGAATGAAACCACCATAGTCCCAAAGTGTAAACCGCAAATGGGGGATGAAATTACTTAAGTATAATCCATACAGAGACGCGTTGATCTCCTCTGTAATTAAAGATTTGGCAAGGGTATTCTTCGTGGAAGCAGGTGTCAGACAAGTGAAATAAAATCCTTGCGTACATTAACCATGGCCGTCCAAAGCAGGGGTGCGTTGGGTGCATCGCACACCCCTTATTTTCACAGAGTAAGAAATATTCCCGAAGAAAAAGAAATTGGAGCGCAATCAGCGTTTACCACAAATGCTGACTCCGGCCCACTGGCTGAAAAGAAAATCGTGACCATCTGCGCCTGCGCAGTTGGGGGAAGCCGGTGATGCAGTAGGGACATAACATGACGCTATCCCACAGTGCGTGCGCAGTGGGTCCAGGCGTGATTAGATCAGTTCAATTTTCACTCCACACCAATGATACTAGAGGAGCCTTTGCTCCGCACAATCAGAGATCTCCTCGATGCCTCGTGTCTGGGTAAGTAGTGCAATCAGGCACGTGCCGTGAGTAATTACTCAGGGTAGGCACTCGGTCCACTAAAAAAAATATTAAACCACGCATGCGCAGATTGTCCGCTCCGTTAAATAAATAAATAAATAAAACTGTGACATTTCAATTTGCCCAAGGCTTCCTAGTCCAAGACCAATTGGAGGAACAGTTCCTTTCACAGCGTGTGGAGAGTCTGTGTCAGGGGTAAAGTTGTAGGGAGGGCACGAGTGATGAGAAGGAGGGTGTCGGGGATAATGCCAGCAACTTACTCACTCACCGCTGCCGCAGCTCTCCGGACACGAAGCCCCCGCACTGTAGCTGGGGATAGAAGCAGCTCGGGTAGCTACGAGCGGCCGCCGGTACCCGACAGCAGAACTGGCCGCCACTTCAGAGCCTTCTACCGGCCCGCTCACCTCTGTCAGAGCTCTCCGTCAGAACACCTGTCACCTGCCATTCGCCGACTTCGCTCATGTCAGCGGCTTCCTGCAAATCCTTAAATTCCCACAACCGAGTAACCTCAATCGCGCTGTCGGAATTTAAGGACATGAGTGAGGCCAGCGAGTGGCAGGAGAGAGGTTTGCAGACGGAGAGCTGACAGAGGTGAGCTGGGACCGGCAGAAGGAGCTAAGGTGGCGGCTGGTTCCGCTGTCCGGCCCGGCAGTGGCTCAGCCACCCAAGCTACTTCTCTACCCCCCCAGCCCCAGCCTCAATGTGGTGGCATTCCACGCCTCCGTGCAAGGAGCGTCGCAAGTGGCATTATCCCAATCCCCTCATTCATAACATTCGTGCCCTCCCCGCAACCTTACCTCGGGCCAGACTCCCCAAACACTGTGAAAGGAGCTCTCCCCCCCTCCCCCACACCCTGGGAAATACAGTACTTAAAAACATAAACACAAAATGTACTTACCACATTATTGGTACACAAGCTCCATTCTTCTCTCTTTGTTACCTAACATACACTTAAAATATTGACAAACCATATTGGAAAACCCCGCCAAGAAACTTGCTCTGCGCATGCGCAGTAGACCGATGCGCATGCGCAGTGCTGCAAAGGCAGAATTTCTGCTGCCTTCAGCCCCGATTGTCATTGACGGCTTCAGACAGCGCTGACGGCACGTGGGTTGCACAGAGCTCCCCGTGTTACAAGCGCTGCGGATGAAAGGCATGGAGAATTATGCCTACCTAAGAGATCGATCGCTTACATAGGCATAATTCTCCCATTCCTTTACTATTTATATTTAGTTATTACCATGTTATAATTTTAGTCAGGGTAGGCAGTGCCTACCTTGCCTACCCTGACGGCACGTGCCTGAGTGCAATGTTGCGTTGCGAGAGGGGGAGTGTTTCTTAACCTGGGTGGCAAACTCTGTTTTCTCCGACCCCGGGGGGGGGGGGGGGGGGGGGGGGGGGAGGGGAGGGTGCGCTGTGGTGTCTGTCCATCAACTGGCATCCAGGGAGCCGGTCTGCTGCCGGCGGGGGGGGGGGGGGGGGGGGGGGGGGGGGGGGGGGGGGGGGGGGGGGGGGGGGGGGGGGGGGGGGGGGGGGGGGGGGGGAGGGGGAGGGTGCGCTGTGGTGTCTGTCCATCAACTGGCGTCCAGGGAGCCGGTCTGCTGCCGGCGGGCGGTCTGGGGAGAACGTTCTCCCGTTGCCGCGCGGGATCGGGAACGACTGAATCTGAACCCGTCAGGCCCTCGCCTCCCCCCCTCCTGGGCCCACCATTTTTCCGTCGCCTGGCGGGAGTGGGGATGAATGTCAGCGGTCATAACCTTCGCCTATCCCGCCATATGGCCCACGACAGTACCCGCCCCCCCACACCGCCCCCAGCTGGGCCCATGCCATCTTCCGCCCACACCACCCCCCCACTACCGCTGGGCCCACGCCTTTCTCCCCCCCTCCCCCCGCAGCGGACCCGCGCCCCCGCGGACTCTGCCCTTCCCCCCCGTGGGCCTCGCATCTCTCCCCCCCTCCCGCCGCGGGTCCTCCAACGCTGCATGGGCGGGAGGAAGGTGAAAGGGGGGAATGTGAGAGGGGATGGGATGGGAGGAGGAGAGAGGGGGGAAGGAGGGGAGCGGAGAGAGAGAGAGAAATGGGGAGGGAGAGAGGTGGAGGGCAGAGGGAAAGGGGGATTATCGTTAGTGACATTGTAAGGTAGGTTTTAGAGCTATTATATTTTCTCCTCCATATGAATAATATTAAACAATATCAAACAATTGGAACATAAATACACATTTTAATGGGATCATTATATTTATTTATTTATTCATACATACTTATGGGCGCCTTTCAAAGACTCTCAAGGGCGCCTTACAAAATTTAATAAGCAGATTACAAAACATATAAGCAGAATAAAACAAAATGCAAAGCAAAAATAGTAGGGACAAGACACAATTCAAAGAGCAGCGGCAGCTAAAAGCGCCAGCGTTCACTCTCCCTTCCAGCAGCCATCTTGGAGACAAAACAATCAAAACATCTTTTAACATTGAACATCCACCACAGTGATTCCTACACACTCCTCACTGTGGTGGAACGTGAAATATAGTTCAAGTCCTTACCCTAACTCTTCCGTGGTCGTGGACCTCGAGCCCCCGTTGACGGGACGATCTTGGCTCCCGGATCCGGTGTTCGGGCCCTCTGCATCGAGGTGCTCCACTCCCGCATCGCTCACCTACTGCGGGTGAACGAACCTCGCGTCGGGGCAGGTCGAGCCTTCCGCGGCGTTGGGGCTCCCGACTAGCCTCGCCACGAGCCCTTGATGATAAAGTCCGCAGTGGTCATAGTGGGAGCGATCTGAAGCAAGGGATCCGCTCCGATGTTAAGTCCATGCCCCACGGTGGGGCTCACGACAGTCCGAGGAGGCTTCCTGCTCCAGCGATGGTAGGCCACAGAGCCCGGTAATGTGATCCGAAAAATAATCACATCTCCAGGAAGGTATATAGATGTAACATTTCCATTTCGAGATCAAGGGGGTTGTGGCAAATATGCGTCAAGCCGATAGCCTAATCGTTAAAGAGTTAAAAGATAGCCTAATCGATAAAGAGCTGAGAAGAGGAATCAGAGATGCCAAGGAAAGGTACTCTGAGAAGTTGAGGAGCAAGTTCTCAGCTAGTGACTCTTCTTCAGTTTGGAAGGGCATGCAAGAAATTACTACAAGAGAAAAGCTCCCCGCTCTTTGGACAATCATCAGCTGAGCAACGACCTGAATGAGTTTTACTGCAGGTTTGAAAATCAAAAATGTAACCCTGCTAATCCCGGGCGGGGGAGAGGCAGAGGCAGAGGCAGAGGCAGAGGCAGAGGCAGAGGCAGAGGGAGAGGGAGAGGGAGAGGGAGAGGGAGAGGGAGAGGCAGAGGGAGAGGCAGAGGGAGAGGGAGAGGGAGAGGGAGAGGGAGAGGGAGAGGGGGGAGAGAATGGAGAGAGAGAGGGGGAGATGGGAGCTTGGGGTTCATTTTCCCACACAAGCCATAGGTGACTGGGCAATCTGAATCCAAGCACCAAGTTGAAAGGGGCCGAAGGCGTGCGTCGCTCGGGTGGAGCGGAGGTTTGGGACAATGTTCATGCCTTCACAGTGATGTGATAGACGCAGGGGTCTGGACCAATCGCTGACAAGTCGTCGTCGTCCCCCCCCGCAACGTCAAGTCCGTTATTGGACTTTTCTGTTGAGCAGCAGTCGATTCTTTGGCCTGTAGGCGACGCCGCCTTTCAGGTAGGTGGCGTTTCGACAGCTGCCATTCGGTAAGTTTGCTTTTAGGCGATGCAGCTTTTCGGTTCCTTGGGTTTAGGCGTCCCGCCCTTTCGGTTAGTTTGCATTTAGGCGTCCCATCCTTTCGGTTAGTAGGCATTTCGTCAACGGACTATTTTGGTTTATTGCCTTTTCAGCCTCGTTTCCATTCCGTTCTTTGGCTACGACGTCTTTGCTTCGGCTTTTTGTCTGTCGGCGCCACGTCCGGGTACCATAATCTACACCTTTTCTCCAGAGAAGCTGCCTGACCCACTTAGTTACTCCAGCACTCTGTGAAACGTCGCCTATTCATATTCTCCGCAGATGCTGCCTGATCCGCTGAGTTACTCCAGCACGTTGTGTCTATTTTCCCTTCACCCATCTGCCCAAGCCCACTCTCCCCCCTCCTTTCCTATGTTCCTTTCCACCCATAAACCTTTCTCTGCCTTTATATTTCATTCCTCTTTCAAATCTGCTCTTCTTATGTACATGCATTTTTCTTCTTAACTCTTTAGTCATAGAATGATGCAGTGTGGAAACAGGCCCTTCAGCCCAACTTGCCTACACCAACCAACATGTCCCATCTACATTAGTCCCACTCACACGCGTTTGGCCCATATCCATCTAAACCTGTCCTATCCATGTACCTGTCCAAATGTCTCTTAAACAGTAGGATAGCCCCAGCCTTAACTACCTCCTCTGGCAGCTCGTTCCATACACCCATCATCCTTTGTGTGAAAAAGCTACCTCTCAGATTCCTGTTAATTTCTGAAATATTGGTCATAAATTTGGTGCAAAAATGCTCCACAATAAGGCTCAGAATGCATCAGAGAGCATTAAGCGGGCCCTGGACCCCCGGCATCGAGGGACTTCACGCTATTTCACATTAAAATTGTTGTAATCCTGTCATGCCACCCCCCTTTTTGAAAAGCTTCGTACGCGCCTGTTAACGCCCAGGTTGTAAACAGGAGTAGGAAATGTACTATCGATGTTTTGTTTTACAAAGAAAAAGTGCGATGTTTAAAATGAAATGCAAGCGGAGGTGTGAACACCCGACAACACACACCATGGCCTTGATCGTCGTTAGTTTTCTTTGCATACCTTTCATTGATTTGTTTCATATCTCTCTATACAACCGTTTATATATCTGTCTCACTCTCCCCTGACTCTGAATAAAGGCCTCGACCCGAAACCTCGCCTATTCCTTCTCTCCAGAGATGCTGAGTTTCTCTGGCTTTTTGTGTCTATCTTTGCCTGAAAACATTCCAGATTATCGTGCACATAATTGCCCCGACTGCTAATCAGGGTCAACACACCAAACGAAAACATCTGCATTTAACCCAGCATCTGCAGTTCCTTCCTACACAGTGGACAGGAGAGGAATAAACACTCTCAGTCACTCACCTCCTCGCCGCCGCACCCGCAGCACCCCATGGCCGGGCAGCAGCAGCGTCGCCGCCGGGTCCTCGGAGGAGGAGAAGAGACCGCCGCTGGTAGCTGCCGCTGCTGCTGCTGGTTACTGTTGTTGCTGCTGCTACCAACAGCGCTGGAGGAGGGCGAGTCCCGGTGGAGAAGGAGAGGTCGTTGCCGGTTGTTGTTGTTGCCGCTGCTAACAGCGCTGGAGGAGGAGCGGAGGTGAGAGCCGGCGCCTCCCTCTAATCCAAAGAGCTCCTCGAGTATCTTTGCTCTAATCACCGCCCCCACCACTGGCGTTACCGTCTAACAACTCCCCACAGCAGAACCAGTCCCCATCCAAAGATAATCTTTGTCCCCATCCACTGGTGTCTCCCTCGAACCAGTCCCCTCCTCTCCATATTGTGCAGGAAGGAATTGCAAATGCTGGTTCACACAACGAAGATAGACACAAAAATGCTGGAGTAACTCAGCTGGACAGGCAGCAACAGCATCAATATTATGTGATGCTGCCTGTCCCACTAAGTTACTCCAGTATTTTATGTCTACCGTCCTCTGCTCTGGTGCTCATTTCCAACCACTTTCCTGCCACTGGTGTACAAAGATCTTGCTCTAGTATCTTTGTTGGTGTCTCCCTGTAACAACTTCACACTGTCCACTTCTAACAGTCCCCCATAGCAGAGAGTTGTGGATGTAGCCCAGTCGATCACATAATCCAGCTCCCATAATATTAAATACAAAATTAAAATGTACCTACATTCATTCCTATGAACAGCAGAGTTTGTTTCCTCTCTCTCCACTTTCTCATTGTAATTTCTCATCGTCTTTTCATGCCATTCTTTACAATGATGTTGAAGTATGGTTACCATATTGAAACTTTTTGTGTGTTTTCTGATTTACAGGCAAAATCAATCTATGAACAGCTGTAAAAACAGAACCCTTCACTAACTGAGAAACGCCCGCTACCAACCACAGGATTACATGTTTGTTTGGAGTCCTGATGCAGAGCATTGAGCCAAAATGTTGACCATCCCCCTGCTTTCCCATCCACTGCTTGAGTCGCGGGGTTCCCCCAGCAGTTTTATTTAGTAACAGATCTCTTTCTTTTCTTGCTTACATTGCAAAGTCATATTTTTTATCCATCCAGTTTACAGGAACAATTCTAGAATCTATAAAATGTTGGCAGTTATAATGTTTTGTTGTCTTGAAGTCCATGTATAAAATGAATGAAGACAGCAATTTGTGTTGTAGTTCTTGTTTAATCATTCCAACTATTAATGGCTTCTACAAGCTTCGCATTCTGCATCTGTTCCTGCTCTCTTGATCACATGTACATAATTTGCATGTCACAACACATAGTTTCAATCATGACAGTACAACATCCCCACCTCTCAAACAAAATGTTTACATTTAAAATAATCCGTGCTGGACAAACAAATTGTAAAGTATAACTGTATTAGTTGCCAAATTCTTTATATCCAGTTCCGATGTCTTAACTCTGTCTTTTTATGTAATCTGCCTCACAGTATCTGGCAGGTGTTTTTTTGTTCTTTCTGCTTCTTGTAGATCTGGTATTCGTGCCAGCTCAGTGTTCATCATCTGTTAAATCTTTTGCCTTGAAATCTGGTGATATCACAGATTGTGTGTTTAGTGGCCATGTTGGTGTTGTGCCCCATGTTGTCAATACGGTTGCAAGTGTTGTGAGTGTTGATGGCGAACATCTCTGCTTTACCAGGTCAGGTGTTGGCTGGATGTGGCCCTTTGTCCTTCTTAACTGCTTCCCATTCTCCTTCTCAAAGCTGGGAGTCTCAGCTTCTCCAACAACCTTTGCAAGTATTCGTCTTTTCAGATCTGGAACCTGGGCATGAACATTCCATCCTCTTGCAGTATTTTGGCATGTCTGTTGAAATACTGGCTTTGTTCAGTTTGAGCGTCAGTCAGTCGTTATCGGACTTCCTCCTGGTCTTCTGGAGGATGCATTTTGCATGGCTTGGTTGTTTTGTACACTCTGCCATTCAGTAGTTTTGCTGGTGACTTCATATCAGCTCTCAATGGTGACATTTTGGGTCGAGACCCTTAATATTACGCCAGTGCTATCGCTTCCCCACTTTTTGCCCATATGACTTCCTTCTTAATATGCTCCTCAGTTCCTAAAACCCCTCCATTGATGCTCTTGATCCCAACAGTCTATACCTGCCCCATGCCTCCCTCTTTTTCCTAACCAGAGCCTCATCCATTTCTCTCGTCATCCAGGCTTCCTTTCTCCCACCTGCCTTGCCCTTTATTCACACAGGAATATGCATGCATTGAACTCTCACTATCCAACAGTCCTTCCTCATTCCCTGCTATGCTCCTGACTATCCTGTCCATCAAATCTGCTTTCATCACTTTTCAAGTAGGAAGGACCTGCAGATGCTGGTTTACGCCAAAGATTCTGGACATAAAATGTTGGAGCAACTCAACGGGTCGGGCAACATCTCTGGAGAAAGGGAATAGGTGATGTTTTGGGTTGAGACCCTCAGGAAAACATTCACTTACATACAATAACAATAGTACAAATAAACCTACATTGCTATTCAATCCTTTAGAATATCTTTATTCTTCTTGGAAAGTAGAGGCATTGGTATGCTATCTTGGCTGTTGGGTTAATATGGTCGGACTAGGCCAAATTGTTGGTAATAGTGCCAGGAAATTTAAGCTTTCGATAATTTCCGCTTAAGTACCACTGACATCAATGATTTCACTTAGATGCAAGAGAAGGCCTGACAGGTAAAGCATATTAATCCAGGGCATAAATGGGTTTGGGGGACTGGGACGTTATAGCCTTTAAAATGTTCCTGATAGCGTGTAACAGGTAGTTAGGTGGTGAAGAAGGCTTTTGACACACTGGCCTTCATCAGTCATGGAATATAGAGGTTGGAAGATATGTTAAAGCTACTCAAGGTGCTAGTGAAGATGCACTTGGAATATTGTGTTCTGCTTTGGTCTCCATGCTATGGGAAATATACTATTAAGCCGGAAAGAGTGCAAGAAGATTTACTAGGATGTTGTCAGGATTTGAGGGCATAAACCAAAGGGAAAGATTAGGCAAGCCTGAAGTTTATTGCTTAGAGTGCAGGGGCTGAGAATTGATATTTTAAGGTATATAAGACCATCAAGGGAATAGATAGGGTGAATGCACAGAGCCTTAATCCCAGGCTAGGGGAATCAAGAACCAGAAGGCATAGGTTTAAGGTGAGAGAGGGAAGATTTAATAGGAACCCAAAGAGCAAACTTTTCACTCCAGCGGTAGTGGGTCTATGGATGAGTTGCCAGAGGAAATATTGCTACCGAGTCTGAAGAAGAGTCCTGACTGGAAATATCGTCTGTCCATTTCCCTCACTGATGGTGCCTAAACCACATTCAAGTTGACTTCTTTAGCATTCAATCCTATAGACACTTCATGATTCACTGCAATGGCAACATCATATTAATTTAGATTGGCCATTGAGTTCTTGAATATGGACCACTCCTCCGACACAAAGCAGTCATGTAGGAGGCCTCGCATTACAGCAGGTCCAAATAGAAGTTTGAAGCCAATTTTGACATCATTAAACGAGTCGGAATTATATCTGTTCTATATCATGGAGGCATCAACCTTTTTGCTGTCAAACAAATCCACCATCAGCCCAAAGCCATTCACTTTCATTGCCCAAGTTGCACTGTCATCAATGAAATAGACGCTGATCTGTATTTAGTGTAAGCGTAATACTGCATAGAATTACAGTATAGTGCCTCTCTACTGTAGTCCTTGGGAATCTTCAGGATGTCAGCATTAATTGTTCTGATAAAATAAATCCATTCATGTCATCCTTATTTGTGATTGTAATGAGGAAGAAATATTAAAACCCAGAGCTCAGCTGCAGCACCAATTTGTAGCCTGCTGTCTCCCTTCTGTGTTTGTATTGGACTCCAAATTGCAATAACTTCTTTAGTCAGAGGGCAGTTAATCTGTGGAACTCATTGCCACAGAGGGTTGTGAAAGCCGTCAGTGGATATTTTAAAGGGATAATTAGACAAATTCTTGATTAGTACGGGCATCATGGGTTATGGGGAGAAGGCAGGAAAATGGGATTAGGGTGCAGAGATCAGCCATGATTGAATGGCGGATGGACTCGAATAGGAGAATGACATTGAGCCACTCAAGCATTCTGATCAACTGAACCTCAATTATGTCATCTACCTTTGCTCCATACACTTTCATCAAACTACTGTAACTGCACACATAATTCCGACCACAACTGGGGACAGCGTTGAGATGAGAACCATGCATAATGCTCAGCACAAGGGCCAGAATGTCCAGATGTTGGACCTCAACTGTGCCCAGTGCTCCCTCCTGAACCATGCTTGGGGTTAGGACCAGAACTATGCACAGCACATGATCAATTGCCCCAGGAACATTGATATCCCAAGGCTCATTATTGAAAACAACTGGTGTAGAAACTCCAGACAAGTTTGTGAAACACATTCATTTGAGTGGCTTAGATTATTTACTGTGCATAGATACAGCATGATGTTATATTGTGATTTATTTAGCCTGGATGAATAGAGTTTAGTTGATTTTAGTTTAGAGATACAGTGTGAAACAGGCTCATTGGCCCATCGTGTCCGCACTGACATGTGATTCCCGTACACAAGCACTATACTACACACTAGGGATGATTTACAATTTTTACCAAAGTCAATTAACCTACAAGCCTGTACATCTTTGGAATGTGGGAGGAAACCGGAGCACCCAGAGAAAACCCATGCAGTCACCATGTACCTGGACTTTCAGAAAGCATTTGATAAGGTCCCACATAGGAGATTAATGGGCAAAATTAGGGCACACGGTATTGGGGGTAGAGTGCTGGCATGGATAGAGAAGTGGTTGGCAGACAGGGAACAAAGAGTAGGGATTAACTGGTCCCTTTCAGGATGGCAGGCAGTGACTAGTGGGGTACCGCAAGGCTCGGTGCTGGGACCGCAGCTATTTAAAATATCATCAATGATTTGGATGAAGGGATTCAAAGTAACATTAGCAAATTGGCAGATGACACAAAGCTGGGTGGCAGTGTGAACTGTGAGGAGGATGCTATGAGAATGCAGGGTGACTTGGACAGGTTGGGGGAGTGGGCAGATGCATGGCAGATGATGTTTAATGTGGATAAATGTGAGGTTATCCACTTTGGTAACAATAACAGGAAGCCAGATTACTATCTAAATGGTGTCAAGTTGGGAAGTACAACGGGATCTAGCGGACCTTGTACATCAGTCCATGAAAGCACAGCAGGCAGTGAAGAAAGCGAATGGCATGTTGGCCTTTATAACAAGAGAAATTGAATATACGAGCAAAGAGGTCCTTCTGCAGTTGTACAGTGCCGTAGTGAGACCACAACTGGAGTATTGTGGAGTATTTTGGTCCCCTAATTTGAGGAAGGACATTCTTGCTATTGAGGGAGTGCAGCGTAGGTTTACAAGGTTAATTCCCAGGATGGCGGGACTGTCATATGCTGAGAGAATGGAGCAGCTGGGCTTATACACTCTGGAGTTTAGAAAGATAAGAGGGGATCTTATTGAAACATATAAGATTGTTAAGGGTTTGGACACGCTGAAGGCAGGAAACATGTTCCCGATGTTGGGGGAGTCCAGAACCAGGGGCCACAGTTTAAGAATAAGGAGTAAGCCATTTAGAATGGAGACGAGGAAACACTTTTTCTCACAGAGAGTGGTGGTTCTGTGGAATTCTCTGCCTCAGAGTGGCAGGTTCTCCAGAGAGGCAGGTTCTCTGGATGCTTTCAAGAGAGAGCTAGATAGGGCTCTTAAAAATAGCGGATATGGGGAGAAGGCAGGAACGGGGTACTGATTTGGGATGATCAGCCATGATCACATTGAATGGCAGTGCTGGCTCGTAGGGCCAAATGGCCTACTCCTGCACCTATTATCCATTGTCTATTGTCAGTGGGAGAATGTACTAACACCATACAGACAACACCCGTAATACCGATCAAACCCGGGTCTATGGTGCTGTAAGGCAGCAACTCTACCGCTGCACCACCGTGCTGTCCATCATGCCGCAGTGATGCTGTTTTTATAAGCAGATGGTTCAAGGATTAGAGGAATTAGATTTAATATTTTGGGCAAAACCTAGTGGGGGTGGGAGGTATTTTTTTTTAGAAGAGCAGTTTTGATCTTGAAATCACTAGAATAGGGGTAGAGGAAACTGAACCAATACTTTATAAAATGAATTGGACAGCAATAATTTCAGGACTGTGGGCACATGGCTGCTAGGAGCCAGCACAAATTCAATGGGCTTACAGGCTATATGTGCTATAACAAGTCTATGATTCTCAGAACAACCGGCCTTTTACCCATTAGGTTCAATGTACGCACTTTAACACATTGTATCCACCCTGCTTCAAACATTTTCTGCAATGTTATTTTATTCCTTTCTTCTTTATGTGCCATTGCTCTGTGGTTTAAAATAGGCGAATTACATTTAGCTACATTTTCCACATTTCGGATTCACAATGACTATCATATATTTGTCCTCCACTTTAGGTCTCTCCCAAAAATCAAATTATCTTTCCTTCCCTACATATCTATGGAGAGAAGACAGGAATGGGTTACTGAATGTGGATGGTCAGCCATGATCACAGTAACTGGTGGTGCTGGCTCGAAGAGCCAAATGGCCTACCCCTGCACCTCTTGTCTAGAGGTGCAGGATTAGGGTCTAGAACCCTTTGCTCACTGAACCCTTTGCTCACTGTACCCTTAACTCACTGAACCCTTTGCTCACTGAACCCTTAGCTCATTGAACCCTTTGCTCACTGAACCTTTTAACTCAGTTTACCTTTAACTCACTTTATCTTTAATGCAAAGCCCCGCGCTCGATTTTATAACTCACCGCCCGGAAACTCCTCCTCTTGCTCCAACGGCTCCTGGGCCCAGCATCAGGAAATCATTCCTGACAGGCAGACTTAGCAAACCCTTTTTTACACACCTTTTTTTTCTCTGTCCAGCTGCCGAGTTAAGAGTACCCACGAGTTAATACGGTAAACTCACGAGTCCCTCCTGTAAACTCACGGGCTACTATGGTATTACAACGAGTTTAAAAGTATCAACATTTTCCTTCAATAAGATATTTGACTCGTGGAAATCTTTCAACATGTTGAAAATTTTTCACGAGTTAACACGTTTTCCGAGTACCTGCCATTAGCATTACGACTCGCTAAGTTACATCCACGAGCTCCCGCGTTCCCGCTACGTTCATTCTACGTGATTACTACAAGTTTGATTTGTTTTTAACTCGGGATAACTCGTGGGTGGAGTTGCACTGTGGAACAGGGGTTTTACTCTCTATTCCCTGCTACTCACCCTGGTGCACAAACATTTCACCCACTCTTCTGTGACTGTAAGTTGTCCAAACCAATGTACCCTTTAATTGACACTGCGCTAGTCTGGCCTTTGCAGACATGGCACTGGTAGCTGGAAATCTACTGTTCCAGTGGCAAATCTTCAGTTTTCATTCAATTTCTGAACTGATATGGAGCATGAGCTGGCTGAGTTTCCCAGGCTGATTCTGTGAGACCATTCGTTTCCAATATTGTTTGCTATTTTAAAGTGTTTCTGGGTAATATATAAATATTTGACTTTCATATGAGGAAATATTTGACTTTCATATGAGGAAAGACTGGATAGACTCGGCTTGTACTCGCTAGAATTTAGAAGATTGAGGGCGAATCTTATAGAAACTTACAAAATTCTTAAGGGGTTGGATAGGCTAGATGCAGGAAGATTGTTCCCGATGTTGGGGAGGTCCAGAACAAGGGATCACAGTTTAAGGATAAGGGGGAATTCCTTTAGGACTGAGATGAGGAAAACATTTTTCACACAGAGAGTGGTGAGTCTCTGGAATTCTCTGCCACAGAACGTAATTGAGGCCAGTTCATTAGCTATATTTAAGAGGGAGTTAGATGTGGCCCTTGTGGCTAAAGGGATCAGGGGGTATGGAGGGAAGGCAGGTACAGGATACTGAGTTGAATGATCAGCCATGATCATATTGAATGGGGCGGTGTAGGCTCGAAGGGCCGAATGGCCTACTCCTGCACCTATTTTCTATGTTTCTTTTTTTCTATTTGTAATTGCTTATTTTTTCAATACCTTTTTATATGTTTTTGAATGTCAGAAACATTAAGAAGTGTTTAAAAAATAAACTGCTCTGACAGATGTCACAGCTGGGCCAAAGCTTTGCCATCTATCAATGGTTCCTCAAAGTGTTGGTTGGGCATGATTTGGTCTGATCCTGAGATGCCACTTGCACCCCACGTGCTACACAGGCCATTGCAGCACAGCAATAGGACCACCTCAGCCAACAAAGTCAACTACACAAATTCTGTACTCCAATATAATTGGCAACTTCTGGATTATTGATCCAGAGACACGAGATGAACCACCGGGTGGCGCCAGCAATGGATGTCTCACCAACAGTCTGTCTGCCCCTTTCTTCATTGTTTTTCTAATATGTGTTAAATGTATGTTTTTCATGTTCTTTAGCTTGTTTTATGTGGGGGGTGGGGGGTAGGGGAGGGTGTTGGAGGAAACTTTTTCTAATCTCTTACCTTGACGGAGAGCGATTTTGTTCCATATCGTATGTCCGTCCGCAATGCAGCCTAACATCGAGGAATTGGCAGCCTTTGCTGGAGACCGTCTTCGAGAGCTCCACCATGTGAGCCTGCGGTCTTAACATCACGGAGCCCGTGATCTCTTCGCCAGGGTGCGACCTCTGAGCTCCGACCGCGGGTGCCTGCGGAGTTTATCATCATGGAGCTTGCGGTATCTTGTCAGAGATCGTCATCGGGAACTCCAAGCAGCAGGAGCTTCGACCGCCCCGATGCAGGAGCTTCGATCGCCCCAACGCGGGGGCTTCAATCGCCCGGACAGATGGTTCGACTGCGCCAAATGTGGGAGAAAAATGAGGGAAGATTAGACTTTATTGCCTTCCATCACAGTGAGGAATGTGGGGGATCCACTGTGGAAGATGTTTACGTTAACTTTTATCTAGTTGAGTGTCTTGTTGCTTTTTTAGTATGGCTGTATGGTAATTTGCATAACATTGTTCCTTAATTGGAACACGTGACAATAAAAGACCTTTGAAATCTTTGAAACCTTTGAGTTGGAATCCTATTATGCTAGTTGGGGAATTTAAATTCCAGTTAATAATAATCTGGAATTTAAAAAAAATATATCATAATAAAAGCTGCCTTTTTCACAATTGTCCTTCAGGGGAAGAAACCTGTTGTCCTTGTTCAATCTTGCCTATACGTGACTCCAGACCTGTTCCTGTGGTTGACTCTAAACTGCCTCCTCGATCCACTGATAATTAGGATGGATGTTGGCACAATAAATATCGGCACCGACACTATATTTCATGAACAAATAACTAAAATCCTTCTTCAGACGTAATCATCTGAAATTCTGATTGTGAGCATACATTGTCACAATGCGATATCAAGTCCCAGTTTCTACAACTTTAAAATCAGAATATGAATAATGTAAAATGTTCTAATGCTCACATGTGGATTGCATAACCTAACAGATAAAACTGCTTATGCTGGAATCTGAAACAAATTGGGAGTCTAGGACTAGAGGTCATAGACTCAGAATTAAAGGATGTTTTTTTTCGGAAGGAGATGAGGAGAAATGTTTTTCTCTGCCTGCCCCGCCAGATTAACCAACAGCCCTGGACGGACGGGACACTGGCCAGGAGCAGTGGAGTTAGCGCTTTTTCTCCACGCTGGCTGTAAACCTGGCAGCCACTGCTCCGGGCCGGTGTCCTGTCAGTCCAGGGCTGTCGGTTAACCCGGCAGGACAGGCAGAGTTGAGCTGGAGTTAGTGCTTCTTCTCACTGGCTGTAATCCTGGGCTGCCACTGCTCTGAGCGGGTGTCCCGCTAGTCCAGGGTCACCCCAGACATCTTCGGCCACCCCTGGACAGGGACGGGACACTCGGGAGGGGACGGGGCCAGTCCAGTAGCAATTGCAGCGCCGGAGACTCAGGTTCGATCTTGACTATGGATGAAACACAGGTCTGTACACATGCAGCAACACAGCTGCCTAGAAAGTTTATCGTGAGTGGCCTTTGTCAAATCCCATGATTCCTTGCATTTTTCAGAATACAGAACAAGGAAATATAGCCATTGGTTACAATTACTGACTTGATGCTCTGTAGGTAAAAATTCAGCCAGCAGGGGGTGATGTTGCATGGCAGTCTGAAAGGAAAGAAAAGCTGAAACATTCATTGTGCTGATATACTGTCATACCAACATTAATAGAGGGCTAAAATTAATAAGAGGCCAACATTGATAGACATCAATAGAAGGCTGTGGATAGGTTTGATGTTATTCTTCCCTGTTTGTAAGTACAATTGATTTTATGTAACATTGTTTTGAAAGATCCCTTTATTTAAAAGCTGATTGCGCATCTGAGGTACAATTGTAAAAAATGGTCATGTTACTTCAAGAGACAAGACAAGAGTCAAGCTTGTTTATTTGCCACATGTTTTGACAACAGAATTCTGACGTACAGCAGCCAAACAGGTCTGTAAATGCAGTTTCATAGATAACATTTAATAAACAAAAATCAATAAATTAATAGCCCCAATCCTAGTGCAAAAAAGCCTGAAGTCCTTAATGTAGCAATGTTACAAAATTTTGAGATTTTAAAAATCAAGTCTGCAATTTATCCCATCAGATAAAGCATAAAAAGAAGTTTAATTTGACACCAAATTCACTTTCATATCTTCAGTATTAAAAAAAATTATGGCCATTTTCATACACGGAAATTAGCATCTTGTCATTGCCTTTCAATTGACAACTCAAAAGCTGTGATCGAGGACAGTCAAAAGCCCATAACTTTCTTAAAAATTAAGAGAACTGAATGAAATTTTCAGTTATTATAGATTGAAGCATTCTGAAACAAATATGAAACAATCTTACTTGGATGACCTGAAATTAAAGCATATAATTAGTTAGTTACGTAATTGTAGCTAATTACAAAATTCAATTACTAGATCTAAACTTCTATCCATCTCTTAAGAAAAGATAAACATTTTTAAATTGCCTAAGTGTCCAAATAACATTCGCACAATAATTCACAATATAACATGATTTTTATCTCATTTTAATGAATTTATAGGCCAAATGGAAGGAATTTAGTGTTTAATTCCAGTAAATGAATGGCCATTTAAATCAACTTGCGAGTCGGTTTTAGTGAAATGGGGTGGATTGGAACGTTGCGGTTTGCGGTGAATTTAACCCACAGTCGGCAGGAAAAATATTGCCGGTTCGTATATATTTTTTTGTCCCGTTTTCGCAACACAAAAATTTGATTAAAGGCATCCTAAGAACCACGTTTTTATGTAAAAACAAATTGTGCACCTTCTTTTAACCCTACGTAAAATCCTTCCCATTGTTGGCGTTCACGGCTTTAGAAGATGATTTTTAAATTACTCTTGCTAATAAATGATCTAGCGTAGTTTAAAAATACCTTCATAAAACAAATGTCGAAGCGATTTCTCTTTAGCAACGAAATCCCCTGAGATGGATCGATTTGAACTGTCTGGAGAAAAACGGCATTTTAAACCCGCCCCCCGCTGAAAGGCGCCAAAGTCACGCACACGGGGAGTGGCAGAACTGTAGCGCCGCTCAAGGTAAGTTTTGTAACATACCTACTTAGTGCAACCAAAGACAGTCCATAATGTTGTGTAGTATTCAAGAGCTTGATGACAAAGTTATTCTTGAACTTAGTGGTCACAGTTTTCAGACTCCTATGCATCTTCTCAATGGCAAGAGTTAAATAAGAGCACTGGCAGCGTGGTGTGGGTCTTTAATTTTAATGGCAATCTTTTTGAGGCAACAACTCCATTAGATCCCCTTGATGATGGGGAGCACAGTACCTGTGATAGACCAGGCAATGTCCACATTTTATAATCTCTTTTGATCCTGGGCATTTGACTTGCAGAACTAGCCACTGATACAACTCGTCAGTATGCACCCTGTAATGCACCTGTAGAGTTCAAGAGAGTATTTGTCGACATACCATATCTCCTCAACCATGACTGCGCTCCAGAGATATAAGGAATAGTACAATTAGGCCATTCGACCTATCAAGTCTACTCCGCCATTCAATCATGGCTGATCTCTCTCTCCCTCCTAACCGCATTCTTCTGTATTCTCCCCATAACCTCTGACACCTGTACTAATCATGAATCTATCTATCTCTGCCTTAAAAATATCCACTGACTTGGCCTCCACAGCCTTCTGTGGCAATATGTTTGTATCGCATTACAGCAGCTGGAGAATTTAAACTCTTTTTGTTAAATAAACATGAAATGTAAATGCAATATCATTTGTATTGATCGTGAAAATTACAGTATTTTGTAAGAATCTGTGTACTCAATCAAAGTACTCAATGCAGGGACAGTTTGAGCCAACAATTCTCACATTTCATAGATTTTAATAGAATGGTGATACAGCTGGTGGAGCTACTGCTTCAGAACTCTAGTGAAAATACCTACAGTGCTGTCTGCATGTAGTTTGCATGTTCTTTCTGTGGCTTTCCCAGGTGTTCTAGTTTCCTCCCACACGAAGGATTATAGATTATCTGACACTGTAAATTGCATTTAGTGTCCAGGTGTGTGATAGAATGTGGGGTGACTCGTTGGGAATGTATGGATAAAAACATGGATTAGTACACAATTGGTGTAAGTGGGTGCTTGATGATCAATGCAAAGTTGGTAGATTGAAAGACTTGTTCCTGTGATAAATGATTATATGGCTCTAAGCAAATAAATATTGTAGACTTGCATGTTTCTTTTGTTTTTGGTTATTTGCTAAATTATGATTTCTTACAGGATGACTGCCTTGAACATTGCAGAAATGTATTTGATTTGATGGTCTGTGGTGGACAATAAATCCACTCAAGTTGCTCATAAAAGTTGAAGCTAGTTTAGTTACCTATAATAGTAAGATTAAATGAAAAATTACCAGTTTGAAGTGTGATCTTTATTTTATGAGGAGTTACGTTGAGGGACTACGTGAAGAACCTCGATCGCCTGCAGTGCGCGTCAATCTTCAAAGCAGCAGTGTGAAATCACAGATAAGAATAATTGAAGTAACATAGTAAGATTAGAGAAGACTAGAACTATCAGATGATCTTAATGAGGGCTGGGAGCGGAGGGTACGTAGTCCCTCAACGTAACTCCTCATAAAATAAAGATCAAACTTCAAACTGGTAAGTTCTCATTTAATCTTACTATTTTACTTCGGAGTCACGCGAGTGACTACGTGAAGATTTCAAAGGTCTGTGATTTTATGCCGTGAGAAACGAGTATACACAGCCACAACTGCTTCATTGACAAATGAGGGAAAAAATATTTATAATACATACAGTTATGACATAGATTTAAACATGCTGATGTTATTAAATGAAGTAATAATAATAGTCCCACCTCTCACTCGGATGGAAACTATAATCAAAACGAAAATAGAGTTGACAAATACCCCTGGTCTAGTAATGGGTTATTATAAATGTTTGAAAATTTGTTCGCTTGCCCATGCTGCAAGCGTTAGGACGTGGTCCAAAGGATTGTAAGACCCTTGCTGCTGATGTTATAGCAGCCCTGATGGAGTGAGATCTATAATCAGTATCTACTCTTACATAAGTCAAAGTCCAATTTATCCTCTGGAAGTGACCTGAACAGATACGTTCTTATAAGTTTTTGTGACTAACAACATAGCTAGTTCAGAGCCTCAAAGACTCTTAGTGACCTTAACGTATTGTTATATATGTGTGTCCTCACTTTACCAAAGGTCTCTGGGTATGCCTTTAACTATTTTGAGATCTGACACCACTTCTGCTCTGCTTAAGTGAATTATAGGCATAACTATTACATAGTATTATTTACAGACGTAACCATCCTGTTCGGTCGCAACTATGTAGCGACTAAACCTGTTGCACTAAACCAGCACCAGGAGGATAACCACCTTATGAGATCGGGCGAAACTAAGGATGTAGCTGGACCCCCTGGTGAAAATAGTGTTCACACAATGTTTACATCCCATACTGCATTGTACTTGTCCTAGGAGACATTGTGTTAAAGATATGCTTACAAACTTGATATCCAGCATGAACCCGAGAGTGCGGGTCTTGTTTGCTGCAGCCAATACAATGAGAAGGCACGTTGGCACAGTTAATGGCCGTATAACTCAATTATTGACAAAGATCATTTAAAATGAACTCCAAAACTTCAGTAATCTGTACCGTTTTCAATGTAACATGAACATTCAACACACGCTTTCCATCTCCTGGAAAATAAAAGTCCTGCGTTTTGGTGCTATCCCAGCACTCTGAACACGGACTGATGTAACAACCCAAGCCGTAGAGCAGTCTATTGAATCTGCAGAACATAATTTGATTTTAACATGCAACGGCTGATTTCTCAAGCGACAGGCTGAACCAGCAAAGTTATGTTCGAAATAATGATATAAGATTGTACTACTATTCCCGACAACCGGGAATCAAAGTTGCATAGGCCAATCACACAATAGGAAACCTAAACGGGCTCTTAATGACTTTATTTGAAGCCCTGACTAATGAAGCAAAATAGAGGAAGACATAAAAGACCTTCCTTCTCCTTGTAGTGAGAATATATCTTTCGCCACTGTTATGCCACATATTTTGCAACCTGTAAATCAGCATGAAACAAACATATCCATATTCAGTGTTCTATTGAACCAGAATTTCATAAATACGGTGTGATTCAACACCCATTTTGTGTTGTCATTGACCTATACTTGATGTTACTCCAGTGGCAAACGAGATTATATAACCATAACAGGATTCTTTACTTGATTGCACGCACGTGACTAACATATGCCACCATCATAACGTGTCAACATGAAGTTGTGCATGCAGATATGCATATTCGCTCAATTACTCTTAACCCACAAAATGCCCATAGGGTCTATAGATATTCAATACCAATAAATGAAGAATTGGTAACTTATGCAAATCTCCTCCACCTCCAAACTAGAGATGATATTTGCAATTTCCCATTCTTAGGCCATCAGCATCATTTTAATGAGATATGTACTGATTAAACTACTGGAACAATGCTGAATAATGTCTATCCATCATTGAGACTTTGGCAGCTTCAGCTGATAATAGCAAAAATGTGTTAACCATGAACCATATGGCACTTTAGAGTTCTCCATTTAGCATGATTTCAATTCTCCCACTTGCACAGCTGAACCACATCTATTATATTGGCAATTAGTTTTAATGAATGGACTGCTGCTTTGCAACAACAAAGCTGTTACAGGCTTCTATTGACTCCAATCTGTTGCCTAGGGTGCAGTCATAAGCCAATTGATAGCTCAATGTAAATCCCATTGACCTGATAGAGTGCGTGGAACCTCTGGCCAGCTTTCATGCTGCCACCTGCTTCAGTGAACCGCTTACCTTCATCCTCCAGGATTTGCCTGTTGAACATGTCTTACCTGAAGAACAGATTTGGCGGCTGGCTCGAATGCCTGATAGCAGTGTTCACTGCATATGTGTTGGGATGGCAAACCTTGCTGTCAGTAATGATCTCTGACACATGGTCTTCATCCCTTTGGGAATGTTCCACGGCTATACCATCAGACTCGGCATACTCTCTTCCTCCATGAAGAAGACATTAAACAGCCCTACTACAAGGCACTGCTGGCGCGGCCTCTCCAATTGGCCGACGCTGCCGTGGACCCTGCATCAGACTAATACTGACTCTTCGGCTTTCATGTCTTGGGGTATGCTGCTCTGCAACACCTACAACAAGTCTTCTTGATAACAACCTAATTTTATAGAGGAGCCTAATTTCTCAAACATGATTTGAGACTGAAACAGTGGATTTTATCAAAATACAGCGTTAAAAATTATCATCCAGACATAACAAATGTTTTAGAATTCTGACTAGTGCTCTTTGGATGCTTTATTGTCATCATACTATTATATGTGCCTTATCACAGTAATGCCTCCTTCAAATATCTCCAATGATCACTGTAAATGGGCACACCCCTATGAATCCAGTTGTTAATCAGCCATATTTCATAATTAACAGTCCACGCCTGTCATCCTTCATGTCTGCTTTGAACGGCAACTCTGGCCCGATTCCCGAGCTTGTCTTGTAAGACAAACCTTACCATAATAATGAGCCTGTCTGCTAAATCTCATTTGTCTAAAACAACTCTGGCCATAATTCTGACCTGTCTCGAAAGACAATTCTGCCCATATTTTTGAACCTATCTCAAAGGCAACCTTGGCCAAAGTACTGCGCCTGCCTTAACACAATTCTGGCCCAATTCCAGCCTGCTTAGAATGCTAGCATTGTCCAATTTTACATGGTTCAGATGCCTCTAAATTGATGAAAATGTCTTAATCGTATTGTTCAACCAAGTGTAAATCTTACCCACTTGTAAATGGTCACTTAGTTGTAGAACTTCAGTGTCAGAACAAACTGCCCCGGGAAGCTCACCTCTTCCATGAGGGAAACATTATGCAGCCCTTCTGCTGATGTTGCTGCCTACATTAAGCAGCCCTGCTACAAGGTGCTGCTAGCGTGGTTTTTCCATATTGACTTGGCATCCCATAAAGCAGCCCTGTGGAATAGGTGCTGCTGGCTCGGGCTCACCCATATGCCCGGCATTGTCATAGACTCGGCATCCCATAGAGTAGCCCTGTGCAAAGGTGCTGCTGGCTCAGGCTCTCCCATATGCCCGAGCCAGCAGCTCCTGCAGTTGGAGTGTATCTAGACAGAGCCTTCTCTCCATTAGGGCTCCATCCTGGCCCACCTACATTTTTTACATTACCCGGAGGGGAACCCTCCCGGCATCAGGGCTGACCATATTGGTTGGTTTACCCTCTATCCTAGGGACTCCTGCGGTCTGGACACCGCATTGCTGCTAGGTTTCCCCTCCCATTGATTCACCTGTTTTTGATGTCCTGCAGGAAACTTTTTCCAGAGGTTCGTGCCGGATGCTTCGCGGGTGTCGACGAGGGAACAGCTGCGGGCTGTGGGAAACCCTGGTCCTACCGCAGAAGCGGATAGCTGGAGAATATCGGATATGCAATGGATATGACAAATAATGACATATGCAATGGATATGAACCGGAACATTGAAATGGTGAACATTGAACTTTTGAATGACCAAACTGAGTGGTATTTCAACCAATCTGTGTGCTCACCTATGTGCACAGATGTTTCAGAGTACTCAACAACATATCAAATCTCCTTAAATCTTTAAGGAGATAGAGGTGTTGATGATCTTTCTTTTAGATTACATCAATGTGCTGGGTTTAGAATAGGTAGATGATCAGAGATATGTACATGGAGATCAGTGCATGGTCCCTTGACTTTCCCATCCTGAAGTCAACAATCACCTCCTTCATCTTACTAACATTACTGTGCTTAATTGTTACCTTTTATTCGTCCAATGACAATGGTATTGTTGGTGAATTCTGGCTACACTGTCTAACATTTTCTGAAACGCTGTTTAGTTTAAATTACAATTTTATCTTTGTGTTTGCAATAAGTTATTAGTTTCACAATGAATTCAGTGGAGGGAGAATTAGGCAATGTTGCTATATTGATTAATGCCATTTGGAATAATAATAGAAAATGCTGGAAATACTTGACAGGTCAGTTCTGATGTCGAGACCTTGAACTGAAGTGTTAGCTCTGATTCTCTTATCATGATGCTGCCTGACCAGCTGAGTATGTCACATGTTCAGACTTCCATTGCTTCCAATGATTTGATTTTCACTTACAGTTGATATTTTGTATTTGTGTACAATTATTATATGCAACCAGAGTGAAGATGATTGACTGTTTCCTCCTCTGGTCACACTAGTGATGAAACTGTTGAAGGTCACTGACATTGGTTTTAAACATATAGTTTGTTTGTAACTACAAACCCTTCACTGACAAATGCTCTTTCATTTATTGTGCAAAGTTACTCTTCTGTGGTTTCTCTCATGTTCTTTTCCTGCACTTTTAAAACAGTCTGGTTTCAGAGTGTTCGGTATGAGTGTTCTCACTCATGCCACCTCCATTGAATGGCTGAGAACATTTTAACACGTTACTTTAACATTACCTGAGTTAGAGTATTTTGGTTATGTTAGTTTAGTTTAGAGATACAGCATGGAAACAGATCCTTCGGCCCACCGATTCCGTACTGACCATATAATTTACAATTATACCAAGCTAATTGGCCAACAAACCTCTTCATCTTTGGAGTTTGAGGAAACTGGAGCTCCTGGAGAAAACCCACTCAGGTCATGAAGGGCTCTGTGCAGTGGTACAAACTTGCATGAACTACAAATGCATTTTTTCCAATCTCAGATTGTTTAATTGCCACAATGACATCATCCATAGTGACTTGTTCTTCAACAAGAAAGATGTGTGTTTTTAGTAAAATTCCATAATTCTTATCCTTTTTCAAGCACAATTCAAATGTCTGCTCAGGCAGAGGGGTTCCGTGCATTTTGTAGCTAACATGGTTGTACAAATTGTGGTATAGGTTCTGTGCATTACTATCAAGAAAAGTAAATGTGAAATGTTACAAAGGATTGTACGGTGCCCAAGCTAACAGCACCTGATGCTGGCAAGCCCAGTTTTCACAGAACAGGAATGCAGCACGGGAGACAAATGGTTGAATGACAACTTCTTTCAGCATTGATTCACAAATATATCCAATGCCATTACTTGGATGTCCATCAATGAATTAATTTGACTGTGCCTCAAATTAAATTACAGCTTCTGACAATGATCATACACCATTCCCGAGACTCAGCATCACAATATCCTGTCTCTCATTCCCATACGATGCAACAAATATTCTACCATATATTCTTGTGATTTAATCTAACTACTGAACATTATTTGACTCTGCCACTATCCCCAACCACTATGAACACTATGAGACAGAGTCTGAGCTACAGATGGCTGCTGCAAAATGTGATGAATCTTTCAGAATGGCCCTTCCCTCAGGCCCCCAGCATGTATGATGTATGCAGAACAGCTTTAACCATTGCCCCATGGTCTTTGGTCAGTTGGCCCTGCAATGCTGAGACATCTTTATGGACTTGTTGCTCTTCTGCACAATATCTATGAGGCAAACGAGCCTCAGAAACATGCCATGTCAATGCCTTGTGGTGCATAATTGTGAAGTGGAAGGAAAATGATACATGGTTTCCAAATTTTATTACAAATAAAAAACTGAAAAGTGTGGTGTGCAAAGTATTCAGCCCCCCTGAGTCAATACTTTGTGGAACCACCTTTCGCTGCAATTACAGCTGCAAGTATTTTGAGGGTATGTCTCTACCAGCTTTGCACATCTAGAGATTGAAATTTTTGCCCATTTTTCTTTGCAAAATAGCTCAAGCTCAGTCAGATTGGATGGAGAGCGTCTGTGAACAGCAAGTTTCAAGTCTTGCCAGAGATTCTCAATTGGATTTAGGTCTGGACTTTGACTGGGCCATTCCAACACATAAATATGCTTTGATATAAACCATTCCATTGTAGCTCGGGTCGTTGTCCTGCTGGAAGGTGAACCTCTGCCCCAGTCTCAAGTCTTTTGCAGACTCTAACAGGTTTTCTTCCAAGATTGCCCTGTATTTGGCTCCATCCATCTTCCCATCAACTCTGACCAGCTTCCCTGTCCCTGCTGAAGAAAAGCATTCCCACAGCATGATGCTGCCACCACCATGTTTCACAGTGGGGATGGTGTGTTCAGGGTGATGTGCAATGTTAGTTTTCCGTCACACATAGCGTTTTGCATTTAGGCCAAAAACTTCAATTTTGGTCTCATCAGACCAGAGCACCTTCCTCCACATGTTTGCTGTGTTCCCCACATGACTTGTGGCAAACTGCAAACGGGACTTCTTATGGCTTTGTTTCAACAATGGCTTTCTTCTTGCCACTCTTCCATAAAGGCCCGATTTGTTGGTGCAGGTAGGATGGGACTAGAAAACAAATGGTCGGCACGGACTTGGAAGGGCCGAGAGGGCCTGTTTCCGTGCTAATAGTTGTCCTGTGGGCAGATTCTCCCACCTGAGCTGTGGATCTCTGCAGCTCCTCCAGAGTTACCATGGCTGCTTCTCTGATCAATGCTCTCCTTGCCTGGCCTGTCAGTTTAGGTGGACGGCCATGTCTTGGTAGGTTTGCAGTTGTGCCATACTCTTTCCATTTTCGGATGATGGATTGAACAGTGCTCCGTGAGATGTTCAAAGCTTGGGATATTTTTTTATAACCTACCCCTGCTTTAAACTTCTCCACAACTTCATCCCTGACCTGTCTGGTGTGTTCCTTGTGCTTCATGATGCTGTTTGTTCACTAATGTTCTCTAACAAACCTCACAGGCCTTCACAGAACAGCTGTATTTATACTGAGATTAGATTACACACAAGTGGACTCTATTTACTAATTAGGTGACTTCTGAAGGCAATTGGTTGCACTGGATTTTATTTAGGGGTATCAGAGTAAAGGGAGCTGAATACTTTTGCACGCCACACTTTTCAGTTTTTTATTTGTAAACAAAATTGAAAACCATGTATCATTTTCCTTCAACTTCACAATTATGCACCACTTTGTGTTGGTTTATCACACAAAATCCCAATAAAATATATTTACGTTGTGGTTGTAACATGACAAAATGTGGAAAAGTTCAAGGGGTATGAATACTTTTGCAAGCCACTGTAGGTGCTGTCGTAGATTGTTGCCAGGATGATGTAAGTTATCGCCTTTTTTTCGGCGACCTGCAAAAAGATCGGCAAGTGGGACAGGCTCATAAGTGTTCTCTACAGAAAGGGGAATTTGGAAGACAATGCGCCAGCTTTCATTGGTGGGTCAGTCATGGAGATAATATAGTTTAGTTTAGAGATGCAGCATGGAAACAGGCCCTTTGGCCCACCGAGTCTGCACCGACCAGTGATCCCCGTGCACTAACACTATCCTACACCCACGAGGGACAATTTTACATTCATAGCAAACCAATTAACCAACAAACCTGTATGTTTTTGGAGTGTGGGAGGAAACCGCAGATCTCAAAAAAACCCACGCAGGTCACAGGGAGAACGTACAAACTCCGTACAGATAAGCACCCATAGTCAGGATCGAACCCAGGTCTCTGGCGTTGTATGGCATCAACTCTACCGCTTCACCACCCTTGCCACCCGCATCAGATTTCCTGGGGTTAACCTCAGATGACCTGTCTGGAGCCCAGCACAAAGATGTAATCATGAAGAAGGTATGCCAGTGTCTTTATTTTCTGACCAGTTTAGAGATATTTTGTCATGTCTCTGACAAACTTATACAGAACTACTTTAGAAAGTATCCTGACTGATTACATCAGGGCCTGGTACAGGAAATGCAAGACACTGCAGAGTCATGGACTTAGTCCAGTCCATCATGGAAACAAACCTCTCTACTATTGAAAACATCAATACGGGGCACAGCCTTAAGAAAGTTGCATCTATCGACAAGAAACCCTACCATATGGGCCATGCCCTCTTCTCATTGCTATTGTCTGGCAGGAAGTACAAATTCCTGCAATCACACACCACCAGGTTCAGGAACAGTTACTTTCCAGCAACAACCACGTACTTGAATACACCCACACAACACTAATTCTACATCAGTAATCACTGTCTATCACCTCTTGCACTATCCTTTTTCTGTTTTATTTTCTATTTGGGTATCACACTGTTGTCGGTTTTAGTTTGCATGGTATTTTTTTCTTTTAACTGACTTGTAGAATCTATGTATAATTTGGGTGTGATTAATGTATATATATTTTTTGTTTTTATGTCATCTATGTGCCTGTGATGCTGTTACAACAAGATTATCATTGTACCTGTACTTAATCATATGTGTGCATATGACAACATATGACTTGACTTCTCCACTGATGGAGAGCACAGAACGTTTTCCATTCGTGCTCAGTGGAAAGATAAATTTCACAGTACCTGAGAGTGGCCAGTTAGTGGAGCTGCTGCCTCACAGTTCTACTGAACTGGGCTCTATTCTGTTCTCCAAAGCTGTATGTATAGAGTTTGTACATTTTCCAAGTGACCACGTGGAATTCTTTCCACATCCCAAATAAGTGTAATTTTGTACGTTAATTGACCACTGTATGTTGCCCCCCATGTGGATGTGAGTGGTACGATCTGGGGAGTTGTTGGGAGTTGTTGGGAGTATAGGAAGAAGGAAATAATTTGATATTTATGGTCAGCATAAATTAAGTGGGTCATCGGGCCTATTCCCATGCTGGATGACTTAGATCAACAGCCATTCATTCAATGATCTCAATTGAGTTTAAGAGAATGTTGCCAGGACTAGAGGGTCTGGGCTATAGGCAGAGGTTGAATAGGCTGGGACTCTATTTATTGGAGTGCAGGAGGATGAGGGGTGATCTTATAGAGGTGTATAAGATCATGAGAGGAATAGATCGGGTGAATGAACAGAGTCTTTTGCTCAGAGTTGGGGAATCGAGGACCAGAGGACATAAAGGAGGAAAGGAATCTGAGGGATAACATTTTTACACAAAAGGTGGTGGATGTCACTGTATATCATGTTATCACTTGCGGGTGGAGCACCAAGGCAAAGTCCTTGTATGTAAATACATGGCCAATAAACGTATTAATTAATTCATTCATTAATTTGTGTATGGAACAAGCTGCCAGAGGAGGCAGTTGAGGCTGGGACTATCCCAACATTTAAGAAGCAGTTAGACAGGTACATGGATAGGACAGGTTTGGAGGGATATGGACCAAATGCTTTTGGTCAATTGTTTGTGTGGACCCTGTTTCCATGCTGTATCACTATGACTATGACTATGAATTGATGGTCTCTGATGAAACCAGGGTATTAGTGCATTTGACAGGCTTTCCTATAAAGGAAAAAATGTTCTTTATCACACTATATGCAGGCCAACTGTATGCAGCACGCCTTAGAAGAGCCCCTATGAAATGGTCTAATGCCATTCTTTCAACCAATGGCTGGGCCATTGATGTCAGGATCCATGCAATCTGGCATGTCTTTGACTGAAAAATCATCTAGGCTTCTTTCATATCAGCATGTTTTGGCTTTGCACCATGTTGGCAATTTCTACTCTACCTGTGTAAGGGGGAATGAGGTGGATCGGCAGTATTTGCAAGTGTTGGAAGAGATGGCATTTAAGCAATCTTCTCAGGTAAAGCCCGGACTGCAATCTGGGGGGGGGGGGGGGGGGGGGATGGGGGGATGACACAGTAATAGTGTTGCTAACTGAGGATCCCACTCATAGCCTAGGCACTGCCGTTAAATGGTCTATGCTAATTTTTAAACAGGATATGTGGGGAATATTATGCATGAAAATGCTTTGACCAATCACATCATCTCCTATTAGCAGGCTTCAGTAAGTGGTTGCCAGATAAACCACAAAATTTGTCATAGTTGATCAGTATTGAACTGTACAGCACAGGGACAGGCCCTTCTGCCCACAATATTGGCATCTGTGCCAAACATGATGTCAAGTTAAACAAATTCCTTCTGCCTGCATGTGATCTATATCCCTCCGTTCCCTGCATATCCATGTGTTTACATAAAAGCATTTTAAATGTTACTGTTGGATGTGTTTTCGCCACCACCCTGATAGCTTATTCCCAGCATCCATCACTCTCCATGTAGAATATCTACTCAAATATATTTCAACATTCCTCCGCTGAGCTTAAAGCTATGCCCTCCATGTCTTTGACTTAAGTTCATGTCTCTCATGAAACCTGAAGTTGTTTAGGGTATTAGTGCATTTGACAGGCTTTCCTATAATGGGGTAATCTGATCCATATCCCTCCATTCCCTGTGTATCCCTGCGTATCCATGCGTCTACCTAAAAGCCTTTTAAATGTCACCATCACATGTGCTTCCACGACCACCCCTGGTAGCTCATTTCCATCCTGGAAAAAGGCCCCAAATCAGTATCCTATCTCTATTTTTCATAATCAGAAAAACCTCCCTTAGCATCCAGCACTCTGGTGAAAACAATCCAAGTTTACCCAACCTCTTCTTATAGCCAATACACCCTAATCCAGGCAGCATTCTGATAAACTTATTCGACCCACTTTCCAAAGCCTCCGCATCCTTCCTGTAATGGGGCAACCAGAACTGCACACAATACTCCAAAATGTGGCTTAATCAAAGTCTTATAAAGGTGCAACATGATATCCTGCCTTTTAAACTCAATGCCTTGACTGATGATCCCTCTCTTCGTCAATGCTGTTAAGCGTCTTGCCGTTCACTGTATGCGTTCCCCTTACATTCAATCTCCTAAAGTGTAACAACTCATACTTGCTCGGATTTTACTTCAGAGTCACGTGAGTAACTACGTGAAGAGCCCGCCAGCCCCCATGCGCGTCATTATTGTCTAACGCATAGCACAGCGACTGGCTGACAGGCGCGCTGCTCCTCCAACGGGTACGTTTAAAAGACCCTACAGGTAAGTTTCACTTATTCTGAGGTCATCTGTGTTCTGACAATTCGTTTACAGAACGGTGAATTTCTAAACTCAATGGAAAAGTCCAGGGCTAAGTCCAAACGGGCCACGGGGAAGATGGCTACGGAAGACTGCGGGAGTGCGGGTAGTCAGCGGCGGTCAATTTCACCACCCGGGTCGCTGACAATACGGTCAGCGACCTCCGACTTAGTACCTCTCGAATCCGCAATGGTTCCCCAGAAAGGGGGTAAATCCAAAAGTAAGACAGATAGGCCTGTGGACCCGGATGAGTCAGGCCAGGAGGGCTCGTCTCCTACAGCAGATAGGAGTAGGAGAGCGGATAGGAGTTGGAAAAGATGCTCCATCATGACATGCTCCAACAGACGGAGTAATGTCAGCGTGGGTCTCCTTGGAGGCCCATGGCTGCGCCTGGTTCAGGGCTGCAGAATGTCTCCCTGACCGCAGAGGGGAGTGCATAGAGTCAGTACTGGGCTGACTCTGAATTCGGCGGTTGGCTGAAGATCATACTAGTGTGCATGGGGTGCATGAAGCACAGGAGTTGCCAGCCATAGCCTCCAGATTTGCGATACCCTCGCAAGCAGGGGAGCCATTACAGGAAGAGCTGGCTGCTAGTATCAATTACCTCACCTCCCGCCAACTACAAGAACAGGTGATGACAGACACAGCTGCCAAATACAAGGCACCTGCCAACTGTGCTTCGTTGAATGTACCAGCCGTAAATAACTCAATTCGGGGACTTATCGGAGGGGGCATTAGAGCCCAAAAATAAAAATCCAGAAAATCCTCAAATTACTGGCTTCGGGCATAACGCCGTTTGCCAGGTCTGTGGATGGAGGACCATTGTCAGATGAGCAATAGGATGCTCTGGCACTAATGTTCAATGCACATTTTGAGATTAATTGTTTCCTAAACCCTAAATTTGGGGGTTGTGTAAAGCCAGCAACATCCAGCCACCAAATCTCCTCTTCGGAGAGAACCTACTAAACAGGTCAAGGACCTGGATGAAGAGGCGAATGCTGTCAGGCTGATGAAGGCGCTTTCAACCAGCAAAACCTCTCCGTTTCGGCGGCAGCACCCCTATGCATCCACCAGCAGAAAACATTTTCCAAAGGCTGGTGAAAGCTCAAAGGCCGGATATTAAGGACAGACGTCTTTTTTAGGCCAAGGCCCAGACCGGCCTTCTTGGAAGATGTGCCATCCCCGCATTCCAGCACCTCTACCCCCCAAAACACGGGGACGGAAGTAATAACCACTGCTAACCATGGAGATAGGTGGGTCTGGTTTCCTTTCAGAACACGGGGTGTGTGGAACATTTACAAGTTGGTGGGAGATTACACTTGTTCTTGGATGCATGGAGTTCAATAACATCTGATCTATTTATACTGCACAGTATAGAGGGGTTCCAAATTGTGTTCCTTCCCAATTCAGCATGAACCAAATCGTACGTTCATTCTTTCACAGCAGGAAAGTTTGGAGGTGCAAGCAGGAATACAGAAGTTGCATCTAAAAGGGGTAATTGAGAGGTTGGGGCATGACCCTCACAAATTTGTTTCCAATATATTTACAAGGAAAAAGAAAGATGGAGGATGCCATACCACCCTTGATTTGACTCAGTTTAACGCTTTTGTGCAGTTTAACACTTTAAAATGGAAACTTTGTTACTGCCAAACAGCTGATTTCCAAAGGATGCTTTATGGCATGCATCGATCTCAAAGATGCATACTATTCAGTACCCATTCACAGGGATCACCGGAGGTATTTGAAGTTTAACTGGATGGGGCAACTGTGGCAGTTTAAGGCATTGCCTAATGGGTTAACATCAGCCCCCAGATTATTTACCAAAATATTAAAACCAGCTCTTGCGCTTCTCAGAGCTCAAAAATATATTGTCATGGCATATTTGGATATGCTAATCACAGGGAAAACTCTGGAATTAGCTAAATTAGCTGTTTCAGCCACTAAATTCTTGTTTGAGAGATTGGGGTTTCTCATCCATCCAGATAAATCTAATTTGATACCATCCACGGTTATTGATTATTTGAGGTTTACTATTAACTCTGTTCACATGTCTGTGACTTTGCCCTGGGGCAAGATATTAGAATTAATAGAAGCCTGTAACAACCTTGTTGTTGTTGAGCAAACATCTATTCGGCAAGTGGCCAGGGTAATTGGCAAATTAGTGGCTGTGTTTCCAGCCACACAGTTTGGACTTTGCATTATCAAAATTTACAACGTGTGAAGGAGCAAGCACTCAAAAATCACGCAGGTCATTTCAACAGACCTATGCGATTACCAGACGATGCTATTTCTGAATTACAATGGTGGACGACCATCTTTCGGCATTGCTCCAATACCATTTCAATTAGCAGTCCTTCAGTAATATTACAAACTGATGCTAGCGCTCAAGGATGGGGAGCTACTAATACCATCTAGTTGCAGTGGCAGATGGGATTTGCATGAGTCATCATTTCTTTAGTCACATGGCATTAATTATCTGGAGTTGTTGGGAGCATTCTATGGGCTCAAGGATTATTGTACGAATATGCATCATCTGCATGTTCAGCTTCAGATTGACAACACCACAGCGGTATCATATATTAATCACATGGGTGGAATTAAGTCAATATCCGGTGATAATTTGGCAAAGCTTATTTGGCACTGGTGTATTATAAGAAACATTTGGATTTCAGCTACCTACCTACCAGGTAGGCGCAATACAGTGGCGGACACCAGGTCACGGAAATTTACTGACAACACAGAATGAATGTTGGACCATAAAGTGTTCAGCGACATTGTTGCTCGGTATGGAACACCGGATATCGATCTATTCGCATCCCGGCTTAATCACCAATTGCCAAAGTATGTTGCATGGGAGCCAGTCCCTGGGGCTGCAGTGATGGATGCATTCTCTCTACACTGGGGAGAATTGTTTTTCTATGCATTCTCTCCCTTTTGCCTCATCAGTCGGGTCTTTCAAAAGATCCAACAAGACCCTGCATCGGGTATTTTGGTAGTACCCGACTGGTCTACTCAGCCATGGTTCCCATTGATTCTGGGAATGGTAGCTGAGCCTTGTATGACCATTCCCAAATAGTTAAATCTGTTGGTTCATCCTGTAACAGGGGAGAGCCACCCATTACATGACCGGATACATTTATTGATTTGCAGGCTCTGAGGAGACCTTTACTGCGGCTCGGACTGACGGATCGAACTTTGGACATGATCACTGCGGCATGGAGAGATTCCACCAAAAAGCAGTACATCACCTATATTAGGAAATGGGAAACATTCTGCTTACGATCCAACATCACGTATAACATGGCACGTGTGACGGATGTTTCGGAATTCCTGTCCAGTCTATACTTTGATGAAAGACTGAGTTTCAGTGCCATCAATTGTGCCAGGGGTGCACTATCATCATATTTATTGCTGGGGTCGAACCACCACAGTGTCGGGTCTCACCCACTGGTATCGAGACTCATGAAGGGTATCTTTAACACCAATCCCCCCAGATCTAGATACTCAGAGATTTGGGATGTGAACATTGTTCTGACGCTGCTTCAGTGGTGGGCTCCAGCTGCATCTCTGTCTCTGGCCAAATTAACTTTTAAAGTGGTCATGCTCATGGCTCTGGTTTCGGCGCAACGAATCCAGCCGCTGCATAAACTGTGACTGGACACTATGGTAATAGCTACCAATAAAATAACTTTCTATGTGCATGGCCTAGTCAAGCAGAGCAGACCAAGGGCAACAGGTCTCAAATTGGAATTTGTAGCATACCCCATGGACCTTCGGTTGTGTGTGGTCACACATTTATTACAATATATCGAGGTCACAAAAAACCTCAGAGGCACTGATCTAGCAGTATTTGTTAGTCACAAACAACCTCACAAAAGAGTGGCAGTGAAGACCATCTCGAGGTGGTTAAGACAGGTGTTGGCTTGTGCAGGTGTGGACACTGATATTTTTAAATCTCACTCCACCAGGGCTGCAACAACGTCGGCAACGAGGGGTTTGGAAGTTGCTATTGACCACATCCTTGTGGCGGCAGAATGGTCAAATGAGAGAACCTTTCAGACATTTTATAACAAACCCATTACCAGGCCAGGGGTGTTCGCTAATTCTGTCTTATAATTTACCCCGAATGTTAGGGGTCATTTTTGTTTCATATTTACTATTACTTAATAAAGCATCAGCATGCTTTAAATCCATGTCATGTCTGAATGCATTATAAATGCACTCCTCCTTGGTCAACTAACGCAGTGTGTGATGCATGGACTCGCTTCCATGACATGAAATCACATAGCTTTGAAATCTTCACATAGTCACTCACGTGACTCCGAAGTAAAATAGTAAGATTAAATGAGAACTTACCAGTTTGAAGTTTGATCTTTATTTTATGATGAGTTACGTTGAGGGATTACGTGCCCTCCACTCCCAATCCTCTATCATAAAGGTCAGCTGGTAGTCCTAGTTTCAGATCTTACTATGTTCAGTTCAACAACTGTTATCTGTGATTTCACACCGCTGCTTTGAAGATTGACATGCATGTGGGTTGGCGGGCTCTTCACGTAATCCCTCAACGTAACTTCTCATAAAATAAAGATCAAACTTCAAACTGGTAAGTTCTCATTTAATCTTACTATTAAACATCATCTGCCATTTCTTTGCCCACATCTATAATTGATCTAAATCCCATTGTATCTGTTTCAGTCTTCCTCACTGTCCGCAACTCCACCAATGTTGTGTTGTCTACAAACTTACCAACCAGCCTTTCTGCATTGATATCCATTTATATATCACAAACAACAGATTTAGCACACTACTTTAGTATCTGTTCCCAAAATCCAGACTTATTGTTTGAGAGATCATGAGCATGGTCTCTCTTATTAACAAATTAAGAAAATGGCTGTCTTTTTAATGTATTTGGCATCAAGAGTCAAGTCAAAAGTATATTATTGTCTTATGTCCCAAATAGAACAATGGAATTCTCATTTGCTGCAGCACAACAGAATATGTAAACATAGGACATAAGGGGAGACACATACACATACACACATACTCAATAAGCAAACAATTATAGTGCAATAATAATAATAATAGTATATTGTAGTTCAGAGCTTATTTGTTGTTGTGTTTAATAGTCTGATGGCTGAAGGGAAGAAGCTGTTCCTGAACCTGCAAGTTACAGTTTTCAGGCTCCTGTACCTTCTTCCTGATGGCAATGGTGAAATGAGTGTGTGGCCAGGATGGTGTGGGTCTCTGATGATGAAAACAACTCTTAACTAATGTTTTCTATCATCTGTTCCAAAATAAGTCTGGTATAATTTATCCAATCTGAAACTTCAAAGTGTACCTGGTGCTAGAATCTGCACTCCAATGTTGAACAAGATAATTAATTGCCCAAGTTGTTCATTGACAGGACATGTGTGTTTAAGATTTTATTAGTGAGAAGAGTAGTCCTCCCATTATAATGCCAGCCAATAAACATTGGAGCACATTTCTGGGACATAAATCAATGAAAGAGTCCTGATTGAAAAGCTTCTTCATAACAGAAAAATATTGTCGGCGTACTCCTCATAACTTTGTTGTGAATAGATTGATAGCTCCCTGATGAATGGAAAATTAATGACTGATCAGTTATTCCTCGGGTACATGGGGAACAAGTTCAAGCACATCAGGTTGTAATTAACAGATACTTTTAACCTTTTATCAAAATTATCGATAATCAGATAATATTATGCATAAATAGTATCAAGTCAAACCCAAATACAATAGGCAGAGCAAAGGGGAAGATACAGGGTGCAGAATATAGTTCTGAATTGTTGCCTACTCCTTTTCTCCATAGGTGCTGCCAAACCCACTGAGTTTCTCCAGCATTTTTTGTCAACTTTCGATTTTTCCAGCATCTGCTGTTCCTTCTTAAACAAATAGTTCTCAGTACGATCGTTCAGAAGCCTGATAACAGAGGGGCAGAAGCTATTCCTGAGTTAGTGGTGCTTACTTTTCAAAATTCTGTATCTTCTGCCAAATGGAAGTGGAGTGAAGAAGGAATGACGGGATGTTTTATTATGTTGGCTGCGTTTCCGAGGCATTGTGAAGTGTAGATGGAGTCAATGGTGGGGAGTCTGGTTTGTGTGATGGGCAGGCTACTCTGTGCACTTTTGTGCAGTCTTGGGCAAAATTGGTCTCAAACCAAGTTGTGTCGGTATGCTTTCTATGATGCATCTAGTGAAGTGGGAAAAAGTCATTGGAAATATACTGAATTTAATCTCAGAACTCCAGGAGTGGGAGGATCAGCAATAACATAATCCTATTCCAATCGATGAGTTCATACATTGCTTAGTAATCAGTTGTGTAAGGATCACTTGCATAGGAATGCATGAATTTGGTGTTTTTGGAAAGTAGAACTAATAGGACTTGATGTTTCAATCCCTGTAATAAGTCGGCACTCTTGCTATTTGCAGTGGGATTGGAGTAGTGAAAGGTAGGGTAGGTACGTCATCGGGGTCATCAGGTGGGCACCCTCCTTCTTTGATGTTTCATTGATAAGCTCACAACATCTCCAGAGGGCTCAATGGTGATACCTGGCGTCCCAGGTACATCCCCCTCAATTCCATACCCTCCTGTCTTCATCTTGCAGCCCAATTGTTGTCTCTCCTTTTGATCCAAATTCAATTGCTGCTTTTTTCTGCAGAATTTGATAATGATTTGATTGCATGTTGGGGGGAGTGACCCCTCACCCCTATTTTCTTTAATAGCCTGGTCATAGATGTAGCAACACATCCTCTGCATCCCACTTTGACAGGGAAAATCTTGGTCTTCCTGCCATTCTGGGAAGCTTCAGTTGTCAGTTCAGAGTACTTGGTCTTTTTCCTCTCATAAGCTTCTTCAACACCATCTTCGCATGGAACTGTCAGTTCCTGGTGCTTTGGAGGTTGGCCTGCTGGTACAAATGTTGTGAAGTAGATATTTCCTGTTGATGTTGGTGGGGGGGGAGTAAGAATAAAAGATTTCTGGGGGACAATCGAGTCATAATCATAGATCATAGAGTCAAACCACACGGCACAGGCCCTTTCATAAGGTTGTTTTGCAGCAGCTGTCTGTAGCTCAGACTCTGGCTCTTGGGAAGTAAATAGAAGTGTTGGAATAAAGTAAATAATTGTATGTTCTTGTGGATAGTGGCAGTCAAATAATTAATAGTTCATATTAATAGTTAGATTAAATCACAAGAATATATGGTAGAATATTTGTTGTGTAGTATGGGAATGAGAGAAAGGACACTATGCTGCTGAGGCTCAGGAATAGTGTATTATCATTGTCAGAAGCTGTAATTTACTTCAAGGCACAGTTAAACTAATTCATTGATGGACATCCATATCATAACATCGTAAAATCATAAGTGTAGGAGTAGAATTAGGCCATTTGGCCCATCAATTTTACTCTGCCATTCATCATGGCTGATCTATCTCCTAACCATATTCTCCTACCTTCTCCCCATAACCTCTGACACCCATACTAACCAAGAATCTATCTATCTCTACCTTAAAAATATCCACTGACTCTGCCTCCTCAACATTCTGTGCCATGTATTCCACAGATTCACCACCCTCTGACTAAAGAAATTTCTCCTCAGTCCACTGAGTCATCGGGCACCTGTTTACTCAATCCTACACTAATCCTGTTTTATTCCCTCCACATTACAGTCTGATCCCTCCAGATTCTACCACTCACCTACACACTATGAGCAATTTACAGAGGTGAATTAACCCAAAACCTACACATTTTAGTGTTTGCGAGGAATCCATTCCAAACTGAGGAAACCCATATGGTTACAGGAAGAATGTGCAAACTCCACAGAGACAGCACCATGGGTCAGGATTTAAAACAGGTCAATGGAGATGTCGCATGAGGAAATGATCGCAGCCAAATGAAGGAAAACAGCCCTTTTTTGGTAGAACCAATTAATGAACAACTGATTTTGTTCATTGGTTTTAGTGACCACGTTTGAAATCTGACTTTTGAGAAAATATCACAGTGGTTGTATCGAGGAAGGCTTGCTTTGTCATGGCATTTTTCATAGCATCAAGACATCCCCTCATATCAGATAGTCACATTTGTGAAACAGTACAAAAAGATTCCCTTTGGTCCACCGAGTCCCACAACAACTATCAACAACCTGTTTTTACACGGACTTTACCCTAACTCACAGTTTCTAACCTGGTTCTGAAAAAACGACCAATTAGAAGCAGTAACAAAATGCTGGAGTAACTCAGCGGGACATGCAGCATCTCTGGAGAGAAGGTGTGGTTGACGGTTTGGGTCGAGATCCTTCTTCAGACATGTCAGAGGGGAGGGAGATAGATAGATAAGGTGAAGGTATGAAAATAGGGCAAAGGGAATGGAGATCAAGGACAATGTAGAATAGATCATTGTTAGCTGGGAGAAGGTAACAACAAAGCAAACAGAGATACAATGTGGTCAGAGACAATAAGTCTGGTTGGTGAACTGGGAAGGGGGATGGAGAGAGAGGGAAAGCAATGGTTACTTGAAGTTGGAGAAGTCAATGTTCATACCTTTGGTGTGTAGGCTGCCTATGTGAAATATGAGGTGCTGTTCCAGCAATTTGCACTGAGCCTCACTCTAACAAAGGTCAGCGTGGGAATGGGAGGGGGAGTTAAAGTTTCCAGCAACTGGGAGATCAGGTAGGTTCAGGAGGACTGAGTTGAGGTGTTCAGCGAAACGATTGCTGAGCCTGCGCTTGGTCTCGCCCACGTACAGTTCCACACCTGGAACAGTGGATACAGTAGATAAGGTTGGAGGAGGTGCAAGTGAACCTCTGCCTCACATGACAAGATTGCCGAGATCCTTGGATGGAGTCTTCGAGAAAAGCCCTGGCAGCAGCGGCTCGCCTGCAGTCCGTCTGTTTTTCTTTTTATTTGTTGTTTTCTTGTCTTGTTTTTAGCGTTAATTTGAGATATTATGTAGTGTTTGTGTGTGGGAGGGGTGGGAGAAACGTTCTTAGTCTCTTCCTTTTGGGGGGACGTGACTTTTCTTGTCGTATCCCCCGTCTCCGTCTCCGTCTGCGCTGAGGCCTATCGCGGAGCTGGCGGCCTCCAACTTTAACTGCGACCGACCCGAGGCTCCGGAGGTAGAGCCAGCCAGGACTTACCAGCGCGGGGCTGGCCGACTTAGGGGCTGCGGCGCGTTCAGGCGGCCCGACTCGGAGCTGAGGCGGCTTTCCGGCTTTCCGGTGGCGGTGGCGGCTGCAGCGACTTCGGAGGCCCGGCTGCGGGTCCAGTGGACGACATCATCGGGAGGTCACAGGTTTTTGACCTGTTTTCCGGAGCTCCCGCGGCAACAGCTGCGTCCGCTGGACTGGAGGGCGGCAGCTTCGGCAGCTTCGACCGCCCCGTGCCGCGGAGTTGAACCGGCCCGCTCGCGGAGCGCGGTTCCCCCGTGGGACTTATTTACATCACGCGGTGCGGTCACAACATCGGAGGCCGGGTTGCCTCAGCGAAGAGGAAGAGGAAGAAGGGAAGAGACAAAGACAAGATTTTGCCTTCCACCACAGTGAGGAGGTGTCTGGTGAACTCGCTGTGGTGGATGTTAAATATGTGTTTATTGTGTGTTTTGTTATTTACTATATGTATGACTGCAGGCAACGAAATTTCGTTCAGACCGCAAGGTCTGAATGACAATAAAGTTTTCCAAGTTCCAAGTTCGAGTCGAGGATAACTAGAGACAAAGTGGCCCATATAAACCCACCTGTATTAGTCTGAATCTTGCCTGATCTGCCTTTAAGTAAAAAATAAATGATACTATTTATGATGTTTATTAATGTGACCACCCCTCCCCCCACCCATTTAGTAAGTGTATCAATGAATCAAGTCAACAGTGATGGGTGAATGAATTGTCTTGGTGTGCTGACCATGATTAGCAGTGGAGGTTTATTTACAACTTTGTGAATGACAATCTGAAATATCTATATAATTAAAAATCTCATCTTGATCACTTCTTGTCTGCACTGTATATTGATTTGAGAAAAAACGCTACCAAATATGGCTGCGATATTTGGCCATCTTACAGTCATCCCCCGCAGCGCAGACCTGAGGATTTTTCTTATCAATTAAAAATAAAAGGGTTATGAGTGTTGAGATTCACTCTCCTGTAAATCACCGGGGGGGGGGGGGGGGGGGGGGGGGGGGGGAGGGTGGGGGCAGGACTATAAAATCCCGGATGCCTGGATGCGTCTCAGTCTCTCTGCAAGATGGTGAGGGAGAGGCCATGATTCTCATTCTGCTGTGAATCAACTGAACTGTGAGTCTGCAATGTACTTGAGTAAATTATTTGTTAGCCCTTAATGAAAATGCCATGAGTTATTTGGACTGCTGCCATGCCTGTACTTGAAACTGCAATGCCTTATTAGATCCGACTGTGTTTGGTTCAAAAGTCCCACTCAGTTTGTGACTTCCGCTTAGTGGACAGATCGCGTTGATTGCATAATTTTCGTTGAGTGCAGAGGTCGCGCAGATTGCGGAAGTGCCGCTGACTGCGGAAGGCCCCAGTGGAGAGGCCGCACTGAGCCGTGTCAGTAGATTCAAGAAAGCCTACTGTCATATATATGGTGTGTGTCAGTGTGTGTGAGTGTGTGTATGTGTGAGTGTGATCTTGTGTGTATGTGTGAGTGTGGGTGTGAGTGTGAGTGTGTGTGAGAGTGGGTGTTTGTGTGAGTGTGTGTGTGTGACTGTGTGTGTGACTGTGTGTGATTGTATGACTGTATGTGTGTGAATATATGTGAGTGCATGTGTGTTTGTGTGTGTGAGGTAGAGGGTGTGTGTGTGAGGTGGAGGGTGTGTGTGAGTGTTCAATAAATAACAAATAATACAAATGGTATAGTCTTTTGTTGTTCAGAGCTTATTTGTTATGTTTAATAGCCTGATGGCTGTCAGGGAGAAGCTGTTCCTGAATCTGGATGTGTGTGTGTGTGTGTGTGTGTGTGTGTGTGTGTGTGTGTGTGTGTGTGTGTGTGTGTGTGTGTGTGTGTGTGTGTGTGTGTGTGTGTGTGTCCATGTGTGTGTGTGTGTGTGTGTGTGTGAGTCCATGTGTGTGTGTGTGTGTGTGTTTGCGTGAGAGTGCGTGTGTGTGTGTGTGTGAGTGCATGTGTGTGTGTGAGTCCGTATATGTGGGTCCGTGTGTGAGTGTGTGGGGTGGAGGTTATGTGTGTGAGAGAGTCTGTGTGTGTGAAAGAGAATCTGTGTGTCTGTGTGTGAGAGTGTGTGTGTGTGAGTCTGTGTGTGTGTGTGAGTCTGTGTGTGTGTAAGTGTGTGTGTGTGTGAGTGTGTGTGAGAGTCTATGTGTGTGTGAGAGAGTCTCTGTGTGTACGTCTGTGTGTGTGAGAGTGTGTGTGTGTGTGAGAGAGAGCGTCTGTGTGAGAGTCTGTATGTTTGTGTGTGTGTGTGAGAGAGAGAGAGAGGTGGCGGGTGTATGTGAGGTGGACTTGTGTGTGAGTGTTCAATAAATAACAAATTGTACACATAATTGTAGTTCATAGCTTATTCGTTATGTTTAAGTGTGTGTGTGTGTGTGTGTGGCGGAGGGTGTGTGTGTGAGAGCGTCAATATATGTGTGAGAGAGTCTCTGTGTGTATGTGTGTGTGAGAGTCTCTGTGTTTGTGTGAGAGTGTGTGTGTGTGTGTGTGTGTGTGTGTGTGTGTGTGTGTGTGTGTGTGTGTGTGTGTGTGTGTGTGTGTGTGGTGGAGGGTGTGAGTATGTGAGGTGGGTGGTGTGTGTGAGTGAGTGTTCAATAAATAACAAATTTTACAAATAATATAGTATTTTGCAGTTCAGAGCTTCTTCGTTATGTTTAATAGCCTGATGGTTGTCAGGAAGAAGCTGTTCCTGAATGTGGGTGAGTGTGTTTGTGTGTGTGAGGGCGTATGTGTGTCCGTGTGTGTTGTGTGTGTGTGTGTCTGTGTGTGTGTGTGAGTCCGCGTGTGTGTGTGTGAGTGTCTGTGTGTGTGTGTGGTGGAGGGTGTGTGTGTGAGTTTGTATAAGTGTATGTGAATGTGAGTGTGTGTGTCTGTGTGTGAGTGAATAAGTGTGTGTGGTGGAGGGTGTGTGTGGTGGAGTGTGTGTGGCGGAGGGTGTGTGTGTGAGAGCGTCTATATATGTGTGAGAGAGTCTCTGTGTGTATGTGTGTGAGAGTCTCTGTGTTTGTGTGAAAGAGTGTGTGTGTGTGTGTGTGGTGGAGGGTGTGAGTATGTGAGGTGGGTGGTGTGTGAGTGTTCAATAAATAACAAATTTTACAAATAATATAGTATTTTGCAGTTCAGAGCTTCTTCGTTATGTTTAATAGCCTGATGGTTGTCAGGAAGAAGCTGTTCCTGAATGTGGGTGTGTGAGTGTGTCTGTGTGTGTGAGGGCGTATGTGTGTCCGTGTGTCCGTGTGTGTGTGTGTCTGTGTGTCTGCAGGACACCCCCCTCCCTCATCAGTCCACGACAGCCCCCGCCTGAAGCCAACCCTCTCCCTCGGCTGCAGGACATTTGCCACCCCTACCCCGACAGACCCCTCCTCAAAAAAAATGTTTTCCACAAATTCCTCAGTGTTCATTAACAACTGAAATTGTCTTTAGGCTGATCTTTTGACATCATGTCAGGAAAAGGGACAAAAAGAGCTGCAGGATGGTCAAGGATGCAGCAAGAATCAGAAGGGAACGAAAGAAACATTTCAACATATCGCAGATGACCGAGAAAGAAGACAAAGAAGAAAGGATCAAGAGGTGCAACCAAAAAGAACTGAACGTTTTGAGGATCAACGAGAAAGAACACAAAGCACAATGGGTAAAGAGATGCCACGAAGAAGAAGTGAGCGTATCAAGGATCGACAAGAAAAAACACAAAGAATGGATGAAGTGACACAACCAAAAAGAACTGAATGTATCAATGATCACCAAGAAAGACCACAAAACAGTAGGGATGAAGACGCACCACAAAGACGAAGTGAGCGTCTCAAGGATCAACAAGAAAGATCGCAAAGAAAAAGGGTTCAAGAGACAGGAGATGAAAAAATGAAAAGACTGGCTGAACATCAGGCCAGAGATACCACAAGACGAAATGCACAACTGGGAAGGAGAAATCTTTCTGCTGATGTTGGTAAAATGAAGGTTTGCCCTCAGTGTTGAGCGTACCGTTTCCCTGGAGAAACCACTAACTTTTGCTGCATGAAGGGTCAGGTGAACATTGCTCCTCTGTGGACACTGCCTGATGAACTCATGAGGTTGTACACTGTTGACACACCACAAGCAAACGAGTTCAGAAATAATATTAGACAATACAACTGTCTCTTTCAACTGACATCATTCAGTACCAAGGAAGTGGTGCCACCCGGATGGAATCCTACAGTGATCATTCAAGGCCAGGTTCATCACTAGATTGGTTCATTCATGCCTGACCCAGAACAACAAAGTTGATTCTTGCAGATCTATTTTATGGACCCCCAAGATAGCATTCAATTGCGAATGGGTATACTGCAAAATGCTGGTATTCGAAGGGAAATTATGGCAATGCTTGAACACTTGATAAGACAAAAATAACCCTTACATTGAAACACTTAAAATGGCAAAGGAAAGAATTCAAGGTTTACCAGAGGCATCAATCATCATAGATCCAAATCATCAGCCAGTTTTGGAACATGAAAGGTGGTTTAACAAACAAATTGCCAATGAAGTTGCTGTCATAATACCAAATGATAATGACCCTCACGGCACATTCTCTTGAAAGATAGAGGAGGAAGCATGCAAATAATTTCAGAGTGTCATTGGTTGTATGATAGTTTTCAAAATGCTGGTATTCAAAGGGAAATTATGGCAATGCTTGAACACTTGATAAGACAAAAATAACCCTTACATTGAAACACTTAAAATGGCAAAGGAAAGAATTCAAGGTTTACCAGAGGCATCAATCATCATAGATCCAAATCATCAGCCAGTTTTGGAACATGAAAGGTGGTTTAACAAACAAATTACCAATGAAGTTGCTGTCATAATACCAAATGATAATGACCCTCACGGCACATTCTCTTGAAAGATAGAGGAGGAAGCATGCAAATAATTTCAGAGTGTCATTGGTTGTATGATAGTTTTCAATACATCCTTTTCTTTCCACATGGAGATGATGGATAGCATCTCGAAAATTGTCAGCAATGCAATATTATGCCTATAGGATCAAGAATCATGATAATGAATTAAATCACCTTTTGAGAAGACGACGACTCTTTCAACAATATGTCGTTGATATGGCAGCGAAGATTGAGCCTGATACGTTCAATTATATTCGGATGAATCAAACAGCATTGAGATCAACAACCTACAAAGGCCTTACGGATGCATTAAATGACAATGATGATTTGGAAAACACCGGAAAGCCCAGCATCCTCTCCTCGACATTTGTCGGTGGACCAAGATATATGATGGAACGATGCCAGGATGCCATGATGTACGTTCGAAAGTATGGCAATGCTTCATTCTTCATTACGATGACTTGCAATCCGAATTGGAGCGAGATCTGACAGTCCCTTTTTCCTAATCAGCAGCCGTGTGATAGACCAGACTTGATTGCAATAGCATTCGAAAAGGAAGCTATTCATCAAGTATATCACTGGACCAAATGGCCTCTTTGGCAACTTTATAGCTTTTGTCTCCTCTGTGGAATAGCAGGCCTGCCTCATTTGCACTGTCTGTTGTGGCTTGACAAAGCAACTAAGCCAACACCAAATGATTTTGACACATTTGTGCAAGCTGAAATACCAGACCGGCAAGTAGATCCTGAGCTGCATGAATTGGTACTCAAGCACATGATTCATGGGCCGTTCTGCAACCACACCTCTCAATGTTGGAAGAAAGGAACATGCAGTAAGAGATTCCCAAAGCCATTTATCACGAGCATAAGGTGTGGCAATAATTCATATAGTCTATATAGGAGAAGATCTCCAGACACGGGAGGATTTCAGGGACATCAAGAAGGACGCCAGCATCAACCTATCATTTTTGATTGGGTGGTGCCCTATAATGCTCAACTATTGAAGTTGTCCAAATGTCACATCAACGTTGAGATATGCTCCTCTATAAAGTCAGTCAAATATGTCATCAAGTATACCATGAAGGAAAGAGATCAAGCATCTTTTAATGTTCACAGGGATGACGAAATTTCACAGTACTTGACTGGCAGATATATTGGTCCATCAGAAGCATTGGCATTAATCCTTGGATTTCGAGAGACACCCCGCTGTCTTTGAACTCCATGCACATATACCAGAACAACAACGAGTCTTTATCAGACCCGATGGTGCTAAACAAGGGACCAATGATGCCATGATGAGAAAGACTTTAACTGAATTTATGACATTGTGTCCTCAAGAGCCATTTCCAAGAACACTCTACTACGCTGATGTTCCCCGATTTTACACATGGAAAAATAAGAGATGGCAAAGAAGGAAGGTTGGCAAGAGAGTGCAAGATCATCCAGGTATTTTTGAATCCAATGACAAAGAGGTTTGTTGCAGACTAATGACCATTGGCAACAAACAATGGAAGATGCTGAGAACACAAGACTCCCCAGTGCAATGAAAGATTTGCTTGTTTTGCTGACAAATACTAAGATCAATAATCCTCGACAATTATGGGATCACTTCAAGAATTCAATCTGAAGATTACCTTGAAAAATAACGGAGAACAATGAATGATCCTAATATTATGATTGATGAGAAACATCATGATCAGGCACTATTGTATATTCGAGGCAAGCTTGAGAATTACAACAAAACAATTGTATTCTTTAATTTGCCACAACCAAGCAATGGAAGGACGCACCTTGATGAAGACAATCCTGAATTGCTGCAGGAATTGCAATACGATAGAACTGAACAACGGCAATTTGTTGAGGAGTATGAGCCTCTGCTGAATGCTGAGCAGATAGCGGTGTATGACCAGGTGTGCAACTCCTTGAAAAGGAATCGCCCGTCAATGTTTTTCATGATTCACCAGGAGGAAAAGGATAAACATTTAGCACCAATTTGATCCTCTCCAAAGTTAGAGGTCAAGGTGATGTGGCTATGGCTGTAGCATCCTCTGGGATTCCAGCTACATTAATGCCTGGTGGAAGAACTACACATTCTCGATTCAAGTTACCCATCAAAGTGGCCGAGGATACATTCTGCAACATCGAGAAGAACTCTAAGATGGCACATTTGATGAGGCAAGTGAAACTCATTGTTTGGGATGATTGTCCAATGACTAGGAGAGAAAGCTTTGAAAGCGGTGGATAGAAATCTTTAAGATGTCTACAGCAACACTAGGCCTTTTGGTGGCATTTGTACCATTTGTTGTGGCAATTTTCGACAACTCCTTCCTGTGGTGAAAAGGGGAAATGATGTTGATGTTGAAAATGCCTGCAACATACTTTTCTTCAGTATTCACCAAGGAGAAGGATATTGAACTCGGTGAGTTAAGGGGAAAAAGTAGAGTAGCTATGGAAACTATGAGATTCAAAGAGGAGGAAGTACTGACACTTTTGAAAAATATAAAAGTGGATAAGTCTCCAGGTCCTGACAGGATATTCCCTAGGACATTGAGGGAAGTTAGTGTAGAAATAGCAGGAGCTATGACAGAAATATTTCAAATGTCATTAGAAACGGGAATAGTGCCGGAGGATTGGCGTACTGCGCATGTTGTTCCATTGTTTAAAAAGGGTTCAAAGAATAAACCTAGCAATTATAGACCTATTAGTTTGACATCAGTGGTGGGCAAATTAATGGAAAGGATACTTAGAGATAATATATATAAGCATCTGGATAAACAGGGTCTGATCAGGAACAGTCAACATGGATTTGTGCCTGGAAGGTCATGTTTGACAAACCTTCTTGAATTTTTTTTGAAGCGGTAACTAGGGAAATTGATGAGTGTAAAGCAGTGGATGTTGTCTATATGGATTTCAGTAAGGCCTTTGACAAGGTTCCCCATGGAAGGTTGGTTAAGAAGGTTCAATCTTTGGGTGTTAATGGCGGAGTAGCAAGATGGATTCAACAGTGGCTGAATGGGAGATGTCAGAGAGTAATGGTGGATGGCTGTTTGTCAGGTTGGAAGCCGGTGACCAGTGGGGTGCCTCAGGGATCTGTGTTGGGTCCACTGTTGTTTGTCATATACATCAATGATCTGGATGATGGGGTGGAAAATTGGATAAGTAAGTATGCAGATGATACTAAGATAGGTGGTGTTGTGGATAATGAAGTAGATTTTCAAAGTCTACAGAGAGATTTGGGCCATTTGGAAAAGTGGGCTGAAAGATGGCAGATGGAGTTTAATGCTGATAAGTGTGAAGTGCTACATCTTGGCAGGACAAATCAAAATAGGACGTACATGGTAAATGGTAGGGAATTGAGGAATGCTGTGGAACAGAGGGATCTAGGAATAACTGTGCATAGTTCCCTGAAGGTGGAATCGCATGTAGATAGGGTGGTAAAGAAAGCCTTTGGCGTGCTGGCCTTTATAAATCAGAGCATTGAATATAGGAGTAGGGAAGTAATGTTAAAATTGTACACGGCATTGGTAAGACCAATTCTGGTGTATGGTGTACAATTTTGGTCGCCTAGTTATAGGAAGGATGTCAACAAAATAGAGAGAGTACAGAGGAGATTTACTAGAATGTTGCCAGGGTTCCAGCAACTATGTTACAGAGAAAGGTTGAACAAGTTAGGTCTTTATTCTTTGGAGCGCAGAAGGTTAAGGGGGGACTTGATTGAGGTCTTTAAAATGATGAAAGGGATAGACAGAGTTGATGTGGATACATTTTTCCCATTGAGGGTAGGGAAGATTCAAACAAGAGGGCATGACATGAGAATTAAGGGACAGAGGTTTCGGGGTAACGTGAGGGGGAACTTCTTTACTCAGAGGGTGGTGGCTGTGTGGAATCAGCTTCCAGCAGAAGTGGTGGAGACAGGATCGATTTTAACATTTAAGAGTAAAGTGGATAGGTATATGGACGTGAAGGGAATGGAGGGGTATGGTCTGAGTGCAGGTAGATGGGACTAGGGGAAAACAAATGGTCGGCACGGACTGGAAGGGCCGAGAGGGCCTGTTTCCGTGCTGTAATTGTTATATAGTTATATGGTTATATGGTTAACAAGAAATCCTACTTGTGGAGACTTTTCACCAAGTTTCAATTGCACACAAATATGTGATTGACAGAGGGACATGGCGAGTATTCTCCATTTTGTTGGATGTTGGAGAAGATGACGTTTTAAAGAATGAAGATGATGAAATTGAAATGCCGCAATACATGCTTCTATCAGCAAAAACACTGGAGGATTGTATTGATTTAATCTATCCCACATTTGAATTATTCTCCAACAATTGTATCTTGGTTCCGCACAATGATACAATGAGAAGGATCAATTCTACATGCATCGGACGCTTCACTGGAATCCTTAAGGAGTACTTTTATTTCAATGCTGTCACTGATGGAACTCATGCTACTCACTTCCCAACAGAATTCCTTGATTCACTCGAGCTCTCTGGATTACCACCACACAAATTGGAGTTGAAAAAAGGATCTCGAATCATATTAATGAGAAACTTGGAACCACCAAAGCTATGCAATGGAACAAGGATGATTGTGGAATAACTACACAATCATCTGAACATTGCAAGAATTAACATGGGAACCTTCAAAGATGACATATTTCTCATTCCTTGGATAGCACTCTATTTAACAGAAGGTAAAGACATCCCCCTTCAGCGGACTCAATTCCCCATTCAATCAAGTTTTGCTAAGATAATCCATAAAGCGCAAGATAAAACAATGCAGAAGGTGTTGATCTACCTCGATAAACCGGTATTTCAGCATGGGAACTATATGTGGTTCTTAGCCGAGGAAAGATGAAGCAAAATGTCAAAGTTTTCCTGAAGGATGGAACATCGACCAAGAATGTTGTCATTAAAAGCATGCTTCGTTGAATGATGATTTCTGAGGTAAATTCTCAGATTTTCTTTGTTATAATTTGACTGCTCAATCTCTCTATATTAAAATTGTCTCTTTTTTCAATCAACAGCGAAGTCATCAAGAGGCAGTGAGCATCAGAACACAACAAAAGACACAACAAGAAAGAACAGAATAATAAATCTCATCTTTAACATTTAAATTGTTGTTATATTTTAAGAGTCATTCACATTTTAAAATTTAATAAATCCTTTTTCCGCATTTCATGCCTGCGTGTTCTTCATCACAATGGGAACCTAATCGGCAGGAATGGCTGTGCTGTCAGAGAACCACTAAGTGTGCATGGGTGTGGAGGTTGTGGGGTAATGAACTGAATGCGTGCGGGGGAAGGGAATGGCAAGGAGCAGAGTGGGGAGGTTAAGGGACGAGGGGTGACTGAGTGATCTGCCACCACACCAGCTGTGAGTAACTGGACTGCCAGCCCACCAGCCATAAGTAAGTGAACTGCCAGTCCACCAGCCATAAGTCACTGAACTACCAGCCCACCAGCCATGACTAAGTGAACTGCCAGCCCACCAGCTCTAAGTGACTGAAGTGCCAGCCCACCTGCCATGACTTAGTGAACTGCCAGCCCACCAGCCATGACTCACTGAACTGCGAGCCCAAGAATCCATTCAGTCCACCCTCTCCCCTTTCTCTCTCACAGAGTCTGTCTCCTGTTTTGGGCAGAATTTCTGGCTGTTTCTCAGCTGCCAGCCTGCCAGGGCTGAGTGACTGAGCTTCCAGGCCTGAGTAACTGAGCTGCCTGGCCACAGCGACTGAGCTGCCAGCCCAAGAATCCATTCGGCCCACAATATCCATACTAGCCCTCTGTAAACCAGCCCCTTCGGCCCACAACACCCATGTTAGTGCTCCAGAAAGCCCCCCCCCCCCCCCCCCACTGGCCAGCAATATTGGAATTGGTGAAGAGGTGGAATATTGTGTTGGGGGACCAGCCCTCCCGGGTGAAGCTGGGACCCAACGAGTCCCACTTAGTCTAATTTTAAGTTAAAGATAGACACAAAAAGCTGGAGTAACTCAGTGGGCCAGGCAGCATCTCTGGAAAAAAGAAATAGGTGACGTTTCGGGTCGAGCCCCTTTTTTAAGGCATTTGTTCTGGTAGACTGTAAACTTTAAAAAATCTTGGAGTGGCATCCTTCTTGGCATTTTCTGATTTAATTCTTTGGACCAATTAATTATGCTTTGTGCAAGAGCAGAATGACAAATGCTAAAAGAATTTTGTAAACACTGCCGACATAATGCATTTTTTGTTGCTGCTTAATAAGGTCACTTAATTCAATTCTGTGTAAAACATGAAAATGTTATTGTTCAATGGTGCTCAGTAATTGACTCCTTCTGTAATGCAGTATGTTGGAACTTGGAATAGGTTTACTAATTTGTGGAAATATCCATTTCAATAAACAGTGCTTAGCCTTGCTAATGGTTAATTTAGATTTCTAATTGCTTCATCTCAATGGAGGAATTATTATTTGCTTCATTATGTCTGTGAAACTTCATCATTCAGAAAGCAGCTTTTTTAAATAAATATATTTCATGAATAAGTTAGTCTTCCCCACGGTGTCACTCGCAAGTGTTTATAGTAATGAAGGCAATGCATGGTAATTAATTTAAACAGAAGTAGCCCCCAAAACTACTAATGCAATGCTGTCATCATAATTTTATCTTTTGGTGTTGATTGAAGATCATTTTAATTTTTTTATTAAAATATATATATTTTATTGATCATCAAAAATTAAACAAAATGCATCTCATAGGAAGATCAGAGAGCAATTGACATAAATTTCAGGCTTTGCCGACATGTACACATAAGTTATCATCACCTGTTTCAGCATGTTATTCAAATATTTTAAGCTGCTTTAATTTACTTTCATAGTTTGACAGCATCTGCACATCCATTGTGAGCACAAAACAGGCCATTCAGCATGCTGAATTAGACTGGTGTTTATGCTGTGAATACATCTCACCCTGCCCAACTTCTTCAATTTAATTGAACAAAAGATCTAAACCAACCTCTATTGCTGCCTTTGCTTATATCTATTGATATGTTTCAATACACTTCTAAATAGTTGTAATTATATATCTAAATTGTTCATGTTTGCTCCGATTTTGCAGGCAGAGGTGAAGGAACCATTAATTGCTCTTACGCATGCCCACAGATTTTCTGTGGACTTTGACACTGCAACTTGTGATAATTGGAGAGTCATCATGGTACACTAATCTCCCAAAGAAACCGGTGTCATGCGTGGGCTATGCAATAATTATGTGTACTTTCAATTACCAACATTAATCAAGCACACAAAAGCCTAATTAGAATTTCTGATATATTGCAAAATCAGGAATCAAATATATAAAAAGACAAAAAATTGGGTTAAGCGAAAGATTACATTTTGGAAAGAAAAAGTGAAAAAAGCATTAATTTAACTCTGAATGACTGACATCAGTAAAATAGGGAAGCACAATATATTATTGCTACCGTTCTGACTTTCGTTTCTCAATCCAGTTTATGTAACTACAGGGAAATTACTTGGGGATTGCAAGACTCGGGAAATTGTAGAGATGTTGCAAAAAGGAGAAGGAAATACATCATGCAATTAATGGCTAATTAGTTTAACCCAAGTGGTGTGCAATTATTAGAGTAAATACATCTCCATCAAACACAATGCAGATTAATCGAGAGTGGCCCATATATATCGGTTAAAGGAAGGTCATGCCTAACTAACTGGATTTACATTTTTCAGTATGTAACAAAGAGAGTGGATGCACCGAAGCTGATGTAGTCTACATGATTTTGGCAAGGATTTTCACAGGATCCTGCATGGAAGGATGGTCAAAAAATAAAGGTGAATAGGATTCTTGAGAGAATGACAAATTGGATCCAAAGTTGTCTCAGTGGCAGGAAACAAAGCCTTATGATTAAGAGTGCTTATGTGACTGAATTTACTTATCAAAACTTATTCCAGAGGAGTCAGTACTCAGTGCCTTAACATTTGTGTGTATACCAATAAGTTAGACTGAAAAACTGACGGCATGATAACTGAGGGTGAATTACCAAGATTGGCCATCGATATTGTTCATAACAAGAGGATTTCAGTATAGGAGTAAAGAGGTTCTTCTGCAGTTGTATAGGGCTCTGGTGAGACCACATCTGGAGTATTGTGTACAGTTTTGAACTAATTTGAGGAAGGACATCCTTGTGATTGAGGCAGTGTAGATTCACGAGGTTGATCCCTGGGATGGTGGGACTGTCATATGAGGAAAGATTGAAAAGACCAGGCTTGTATTCACTGAAACATATACAATTATAAAAGGACTGGACAGGCTAGATGCAGGAAAAATGTTCCCAATGTGGAGCGAGTCCAGAACCAGGGGCCACAGTCTTAGAATAAAGGGGAGGTCATTTAAGACTGAGGTGAGAAAAAACTTTTTCACCCAGAGAGTTGTGAATTTATGGAATTCCCTGCCACAGAGGGCAGTGGAGGCCAAGTCACTGGATGGATTTAAGAGAGAGTTAGATGTTCTCTAGGGGCTAGTGGATTCAAGGGATATTGGGAGAAGGCAGGCATGGGTTATTGATAGGGGACGATCAGCCATGATCTCAATGAATGGCAGTGCTGGCTTGAAGGGGCAAATGGCCTCCTCCTGCACCTATTTTCTATGTTTCTATGGTCCTAAGAAAATGTGTTGACTTCAGCATACAGATGGCTTGGTCAGTTAGGCAGAAAAGAGGTAAATGAGACTTCATCCTAAGAAATGTGAGGTTATGCACTTGGGGAGGTGCAATAAGCCAAACGAATATACAATACAATTTAGTATATTGAGACACTAGAAGAGAAGACCTATGAGTGTGCTTCTACAAAAAAAACTTGAACACGTAGTTGAAAAACGGTGATCTCTATGATGAAAGAACTAATGTTGGAAGATGGGACTAAGTTTATTATCTCTTTTGTTTCACAAGCAGTGGTGCAATGGATCAAATAGTCTCATGCCCGTGCATCATGGATTTTCTATGAATGTTGAAACGGGTAAATTGCGAGCGTGATTAAAAGTGTGCTTCCTGTTGAATAACTCTCATAAAGAGAGTTTGTGACTCATAACTCCCACTAGCAACATTTTGTTATATGAAACAATTGCTACAAAATTCTGTTCCATAATATCTTGCAACATTTTATGTTATAAAAACTGGCAGCATTTTAATATATATGGTTTCTTTAATTACATATACTTCACATTTGGGAATATATACTGTTCAATCAAACTATCTGGACGTATAAGGCAAATGGGGGGACAGCATCTACCATCTCCAGGTTTAGTTTAGTTTATTGTCACGTGTACCAAGGTACAGTGAAAACCTTTTGATGCATGCTAACCAGTCAGCGGAAAGACAGTACATTTAATCCATTTACAATTGATGCATTTACAATGTGTGGATACATGAAATAGGAATAACGTTTAGTGCAAGGCACAGCCAGAAAAATCCGATCAATAATAGTCCAAAGGTCACCAAAGAGGTAGATAGTAGTTCAGCACTGCTCTCTGGTTGTGGTAGGATGATTCAGTTGCCTGATAACAGCTGGGAATAAACTGTCCCTGAATCTGATGGTGTGTGTTTTCACACTTTTATTTAACTTCATACACCTTGTCTGGCTCACTGCTTAATAATTGTGAGCACTCAACTGTTTTGAGACAGATGAATCCACCAAGAGCCCCCCTCAGTAGCGTGCCATCTGTCCATGTTCTGATGTGTGAGCATTTGGTTTCCAACCACAGATGCCCCACACATTGCATCTATTTCACATGATATGCAGTAAAAACAATGCCTTACTTTTAATTCTGAAACATCTCTTCAACAAAAGACATTGATCTCTAATTGTGCAGTACCACAGTGCCATTATTTTATATCACCAGGGTAGATGTTTTCTCGAGTGCTGTACAGCTGTCATCTCATGTATGGCACGGGAGTACATATGCACTGGGCAGAAATGCAAAAGCAACTGGCTGATCATATACTTGTGCTACTGCAATGTAAAACTGGTAATGTTGTTACTTCTGAATCTGAAGATTGGGCTTTTTGACTATTCCACTTAATTTTTACTTTTTATTTATGTCTGGGCACATTCATAAAAAGTTGAAAATGTTCCTGAAGTTGGGGAGTCCAGAACCAGGGGCCACAGTTTAAGAATAAGGGGTAAGCCATTTAGAACGGAGATGAGGAAACACTTTTTCACACAGAGAGTTGTGAGTCTGTGGAATTCTCTGCCGCAAAGGGCGGTGGAGGCCGGTTCTCTGGATGCTTTCAAGAGAGAGCTAGATAGGGCTCTTAAAGATAGTGGAGTCAGAGGATATGGGGAGACGGCAGGAACGGGGTACTGATTGGGGATGATCAGCCATGATCACATTGAATGATGGTGCTGGGTCAAAGGACAGAATGGCCTAATCCTGCATCTATTGTCTATTGAAAATTTCAGTCCACTAAACAACAGCAAAGTGACAGTTCTATTAAATGATGCATACAACAGGAATAGTTTCTTCCCATCAGCTAGAGTGTGGTCCTGACTTCCCATCTACCTCATTGGAGATCTTTGAACTAACTTTCAAAGATAGTTACCGGTGACAGAAGACTCCCTGGATGCACCGCAGAGCTGAACGTCTGGCAGGCCGAGCAGGCCGTCTGCTGGGAGGAGAGACCCGGCTGGAAGCCTGCGAGAACAAAGAGGGATCCGGCGGGGAGCCGCTGCAAATGATGAGGGAATTGGCCTGCGATCACATGCGGCAGCAGACCTGGTTCCCCACTGCCAGAAGATAATACTGTATGAAGAGCTTTTGAAAGTTTGTCAGTGCCAGAAACGTGGCGACTCCTTGTATACTGCCGAGGTGAACTCTGCAGTATGTTATTTATTACCGGATTGTATATAAAAACAAAGAAATTTCACTGTACCCAGGTACATGTGACAATAATGTATGATTGAATCATTTAATTAATCAGACTTTATTGGACTTTATCTTGCACTAAATGTTGTATCCTTTATCCTTTATCTGTACACGGTGGATAGCTTGATTGTAATCATGTATAGTCTTTTGTTTGACTGCACAGCACGTAACAAAAAGCTTTTCACTCTATCTCAGCACTTGTGACAATAATAAACTAAACTAATCAATGCCCAGTTTGGGCTTTGCTGGGACTACCAGACTTCATCACAACCTTGGTTCAGCCTGGACCAAAGAGCTGAATTGTTGGGGGGAGATGAGATTGATACTTGAAACAGGTAGGATTTGACTGAATGTAGCATTAAGAATTTATGTCAAAACTGAAAAGTAGTGGACATTAAAAGAAAACACTTCATTAGTTGGAGTCATAATTCACACAGAGGAAAATGGTTGTGGTTGTTAGAAGTCAACATGCAGGGTGGCACATTGGAGCAGCAACAGAGTTGCTGCCTTACAGCGCCAGAGACCCAGGTTCGATCCTGACTACAGGTGCTGTCTGTACACTCATCAGGTACAGTTTGCACTGGTTTACTCCGGTTTCCTCACACATTCCAAAAACGTGCAAGTAAATTGTCCCTAGTTTGTAGGATAGAACTGCAGAACTATTGTATGGGTGATCATTGGTCGGCACAGACGCAGTGGGCTGAAGGGCCTGTTTCCACACTGTATATCTAAAACTAAAAATGTCAGGAAAACATTGCACAAATTCCTCATAGCAGTCTTGTGGACTCTCTAACCTTCAGCTACTATTTCAATAATCTTCCTTTCATCGTAGGATTGGAAATCGGGTTGGGATGTTTACTGATGAATGCCAAGGTTTAATTCTCATCTTGGCAATGACGTGCAATAAGACCTCAACAACATTGAGACCATAAAAACCACAAGAACAGATCCAACAACTCTCAAGAAGCTCAAGGACAAAGCTGCCTGCTTGACTGGTGCCCGTTCACCACTGTAACCATTCACTCCCATTGTCACTGGTGTAAGGAGGCTGCAGTTTTAACCAACCATTAAATGCACTGTAGCTACTCACCCAGAAGACTCCAACGGTACTTCTCAAACCTACAGCGTTTACCAACAAGAAAGGCAGGAGCAGCAGGCAATTGGAAACACTACTACCCACATATTTTCCATTGGCACAATTACATTGACTTGGAAATAATATCATATAATTGGCATCTTGGGCTTCGCAATTCAACAGCACTGTGGAAGCACCCATGCCAGAAAGCTTGCAGCCACTTAAAAGCAAATTTTGTTGCTTAAGAATAAGCAACAAATTGTGGTCTTTCCAGCAAGGCTCAGATTAATATAATAAATATAAAAAAAGAATCAGAGCATCAAAGTAGGTCATTCTTCTCGAGCCAAAGGTGAGGAATTGTTCAATTATCTTTCCTGGACATTAAACTGAAGCTATTATTTGTAAATCAGCAAAAGCAAAAAAAAACATACATTGTTTCCTCAAAATCACGGCCAAATTAATCCTTCAATCTAAAAGACTTTAAAGGTATAATTCATTCAATCCTTTCAGCTTGTGGGTACTTGCATTATGCAACTGTCCATTATTCAATGCGCAGTGAATATGAAGAAACAATTGCTTCGATATAAAGCTCTTTGTAATATTGTGAAAAGTTGCATGCACTTTAATTTATTTTCAGTACATACATTAGTTTCAAAGCTAGTCATGTTCCTATATGAATGTCCCTGATCCTCTGCCCAAAATATGCCAGCTCCACTAGACCTCTGCAGAAATATCGGAGCCTTGAGCAAATATGTAAGTCTTGAACTCTCATTCAGCTGATCGTTACTCTCTCTGCTGCTGGAATGCAGCAAAAGTGGGATGGATTGGTGGAACAGATAAATAGTCCTAATTCCCAACACTTACTGACAAATATCCCTGCAGAGACTGGGCTAAGTCAAACTGACGTAAACTTAACTAACTAAAGTTAAACTTAAGTTCTAGTCTTGCCAGTGATGCCACATCAACATGAAGATCAGAGCCCCCGAGCTAGATCAGCTGTTGGGCCTAAATGAAAAGCACGACTATGTAAAAAAGTATAAGTACTTGATATTAGACAATGGACAATACACAATAGACAATAGGCAATAGGTGCAGGAGTAGGCCTTTCGGCCCTTCGAGCCAGCACCTCCATTCAATGTGATCATAGCTGATCATCCACAATCAGTACCCCATTCCTGCCTTCTCCCCATATCCCCTGACTCCGCTATCTTTAAGAGCTCTATCAAACTCTTATGATGTACACGATTTATATATTATTTAAGTTCATATAGGTGTAGTTATATTTTAACTAGACTAAGTGGGACCTGTTGGGTCCCATGTTCGCATGGGAGGGCTGGTCCCCCGACGCAATATTCCATCTCTCCACCAATTCCAATATTAGTGGCCAGCGGGTGCAAGGCCACCAAATTCAAGTGCAGTTTCATACCACTTCAAGCAGGGTGCAAGGCCACCAAATTCAAATGCAGTTTCATACCATTTCATGCAGGGTGCAACAATACCACATTCAAATGCAGTTTCATACCATTTCAAGCAGGGCGAAACCATCATAAAACTACCATAAAACCACATAAAACACCATACTCACAGTTCAGTAGACATTCAGTATGTTCAGTTGATTCACAGTTCAGACAGAGTTGTGACCTCTCCCTCCCCATCATGCAGAGACTGAGCCACACCCACACTTCCGGGTTTTATAATCCCTCCCCCTCCCACCAGAAAAGGTGTGGCCTTCATGGTGTGATTGATAGGAGAGAGATTCTCAACATTTTTGAACAATAATAACACTTTTATTTTTCCTTGATGGGAAGAATCTTTTGTACCTGATAAGCGGAGGGGGGCTGAGTGAGATGGCCAAAAATCACAGCCGTAAGTGGTAGCATTTCATCTAAAATCAATATAGTGCAAACACGAAGTTGCAAAGTTTAGCCAAACAACCCTTTGCACTGCCTTTTTCCTTCAACCCAAACCCCCCCAAACAACCCTTTGCACTACCTTTTTACTTCAACCCAAACCCCCCTCAAACAACAATATGCAGTGCCTTTTACTTCAACCCAACCCCCCCCCCCAACAACCATTTGCACTACCTTTTTTTACTTCAACCCCCAAAACTCCCCAAAACAACCATTTGCACTGCCTTTTTCCTTCAACCCAAACCCCCCCAAACAACCCTTTGCACTACCTTTTTACTTCAACCCAAACCCCCCTCAAACAACAATATGCAGTGCCTTTTACTTCAACCCAAACCCCCCCAAACAACCATTTGCACTACCTTTTTTACTTCAACCCAAAGCCCCCCCAAACAACCATTTGCACTACCTTTTTTCTTCAACCCACCCCCCCCCAACAACCATTTGCACTGCCTTTTTACTTCAACCCAAAACCCCACAAACAATCATTTGCAGTGCCTTTTTACTTCAAACCAACCATATTTTCATTTTTAAACCACATTAAGGGCAGTCACAGTTGAGTAGACATGTGTTCAGTGTTATTCAGAGCTCAGAGCGACGTGAACCTCTCGCTTCCTCCATCTTGCTATGACAGAGTGAGGCACACCACTTCCGGGTTTTATAGCCCCTCCCCCTTCCCACCAGCAGGGTCAGCAGAGAAAATGGCAACATTTTTTAAAACATTAATATATCCCTGATTTTTCATCAATGGGAAAAATCCTCCAGTCCAGGCAAGCGGAGCTGAGCGATGTGGCCAAAAATGACGGCCGTAGGTGGCGGCGGTTTCTCAGAAATGACAGCATAGCGAGCCAAAAGCGGTCAAGATCTTACTTTTAATAATATAGATAGTTTGGTGGTGTTTTACCTGTTAAAAGTATTTTAATTTTATTTTAATTTCGAATTTTTTTAAAATATCTTTATTTTTGAAGGTGAAGCAACAATGAATCATGGAAAAGCCTGCCCAAAGCTGGGATTTTAAATAAGAATGAGGTTGAAATTGGTTGAAGGGCGAAGGCGATAATAATAATAATAATAATAATAATAATAATAATAATAATAAATATAATAATAATAATAATAATAATAATAATAATAATAATAATAATAATAATAATAATAATAATAATATATTTTATTGTCATTACATGTAAGTGCAACGATATTTGGTTTGCAACATACATCCGATGTCATAACTTAACAACCAATAACATTTAGGTTTAGATACCCCGAGAACAAGGTTTGCAAATAGAACACTAGAACAGTAAAACAGTCAAAACAGACTAAAACGCAGATGTGTCTGTGCGACGCGACCATCCGAGGGAGACAGTCCATGGGGGTGGGGGGCACTCTGCAGGGCTGGTTCAGAGCCGCTATAGCTCTGGGAATGAAGCTGTTGCTGAGTCAGGAGGTGCGGGCGTAGAAGGGAGTAGTTCGAACAGTCCTTTACAAGGATGAGAGGAATCTTTATGGATGCTAACGGCCTTCCTGAGGCACCGTGTGTGGTAGATGCCCTCCAAGGCTGATATCGGTGTCCCAATAATCTTTTACGGCTCTGTGGACGACGCGCTGAAGAGCTCTCCTCTCCTTCCTCCGTACAGCTGAGATACCACACAGAGATGCCATATGTTAGTATGCTCTCTGTTGTGCAGTGGTAGAAGGTTGTCAGCAGCTGTTGGAGCAAACCAGTCCATTTCAAAATTCTTAGGAAGAACAGTCGTGCTGTGCCTTTTTGACCAGTGCAGCGGTGTTGGTGGACCATGTGAGGTCCTCTGAGATATGAGTGTCCAGAAACTTAAAGCTGGACACTCTCTCCACACTGACCCCGTAGATGGAGATTGGGGCGTATTCCCCATTCTGTGACCTCCTGAAGTCGATAATCCTTGGTCTTGGAGATGTTTAGTGTTCCGTGAGCACCAGTGTGCCAGGTTCTGCATCTCCGCTCTGTATTTTGTTTCATCACTGTTGGTGATCAGCCCGATCACCGTTGTGTTGTCTGCAAACCTGACAATGGTGTTGGTGTTGAATGCAGGAACACAGTCGTGAGTGAAGACGGAGTAGAGCATGCGGCTCAGTACACAGTCCTGTGGTGTGCCGGTGCTCAGAGTGATAGTGGAGGACAGGTGCGGGCCCAGTCTCACTGCCTGCGGTCGCTCCATCAGAAAATTCAGGATCCAATCGCATATCAGTGAGCTGAAGCCTACCTGGTGGAGTTTGGTGGTGAGCTTGGTGGGGATGACCGTATTGAAGGCAGAGCTATAGTCAATTAAGAGCATCCTCACATATGTGCCCTGTCTTTCCAGGAGAGTCAGGACAGTGTGAAGAGCCAGAGAGATGGCATCCTCTGTGGATCTATTTGCTCTATATGCAAATTGATGAGAGCCCAATGAGGCAGGGATGCTGGATTTGAAGTGGGTTTGGTCATGCGGATGAGGGGTTTGTATGCAGGCAGTAGAAACAATGAGAGGTGATCGGATTGTCCCAGGGATGGGCAGGGGAGAGATCTGTATGCGTCCTTGATGCTGGTGTACACTTTATCCAGCATGTTTGAGCCCCTGGTAGGGCACTGCACATGCTGGTGGAATTTGCGGAGTGCAGCTCGCAGGTTGACCTGATCAAAGTCCCCTGTAAGAATAAAGGCACCGTCGGGGTGAGCATCCTACTGCTTACTGATGGCCGAGTGCAGCTGTGCTAGTGCTAGGTTAGCATTAGCCTGTGGTGGGATGTATATGGCCATGATGATAACCACAGTAAACTCCGGAGGCATGTAAAATGGCCTACATTTAAGCAGTGGGTATTCCAGGTCTGGGGAACAGTAACTCACTACTGCAGTGTGGTTGGTGCACCAGTCGTTGTTGATATAGTTGCAGAGCCCGCCGCCCTTGCTCTTACCGGAGTCCTTTGTTCTGTCAGCAAGATGCAGTGACCAGTTTGTTAGGTCCACAAACCCGTCAGGAACCAGTGCGCTGAGCCAGGTCTCTGTGAAGATCAGCACACAGCAGTCTTTCAGGGATCACTGGGTGTTGATCCAGAGCCTTACCTCATCCAGCTTGTTGGTGAGTGACAGGACATTCGCGAGAAAGACTATTGGTAGCGATGGTCTTTGTGGAGCCCTCCGTAGCCTGTCCTGCCATCCCTCTCGCCTTCCACATTTCTGTTTTCTCTCCCGGCGCTTGCTCCGTCTCCTACCCTCCAGGGTGCTGATCCAAGCTCCATCGGGATTTTGGTGAAGGTACTGTAGTACTCACAAGCCAGTTTCACGTAGCCATGTCCGATGTTGAGCAGCTCCGTTCGGCTCCATGTCCGACCTGTCGGGATTACGGTGCGAGTGCTGGATTTCCCCGTCCTGGAGGTGATTCCCTTACTGTGTATTCTGGGGGTACTGGGATTTTTAGGGGTTGTAGGTGTTCTTGGGGTTCTGAGGTTTTTAGGTTCTGAGGTTTCTGAGGTTCTGAGAAGCACCTCAGGATTAAGGCATTGGCAAGGGCATAATAATCACCCACCCTCAGCACTCCAAAATGGTTCAAACACCTGCCATGCAGTGAATTACTTTATGTTGAAAAATTGCGACTGTTCTGAAGGCAGATCAGTGTCTGCTAATCAATTCTACATTGTCAGTGGATCAAACAAAGATGAAATGAAGCTCACGTGCCTGCAACTGGCTGGTTATTTCTGACAAACAAGCTCTTGTTAATAGCAATTAACATTTTTGTTGTCAAAACACATTTTTTCAAAAATGCCAAAAGAACACAATTTCAATTTGAAAAAAATGCAGCCAAGGGCAAAACATAACTCTGTGCTGAGTGATCAGAGTCAGAATCCTATTCCCGACAGTGTGTCCTTTTCTATTTATCATGGGACACAAAATTTCTGACAGATGAACGCATTGGCACTGACCACAATTAGTTATATTTTATTGAATTTCAAGTGTAAATGAAGTCTTGTTCACTCCTCTGTGACTAGAAATAATCCTTGTTTATTCTTCACAATTGCTAGGAATTTATTGTAACATGGCAGCATTGTAATTATGAATTTTACTGAATGTCATTGTGAAATGAATCATCCACATCTATTCAGGTCCCTTACTTAGTTAAGCATTAACCATTTCGGAGGAGGACATTGCAGTAGGAGAATTCAGGGTTGGTGGTTTTTGCACAAATTATCACAGAAAATGATGATATGTTCATTGGGCTTAAACATTGATGAGGTATATCCTCGGCTGCTATGGAAGGTCAGCAGGAAGATAACTGAGGCCCTGATTGAATTTTTTATATCCTCTCTTACCACAAAGGTTGCCAGGTGACTGGAGGACAGTGAATGTGCTACTTCATTCAATAAGGGCAATAGAAATAAGTTTGGTAATGACAGGCCAATGTACCTAACATAGTGGGGAATTATTGGACAGAATTATGAAGGATAGGATTAATCCGCACTGAGTTATATGGTGATGTATCAAGGATAATCAGCATAGTTTAATTAAGGTGAGATACTGTCTGACTAATCAGATTGAATTTTTTCAACAGGATTACTAAGTGCTCTCCCAGGAGTGGCGTAGTCAATGTTGTCTACCGGACTTCAATAATGACAGTCCCATAGGGGAAATATTAGAACTCACCAGATCCAGCGCAATTCAGAAAATTGGATTCACAATTTGCTTGGTGTTAGGAGATGGAGGGCAGTATTTAAGAGTTGTTATTGTAATTATTGGGATTGGAAGACTGGTGCATTGAAGTGATAGTTGCTGGAACATAGAAACATAGAAAATAGGAACATTTCTTACTTGTATGTACAGGAACAACCTGGATGCAAAAGGATGAGATACATTGAGTAAACTTGCAGATTACATGAAAGTTAGTGGTGTCGTTGATTTTGGCATTGGTTTATTATTGAAGAACATGGACAGGTGATGTTTTGGACCCTCCTTCAGACTGATTGTTGTGGTGGGGGTTGTGGGCGGGTGGGGTAGGGGTGTTGAATGGTGGAAGGTGGAAGAGATGGGGGGGGGGTGCAGGACAAAGCCTGGCAAGCGATAGTGGGTTGCCAGACAAAGGGCAGGGATGAAAAGACAAATGGTTTGAGATGAGGAGAGGAGAGTTAGAATTTCGGAGGAAAGAATATGGGTGGAAGAGGAGGGGAAGTGGAGAAATGGGTTGGAACATTGGGTTGGAACATTGGGAATTCATCCTTAGAGGTCCATTCAAGCCACAGGGCCACAGTCTTAGAATAAAGAGGTCATTTAAGACTGAGGTGAGAAAAAAACGTTTTTACCCAGAGTTGGGAATTTGTGGAATTCCCTGCCACAGAGAGCAGTGGAGGAAATCACTGGATGGATTTAAGAGAGAGTTAGATAGAGCTCTAGGGGCTATTGGAATCAAGGGATATGGGGTGAAGGCAGGTATGGGTTACTGATTTGGGATGATCAGCCATGATCACAATGAATGGCGGTGCTGGCTCGAAGGGCTGAATGGCCTCCTCCTGCACCTATTTTCTATGTTTCTATGTTTCTAAGCGTCAGAGGGCCAAAAATTCCTCTTGAATTTGGTTTTACATGCTTTCAAACTTTTGTATCTTATGCCAACAAGAGAGGGAAGAATAGTGCCCCCCCCCCCCCCCCCCCCCCTCCTGATAGGCGGAGCTACAGAATTATATTTATCAGTTGATGAAATGGGCAGAGCAATATTAGATGGAATTTAATCTTGAAAATAAGCAGTAATGCATTATGGCAGGACTCGTTTGACGAGGGTATACACAATGAATGGTATCCGTCATCTGAGTTTATCAGTGAAAAGGGGGGACTAGATAGATTGAGAGCTGAGAAGGCTGAGTGGGGACCTGATTGCCATTTGAAAAATGACGTGGATTTTTCAGTACTCTGAGGCAGCAGCTCTACTCCGCTGCACCACTGTGGTTCCCTGGTTGATAGGTACTTAATGGCTGAGAAAAAAAAAACAAGTTCTGAGTTTTATGCCTCTGACTGTGTGTTCTCCAACAACCTAAGTTTGGCCATTCTCAGTACATTAGCCACAGAAATCCCTGTTAAAATCAGAGGCAAAAGTTGTCATGTCATAATACATGTTATTGTACCTAGCAAACAACTAACAATGGCCGGTTTCCTTTATTGTTGTTACTTTTTTGCATATGTTTCATTAATTTGTTCTATATCTCTCCACTTCACCAGCTAAACCTCTTGTTTCTCTTTCCCCTCAATCTAGTCTGAAGAAGGGTCCCATTCCTAAATGTCACCCATTCCTTCCCTCCACAGATGCTGCCTGTCATGCTGAGCTACTCCAGCAATTTGTGCCTATGCCATAATTCACGTTTGTGCTCAACAATTATACTGCGCAGCAGCGGGGAACATATTTACCTTACCAATTAATTAATCAATTGGATCAGCTATTTAAACACATTCGTGTGCAGCCATAGATTTTATGTAGGTTTTTTTGGGCATATATTTTTTGGCGTAACTAATTACGTTTCTTTGTAGACTAACAGCCAGAATCCAGAGAAATGAATTTGAATCCCATCATATCAACTTTGGAATTTTAATTCACGTACCATAACTAAATCAATCTTCCTGACTGTGAGGTGTGCATACTAATCGTTATTGCAATAAATTTACTCCTTTCATTTCCTCAGCATAGTGGAGATTCATCCATCGATGATGCTGAAATTACGTCAGTTAATAGTCACCATTTGCACGATAGTTCAGTCCACCATTCAAACAATGGGTACATGTTTGGTATCTCCATTACAAACAAAACATTAGTCCCAAATTACACCATAAGTGGAAAACAGCAGTAACGAGGAGAGTCTTGAAATATTGTGACTATTTGCGTTGAAGATGGCTAAGAAGGGAGTCAGTAAGATTTTTAACCTTTTTGATGGGGTGAATGGGAAAAAAGGCCAAAAAACTGGATTTCTTGTTGCTTTGTTGTAATGTTAATTAAGTAAACACGTACTTCAACAATGACTTTTATAACTTCACCAAAGTATGTTAACTGGAGGCACACAAGACTGCAAATGCTGGAACAGTTTGAAGAAGGATCCTAACTCAAAATGTCTGCTCATTTCCTTTCACACCTTCTTTATCTGCACACTGTGGACAGATTGCATTCATGTATAGCCTATTCTTGGACTGGATAGCACACAAACTAAAGCTTTTCACTGTACCTCTGTTCATATGACTATAATAAACTAAACTGAACTGAACTAAATTAAACTTAACTAAACTAAACTAAGAAGTTGTTCTAGCATGAAGACACTCTAGCAATTTTTTTTCTTGATGTATATGAACAGTTGTACTCCACTAAATGACAAAATGATTTTGCCTGCTGGTTACCCTGACAATACTTGTGATTCTTGAGGCAGCTCATTACCATCCCGTTGATCATAATCAGGTCTACTGGATATATTTAGTTAGAATTCAGTGTGACCATTCACTGCTTGGCTCATCAGTTGTTTCACCACACTTTTGAATTGTTACGTCATAGAGTCATTGAGTCATACAGCATGGAAACAGGCCCTTCATCCCAACTTGCCCATGTTGACCAAGATGCCCCATCTACACTAGTCCCACCTGCCTGCAATTGGCCCATATCCCTCTTTTCTATCCATGTACCTGCACGAAAGTTTTTTAAATGTTGTACCTGCGTCAACTGCCTCCTCTGGCAGCTCATTCCAAAAATGCAGTGTTACCTCTGCAGCATAAATTAACCTTCTCAACAAGTGAATGGACAGGAACAGAGCAACTCGAGCCTAGAGAAAACTAAAATAAATTAAAGGATGCTTTATCATTATATAAACAGATTTAGGTTGACATGAGTAATATTTATTGATAATCCCAATGTGCCCTTGAGAAAGAGAACTGCCTTCTTGAACTGCTGCAATCTCTTTGATGAAGGTGCTGCCACTGAGTTCCAAGATGTAGACACAGGAAAAAATGAAGGAACAATGATAGAGTTCTGAGCTCGGACAGTGGGACTTGCTGTGCTGTTGTCCTTTTGAGTTGTAGAAGTCCTCATTTAGAAAGAAACGAGGTGTTGGTATTTGTTACCTCATGCAGCCATGATGTGGCAAAAGCGGAGTAAGTGAATGTTTGAGGTGAGGGACAAAGTTGATCTGATAAAGAGAAGAAAAGTGGTGAAGAGCAGAACGATGGACATAACTTTAAAGTAAATTAAGGAAAACATCAGGAAGCCCTTCTTCATTCAAATGATAATAATAACTAGGAACACTCCCCTCAAAAATGTTGATGGATAATTAAAAATTAAGATTGATAGATTATTGATAGGTAAAAGTATGAAGCAAAATCAGGGAAATTGAGTTAACTGGCAGCTTGGCAAGAATACATTTGAGGGGTTAGAGGTCTACATTTGTTTCCTTTTTTCCAGCATTCAAGTGCCAGTCAGAAAAATCAATCTGTCATTTCCAATCAGGAGAGACCAAAAATGCTGGAGTAGCTCAGCGGGTCAGGCAGCATCTCTGCAGAAAAGGAATAGGTGACGTTTGAGGTCGAGACCATTCATCTCATGAAGGGTCTTGATCTGAACATCACCCATTCCTTCTATCCAGTGATGCTGCCTGTCCCACTGAGTTACTCCAGCGTTTTGTGTCTATCTTCAGTGTAAACCAGCACCTGCAGTTCCTTCTTACACGTTTCCAGTCTGGGATTGTACTTGCAATCCTGGGTTAAAATTCCAGAATTTGTGACATATACATCATTTGGAAAACTGGTGAGGAATTAGCTCCAAATTCCCCTGAGAGAGTCCATTGTTGGACAATCCACAGTGGAATATAGGAGACCCAATGATAAGATATCAAGATAATGATCTGAGTCTAGCGTTATGAGAAAGTGTACTGGGAGCATATTTTCAACACTTGGAGCTTGATCACACAAATGTTGATGCAGGGAAATGAACAGACATGGAATATCATCTGTCAAGTCTCTAAAGATTCTGCTTGACCAATTGAGTTCCTCCAGTAATTAATTTTTTTGTTCAAGATTCCAACATCTGCAGCCTCTTGCGTGTCCATAGTTGAACCATATCAATACTATCACAGTGTGTGCACAGAAGCTTGGAGATGCAAGGCACCTGGAGATAAAGTTATTTTTACCGCTAACATTGAATTTATGACACTAATAATGAGAATGATAACAAAGCTCTCATTAACTGTTAACCTTAGAAAAGTCTGGATGGATTTTGCATCTTGAAGTTTGATCTTTACAAGCTTCAGGGTGGTTGGTTCAAAAAAAAATTTTATTAGCATGAAATGTGCTAAAAAATAATATATGCATGAAATCAAGTTCAAAGCTGAAGAAAACAAAGTGCATTATTGTATGATGTTATGAATGTTTCCAATGCGCAGCATATTTATGTCATTAAAAAAAAACATTTATGTAAGACAGTTAGTTATTAAAAGAAGTATGTAAACAACTGGGTTTCTGCCTGCATCATACTTTGGAGCTTTGAAAGGCTTTGCAGTATAAAGCCTGTCTCGGGTTAAGTTCTTCTCAGTCTGGCTCGGCATCTTCTCAAATATGAGACAGAAGAAATGCAAGGAGAAAATTGACCATTACTTTTTTGACATCATAAAGCCTTTGACTTCAACAATTAAGAGGGGCTATGCAGGATAATTTATAGATGGCACAGCTAGTAAATGACTGCCTGACAGTGCCAGAGACCCAGGTTCAATCCTGCCCTGGCATGCTGTCTGCGTGGAATTTGAATATCCTCCCAATGACCATGTGGGTTTCCTCAGAATCTTTTGCTTTCCTTCTACATTTCAAAGATGTGAGGTTGGTAGATTCATTAGCCAAAGTCAATTGTCCTTAATGTGTTGATGAGTGATAGATTTTAGAAATAAATGATGAGAATGTGAGGAGAAAAGAATAATTGGATTAATGTTGGATTAGTATAAATGGGTCATTGATGGTTGATGCTGAGGGTGGCCAGAAGGGTCTGTTTCTGTTCTCTATTTCTCTATAAATCTACGGATGCCACAGTAATTCATCCCCGTCTTATGTCTGCTTCATTATTGGTGTGCATATTGGGCACTTAACAAGAAGCTGTACTTCAGAGCCAATCTTTGTGCAAATGGATGATAAGCATGATTGTATCATTATCCAACATTCTTCTTAATCTTTCACCCTACATTGCTATATCTCATCTCCATCAATCTCACTGATGGAATCAAGCTTATCTACAGGACAAATGGAAAACTGATAAAGCCATGTCACCTCAACCAAAGTCACCACATTTTTTTTTTTATCGAGCTACAGGTGCCTCTTGAATACACCCATGTTGTGGGCTGAACTCCACATCATCAACTGCTTGCTCATTAAAGCAAAAGCAGGCAAGGATTCTCCACTAATTTGAATCCCACACACAATGCCACCCGTTATTCCCTTTCCTCCACTCCAAGCCTGTGTTCTCGGAAGCCTTTCCTCCACTCTAAGTCTATGTTCTCATTACGCTTTCCAGCATTTTTTTTCCTAATGCCCCTGTTCCACTTAGGAAACCTGAACGGAAACCTCTGGAGACGTTGCACCCCACCCAAGGTTTCCGTGCTGTTCCCGGAGGTTGCCGAAGATTTTTGTCAATCTCTCTAATCGTTGAAAGTGGTTTCTGCTTCTTCTATGTTCCGGCGATTATTTCAAAAATTTCAAAACCACTTTTGACCATTAGCGAGACTGACAAAAACCTCCGGTATCCTCCGGGAACTGCACAGAAACCTTGGGTGGGGCGCAAAGTCTCCAAAAGTTTCCGTTCAGGTTTCCTAAGTGGGATAGGGGCATTATCCTCTCCCATTTCCTATCTCTGTCACCTCTCCCCTACTGCACTACCTTCCCAAACCCTTCTCCTGCAAAGTCTTCTACGGCTACTCTTGATCCTCATAGTCCTCATGTTCTGCCCCTTTTAATCATCTTTTGCCTTATTCCCTGGCTTCTTAGCCTCATTGGTCTTCTTACCATCTCTGGAGTCCTGTGTCTCTACTGATACTGCCAACAGGAAGAAGGTTTGAAAGCTATGACCACCAGTTCAGGAACAGCTTCTTGCCAACAACCATTAGGTTCTTAAACACTACAAATGCAAAATAAACTATGACTTCTGGTGGCGCTATGGAAGGATAGGACACGTGTGCAAACAGCTCCACACCGTGCCGACTAAATTACATGTTAAAAAAAGAACGAAAACGTCAGTCCACATACTTACAGGCAAAGGGTCAGCAGGCCAGTAAGCAGACTGCATAGTTACGCGACTCCCGAACATGTCACACAAACGGCTGAAAAGAAACGAAGTGGACAGCCACGCAGAAGACCCGACCTCAGCTGTGTCAGTCCTGTGACCTGTATAAAAAGGACGGGTTGTACTTGAACCAGAGGGGGACCAATATCCAGGCGGGGAGATTTGCAAAGGCTATTGGGAAGACTTTAAACTAGAAGGGTTGGGGGGAGGGACTCAAATAGAGAAAGCTAGTAGACAGTGTGTGAGGCAGGAGACAGAGAAGGGAAGCACTCAGACCCAACATGTATGGGAGAAAGAAGAAAAATATAATAAACAGAGAATAAGAGGTGGTGGGTTTATTAAATGTGTGATCAGAGAGAGAGAGGGGTGACAGAAGCAATAGGTAGCAAGGTGAAAAATAAAAGCGGCAGGCAGACAAATCTAGGGCAAAAATCAAAAAGGGCCACTTCTCAACATAATTGTATAAGGGGTAAGAGTGTTGTAAAAACAAGCCTGAAGGCTTTATATCTCATGCAAGGAGCATTCGTAATAAGGTGGATGAGTTGAATGTGCAGATAGTTATTAATGAATATGATATAGTTGGGATCACAGAGACATGGCTCCAGGGTGACCAAGGCTGGGAGTTGAACATCCAGGGATATTCAATATTCAGGAGGGATAGACAGAAAGGAAAAGGAGGTGGGGTAATGTTGCTGGTTAGAGGGAAGATTAACGCAATAGAAAGGAAGGACATTAGCTTGAAGGATGCAGAATCGATATGGGTAGAGCTGCGAAACACTAAGGGGCAGAAAACGCTAGTGGGAGTTGTGTACAGGCCACCTAACAGTAGTAGTGGAGTTGGGGATGGCATCAAGCAGGAAATTAGAAATGCGTGCAACAAAGGTAAAACAGTTATAATGGGTGACCAATCTACATATAGATTGGGTGAATCAAATTGACAGGGGTGCTGAGAAAGAGGATTTCTTGGAATGTATGCGGGATCGTATTAGAAACCAACATGTAGAGGAACCAACGAGAGAGCAGGCTATTCTAGACTGGGTATTGAGTAATGAGGAAGGGTTAGTTAACAGTCTTGTTGTGTGTGGCCCCTTGAGCAAGAGTGATCATAATATGGTTCAGTTCTTCATTAGGATGGAGAGTGACATAATTAATTCAGAAACAAGGGTTCTGAAATTAAAGAAAGGTAACTTTGAGGGTATGAGACGTGAATTGGCCAAGATAGACTGGCAATAGATTCTTAAAGGATTGACGGTGGATAGGCAATGGAAGGCATTTAAAGACTGCATGGATGAACTACAATAATTGTTCATCCCAGTTTGGCAAAAGAATAAATCAGGGAAGTTAGTACATCCGTGGATAACAAGGAAAATCAGGGATTGTATCAAAACAGAAGATGAAGTATACAAATTAGCCAGAAAAAACAGCCTACCAGAGGACTGGGAGAAATTCAGAGTCCAGCAGAGGAGGATAAAGGGATTAATTAGGAAAGGAAAAATAGATTATGAAAGAAAACTTGCATGGAACATAAAAACTGACTGCAAAAGTTTTTATAGATATGTGAAGGGAAAAAAAGATTAGTTAAAGCAAATGTAGGTCCCTTGCAGTTAGAAACAGGTGAATTGATCATGGGGAACAAGGACATGGCAGACCAATTGAATAACTAGTTTGGTTCTGTCTTCACTAAGGAAGACATAAATAATCTGCCGGAAATAGCAGGGGACCGGGCGTCAAATGAGATGGAACTGAGTGAAATCCAGGTTAGCTGGGAAGTGGTGTTAGGTAAATTGAATGGATTAAAAGCCGATAAATCCCCAGGGCCAGATAGGCAGCATCCCAGAGTACTTAAGGAGGTAGCCCCAGAAATAGTGGATGCATTAGTGATAATTTTTCAAAACTCTTTAGATTCTGGAGTAGTTTCTGAGGATTGGAGGGTAGCTAATGTAACCCCATTTTCTAAAAGGGAGGGAGTAAGAAAATGGGGAATTACAGACCAGTTAGTCTAACATCGGTAGTGGTGAAAACTGCCAGAGTCAGTTATTAAAGATGGAATAGCACCACATTTGGAAAGTGGTGAAATCATTGGACAAAGTCAGCATGGATTTATGAAAGGTAAATCATGTCTGACGAATCTTATAGAATTTTTCGAGGATGTAACTAGTAGAGTGGATAAGGGAGAACCAGTGGATGTGTTATATCTGGACTTTCACAAGGCTTTCGACAAGGTCCCACATAAGAGATTAGTATGCAAACTTAAAGCACATGGTATTGGGGGTTCAGTATTGATGTGGAAAGAGAACTGGCTGGTAGACAGGAAGCAAAGAGTAGGAGTAAACGGGTCCTTTTCAGAATGGCAGGTAGTCATTAGTAGGGTACCGCAAGGCTCGGTGCTGGGACCCCAGCTATTTACAATATATATTAATGATTTGGATGAGGGAATTGAATGCAACATCTCCAAGTTTGTGAATGACACAAAGCTGGGGGGCAGTGTTAGCTGTGAGGAGGATGCTAGAAGGCTGCAAGGTGATGTGGGTAGGTTGGGTGAGTGGGCAAATGCATGGCAGATTCAGTATAATGTGGATAAATGTGAGGTTATCCATTTTGGTGGCAAAAACTGGAAAGTAGACTATTATTTGAATGGTGGCCAATTAGGAAAAGGGGAGATGCATCGAGACCTGGGTGTCATGGTGCACCAGTCATTGAAAGTAGGTATGCTGGTGCAGCAGGCAGTGAAGAAAGCGAATGGTATGCGTAAACGGACACCAGACTCAGTCCGTGATTCAAATACATCTTTAATCAGCACTGAAACTTAACAACATAAAAGTTGGCTAGTTGTCAGTACATCCTGGCTGCTCCAACTGCCCGTGCTGGAAACAAGTGTTAGTATAAGTATTACAGTGGGGTGGAGTTAGAGATGCTGGCTTGTGTGTGATTGGTTAAAATGCAACATCAATCTACATCCTTCCCCCTAAAGATTAAGTGTGGAAGAGCACCCATACCATGGAGTGAAACAAACTCACCATATCTGTCTGGTGGTCTACTTAAACGGCCCGAGCGCATGCGGACCAAATCCTCTCCCCCTCACCTGAAAGATGAGACGAAGAACCTGGAGGCGAAAATGACGCGGTGGAGGCTTGTGGTGACCGAAAGGGGAAACATGCGGTAGGTGAGGCCCCGTGGTTAGTGGAGAACGCGGGACATGGAGGGGTGCAAGGCATGCGGGGATAGGTGGGAGACATTGCAAAACGCGGCTGGAACTGGAGCGGTGGAGCATAGGGACCAGCAGGCGGTGGTCGAGGCTCCCTCACAGCAAGCAGGTGTTATCGACTTCTCCGGTATACCGCTCCCTCACAGTCTACCAGGTAAGACCGTGGCTCGTCAGTCGGGTTGACAACAGTGCCCAGATGGGAATGCCCATTTGAAGTTCTTAGACGGACGACCTGGCCCGGAGGTAGAGGCTTGAGTGGTCTGCTGGAACTGTCGTATGACCGTGTCTGAATGTCATGTTTCTCTTGAAGATGTTTGTGGATGATGGCAGGCTTCTGCACCCGAGGGACCAGTTGCTGTTGTGCGATGGGTACTGGAGGCCTCATCGATTTCGACATCAGTCGCTGTGCCGGCGATCCCAAGGTTCCGTCCCTGGCAACGTTTCAGGAGATCGAGATAAACATCTTACTTTGAAATCTCAGCTCGCTCCAGCAAGTGTTTGGCGCTTCTGACAGCGCGTTCAGCGAGTCCATTACTCTATGGATACTCGGGACTGCTCGTGACGTGCTGGAAGTTCCATCGGTCTGCGAAAAGCTTGAACATGTGGCTGGTGAACTGCCGACCGTTGTCGGTTCTCAGGCTGATGGGAGCGCCAAAGGTAGAGAAGTGTCTTTTCAGCTTCTGGATGACCATATCAGATGTGAGGGAGGTCAGTTGGTCTAGTTCAAACCAGTTAGAAAAGGAGTCGACTAGAATGAGGTAGTGCTTTCCGCACCATTCGAGAATGTCTGCCGCCAGCGACGTCCAGGGCAGAGCTGGCGGAGGTTGTTGCAGAAGGGGCTGCCGCTTCTGATGAAGCGCAAGGCTGATGCAAGTGGGGCAGGAGGCTACATGGTCCCGGATGTTACTGGCCATTCCCAGCCAGTAGAAGAGACTATGGGCATGTACCAGTGTGGCGTCGGCTCCTGAGTGACCGCTGTGTGCCTCTTTGAAGTATGCGTCTCATAGCAATTAGGGTATCACCACATTGTGACCCTCGACATCAACACCATCCTGAACTGCCACTTCATCATGGACCACGAAGAATGGCTGCACCACTGTGGGCGTGTTGGATTGTTTGTCTGGCCAGCCTGTTTTGATGATGGAGGAGAGGATTTGAAGCATATCGTCAGTGGCAGTGTGCGCGGCCAAGGTGCGCAGTTGCTTACTGGAGCCGAAATCGACACAGAGGACCGTGAAATTTTCCTGTTCATAGGGATGTTGTTCGCAAGATGCCCGAGGTGCACGGGAGAGAGTGTCAGCGACGTGCATGTCCTTACCCTTAGTGTAGGTAATAGAGAAATCGTACCGCTGCAGCTGCATCATCATACGCTGCAAACGAGCTGGCGTGGATGGGCTTGTTCAGGATTGTCACCAATGGTTGGTGGTCCGTCTCAACCGTGAAGGTGTTGCCAAAGATGAAGTTGTGGAATTTGAAGCAAGCAAGCTGTAATGAGTAAACAGTTGGGTCCTCTTGTGAGTTAATTAGACTCTGTTCGGGGGCGGATTTGAGCTGAAATTGGGGAGTGAGATTGTTGCTGTCTCGTTGTAAAAAATTGAGATTAGACCTGAAGCTAGGTGAATTCTTCCCACGGGCCCAACTTGCTGCCTGACATACAGTAATTGCATGCTTTACCAAGGGCAGGACAGGCTGATTTTCAGCTGTATAATTGCAGTTTGGACAGCTCTTCTGAGGATCGTTGTGAGCCGCCTGACTAGCTTGGGTCATAAATCGCCTGTTATCTGTGTTGGTTCGCTGCCTAGTGAGGCCCGTTAGATTGATGGTTTTAGTTTTGTGCGAACTGTCTATAGGTTCGATGAATTCTGCTGTTCTGCATGCGTGTGCAGCTTCATCAAGTGTCAAATCTAGCCATCTCAGAAGCTCTGATCTGAGATTTAGGTCACTAATGCCATTCACTAAAATGACCCTCGTTAACCGATCAGTCAGCTGATAAACTGGCATATTTTGGAATCGGCTGGGCTGGGCTAAAAACATTAAGTCTGAGATAAACGAGTCTACTCGTTTGCCAGGGAGTTGACGGCAAGAGAAAAACCTTGCCCTGTCCAAAATGTGATTTGAGGGCAGGTCACAGATCTGGCTTAGTTTACGCAGCAGAACATTGGGGTCATCAGGAGATTCAGCTGGGGTTATTACCTGATCGTTGGCATCACGGACTGCCGGAGCATAGCGGAATGTTCTGGATCGCCGAAGGGCATCTGGGCCCGCAAGGTTGAGTAGGAGAGAGGCCTTGACAGCATCAGGTTCATTTCGGTGTGCAATGTTCATGTAGTGTCGGTAATCAATTTCAAACGTGGCCCAGCATTCGCTGATATCCGCATCAAAGATGAGAGGGTCAGGTTTTTGACAAGAAGAAGCCATCATAAAGCAAAATAAAAACTCACAAAAAGATAAAACAAAAAAAAAAACGTTACACAGGAGTGGATCAGATCACTTCTGATGCCATGTAAATGGACACCAGACTCAGTACATGATTTAAATACATCTTTAATCAGCACTGAAACTTAACAGCATAAAGGAAGGTTAGTTGTCAGTGCATCCTGGCTGCTCCAACTGCCCATGCTGGAAACAAGTGTTATTATAAGTATTACAGTGGGGTGGAGTTAGAGATGCTGGCTTGTGTGTGATTGGTTAACATGCAACATCAATCTACAGTATGTTAGCATTCGTAGCAAAAGGATTTGAGTATAGGAGCAGGGAGGTTCTACTGCAGTTGTACAGGGTCTTGGTGAGATCACACGTGGAGTATTGCTTACAGTTTTGGTCTCCTAATCTGAGGAGACATTCTTCCCATAGGGGGAGTAGAGAAGGTTCACCATTTTTTTGTCTTTTAGGACCGAGATGAGAAAAACATTTTTCACACAGAGAGTGGTGAATCTCTGGAATTCTCTTCTTCAGAAAGTAGTTGAGGCCAGTTCATTGGCTATATTTAAGAGGGAATTAGATGTGGCCCTTGTGGCTAAGGGGATCAGGGGGTATGGAGAGAAGGCAGGTACGGGATACTGAGTTGGATGATCAGCCATGATCATATTGAATGGTGGTGCAGGCTCGAAGGACCGAATGGCCTACTCCTGCACCTAGTTTCTATGTTTCTATGTTTCTATGTCCTGAGAAGAGGTGTTAATTCAAGCGCCAGCCTTGCAAGATATCGGAACGCTTCCGCGAAAAGAACTCTCGCTAGTGACAAGAGATCTACGAGAAAATGATGAAAAAACAGTATTCAGCATTGCTGAACATGACAATAAACTCATTTGAACTTGAACTTGAACTTGAACTCGCTCCATAGTTTGGTCAGTCAAATTCAGTTATTACAAACTGATGGTAAGGACTCTAAGGTGAGAAGTTCCGAATACCATCTCTAGTTGGAGGTATTGGCGATTTGCATGAGTTACCAATTCTTTAATTGTTGGTATCAACTAAATATATACACTAGATGCACCCCATGTGTAAGGGGCTATTGAGCGAATATACATATTCTACAGGCTCAATTTCAAGTTGCTACTCTATGATGGTAACATATGTTAGTCGCATGGCAATCAAGAAAAAGTATCCTGTAATAATTACCTAATCTACTTTGCCACAGGTGTATCATCCAATTCAGATCGATGACAACACAGAATAGGTATTGGATCTTAAAGAATTCTGAAAGTAAGGTTCAATGCTATATTCGAATATCGACATGTTGGTGCACGTTTATTCACTGATTGCAAAAATATGTGGCACAACAGTGCGGAGAAATACATTCTCGCTACAAAAGGAGGAATGTTCTTTTATGTCTTCATCCATTTTTGCCTCATTAGCCGGGTCTTTAAACAGCCAGCAAGACCTTGCTTGGGTTCGTACTGTCAGACTGGCTAAGCAGCCATGTTGCCTGCTTCATCAGGCATAATAATACAACGGTTACGGTTATTCCAAAAATCAAAAACTTGCTGGTTCAAACTGTGGTTCAGGAGACCGGCCTTTGCATAATAAAACAATTATTGACTTACACATTTTGAATGGATTGACTTATGGCTCAGGTTGCCACATCAAGCCATGAATGTGCTCACTGCAGAGTGCAGGGATAGCACCCAAAAAAAGCAGTACATTCCTATTGAGGGGATCGGAAGTGATTCTGTTTGAATGTTAATGTTACATTTAATACGGTACACATTACTGACATCTTCCAGTTCATTCTTAAATGGTCTTTGACCTACTGAATAATTCAGTTATGGAGACACTACAGCTGCAACAAACAGGAACTACTCTGTCGGGTTCAACCCGGATATCGAGTTGTTAAAGACATCTTGACACAAGTTCTCCCACTACAAGAATATGCAGTTCATTATTGAAAATGTGTAAACATTACTTCACCAAGGAGTTCCAGCTACATCCTTAGTTATGACACTAGTATCAGCGCAACGACAGCAAACATTGCAAACGCTGTGGCTAGATTGGATGGAATTGGCTGCAGGTGCCATTATATTTTAGATTCTGATCTACACAAGCAGAGCATACCAGGGGTGGCATGATTTAAGATCATTTTTTGGATACCCCACAGTCTCACGTCTATGTGGGAGGGCAGGCTTGCAATATTATATCAAGGCCACCAGAATCCTAAGAAGTGTGTAATCGGCATTGTTTATTAATCAACAAACAACTACACATAGGAAGGTCGGTTCAGACTATTTCAAGATGGCTGCAGCAAGTTCTGGGTTATGCAGGTATTAATACTGATGATTGTATATCTCATTCCACCAGGTCAGCATCAACGTCAGCGGCCAGGGCAATGGACATGCCCATCGACCATATCCTCACGACAGCAGGATGGTCAACTAAATTGATTTTTTTAAATGTTTTCCATAAGCTGGTTACTGACTCGGGGTTATGCCCATTCTGTTTTGCGTCCACTTTAGCCTCCCCTGAGATACAGGGGTTGCTATTGATTTCTTTATTAACGTAAACCATTAATACATTTGAATCAATATCATGCTTAATGCATTTTTGATTATTCACTCATCCTGAGTCAATCGATGCAGTGAGACGCCGAGATTTCGATCTGTGGCATGAAATCACAAAGCTTCAAACTCTTCACGGAATCACTCACGTGACTCCGAAGTAAAATAGTAAGATTAAATGAAAACTTACCAGTTTGAAGTTTGATCTTGATTTTATAAGGAGTTACGTTGGTGATTACGTGCCCTCCACGCCCAACCCTCTTTCATAAAGATCATCCGGTAGTTCTCGAGTCACGCATCTTACTATGTCACTACGATGATTGTTATTTGTGATTTCATGCCGCTGCTTTGAAGATTGACACGCATGCGGCCTGGACGGGGTTCTTCACGTAATCACCAACATAACTCCTCATAAAATCAAGATCAAACTTCAAACTGGTAAGTTCTCATTTAATCTTACTATTCTATACAGCCATCTTACAGTCTGTCCTCAACCTTCCCTCCATTGGCGAACTGTACACTGCAAGGGCCAAGAAGTGAGTGGGTAAGATCATCTCTGACCCCTCTCACCCTGACCACAAACTCTTTGAATCACTTCCCTCTGGAAGACAACTCGGGACTGTTAAAGCTGCCACAGCCAGACATAAAAACAGCTTTTTTCCACGAGTTGTAGCTCTACTCAATAACCAAGAATCTGCAGCCTCCTTTTGCTCTGGTATTTTATTTAATTCACATTTTTAATCAATAATGTTTTATTATTAATGTTTAATGTTTGATATTTTATGACTACATGATATGCAGTAACTGTCACTGTATGTCATGTTGTCACTTGCGAGTGGAGCACTAAGGCAAATTCCTTACATGTGAAAACTTGGCCAATAAACTTATTCAATTCAATTCAATTCAATTCAATTCAGCTAGATACTGAAGAAGGGCCCTGACCCGAAATGTTACCTATGCATAGGTAGCCAAAAATGTTGGAGAAACTCAGCGGGTGAGGCAGCATCCTATGGGGCGAAGGAATAGGTGACGTTTCGGGTCATGTTACCTGGTAACCGGACGGGGCGCCGACAGACAAGAGGCCGAAGCGAAGATGCCGAAGCCAAAGAACCGAATAGAAAAAAGGCCGAAACGCCAATGAACCGAAAGAGTCCGAAGACGAAACGCCTACTAACCGAAAGGATGGGACACCTAAAAGCCAACCAACTGAAAGGCTGAGTTGCCTAAAAGCAAACTAACCAAATGGCCGCTCTGTGGAAACGCCACCTACCCAAAAGGCGGTGTTGCCTACAGGGCAAATGGCCGACTGCCGCTCAACAGAAAAGTCCAATAACGAACTTGACGTTGCCGGGGGGCGGGACGTTAGCGATTGGTCCAGACCCCCCTTACTGTGAAGGCATGCACATTGTCCAAACCTCCACTCCACCCGACCCGCAGCCCGCGGAGGGTGGCCGTGGGAGAGTGGGGGCTGTCCCGAGGAATGCACACCTTTGGCCACTTTCAACTTGGTGCTTGGGTTCAGACTGCCCAGTCACCTATGGCTTGTGTGGGAAAATGAACCCCACACTCCCGTCTCCTCCTTCTCTCTCCCTTCTCTCTCTCCCCCTCTCTCTCTCCCTTCTCTCTCCTCCTCTCTCTCCCCTCTTCTCTCTCCCCCTCTCTCTCCCCCCGCGCTCTCTCTCTTCTCTCTCTCCTATCTCTCCCTTCTCTCTCCTCCTCTCTCTCCCCTCTTCTCCCTCTCCTCATCTCTCTCCCCCTCTCTCTCTCCCTCCTCTCTCCCTCCTCTCTCTCCCCTTCTCTCTCTCTCCCCTTCTCTCTCCCCCCCCCCACGCTCTCTCTCTCTTCTCTCTCTCCTCTCCCCCTTCTCTCTCTCCTCTGTCTCCACCCGCGGGAGCGTCCCACAGTCACTGACCGCGATGCACCGCCATCGGACCACAACCTCCACACCAGGATGATCCCCCCCTCCCCCTCCGACCCTCGGACTTTGACACCCACACCAGGGTGAGGGGACAGACAATTTATATATTACCATGTTCCCGAATGCAAGAACGATTTATACATGTAATACATGATAGACACCAGTTAATTAACCATGTATAAATGTAAATCATGTGTTACATGTATAAATCGTTCTTACATTCGGGAACATGGTTAATTAGCTGGTGGCATTATTTCCCTGTCCTAGCGACCTTTGTTTTAGCCAGAGATTACATCTATTCCATCCCTCCCTCGCTGAGATGTGGGATTTCAAATTGAGCGCATTTGTTTGAATAGATGCAAGCGGCATGTTCAGCGTCTCTCCTGGGCGCGTAATACACAAAGTCGATGACACAACTGTCACACCAAAGATAGACACAAAATGCTGGAGTAACTCAGCTGGTGTTTCAGGTCGAGACCCTTCAGACGCACTCTGAAGAATGGTCTTGGCACGAAACGTCACCCATTCCTTCTCTCCAGAGATGCTGCCTGTTTTGTGCGTTGGAGCTTGGATGCATTCCACAAACACCGAGATGGTAATACATAAACCGTCTGTCCCCGTGGCCGGGGTGAATCACCCTGGTGTGGGTGTCAAAGTCCGGGGGTCGGGGGGATCACACTGGTGTGCAGGTTGGAGTCCGATGGCGGTGCATCGTGGTCAGTGACTGTGGGACTCTACCACAGATGGAGACGGAGGAGAGAGAGAAGGGGGAGAGAAGGGGATAGAGAGAATGGAGAGAGAGCGGGGGGTGAGGAGAAGGGGGAGAGAGAGAGAAGGGGGGAGAGAAGGGGGAGAGAGGAGGATAGAGAGAAGAGGGGAGGGAGAGGAGGAGAGAGAAGGGAGAGAGAGAAGGGAGAGAGAGAGTGGGAGAGTGAGAAGAGGGGAGAGAGAAGGGGAAGACAGGAGAGTGGGGTTCATTTTCCCACACAAGCCATAGGTGACTGGGCAGTCTGAACCCAAGCACCAAGTTGAAAGCGGCCAAAGGCGTGCATTCCTCGGGACAGCACCCACTCTCCCACGGCCACCCTCCGCGGGCTGCGAGTCGGGTGGAGCGGAGATTTGGGATAATGTTCATGCCTTCACAGTGATGTGATGGCCGCAGGGGTCTGGACCAATCGCTGACAAGTCCCGCCCCCCGGCAACGTCATGTCTGTTATTGGACTTTTCTGTTGCGCGGCAGTCGGTCCTTTGGCCTCTAGGCGCCGCCGCATTTCATGTAGGTGGCATTTAGATTGAGCGGCCATCCAGTAAGTTTGCTTTTAGGCGGCGCAGCCTTTCGGTTCGTTGGCTTTTAGGCGTCCCGCCCTTGCGGTTAGTTTGCATTTAGGCGTCCCATCCTTTCGGTTAGTAGGCGTTTCGTCTTCGGACTCTTTCGGTTCATTGGCATTTCGGCCTTTTTTCTATTCGGTTCTATGGCTTCGGCTTCTTCGCTTCGGCTTCTTGTCTGTCGGCGTCGCGTCCGCACACAATGTAACTATGTTCTCCAGAGATGCTGCCTGACCTGTTGAGTTACTCAGGCACTTTGTGTCCATTTTTATGTAAACCCGCATCTACAAATCCTTGTTTCTACACACTGCAAAGGTTTATTTGGTTTTTGTGTCTTGAATATGAGAAACCGGTAAAGTTTACAATGGACATTAATTTTGTGTAACAAATGGGAATGTACTGAATTTTCGAGTATGGACTCATAACAATGCCAGTGACTGAGCTGTCAGAAAGGGCTGCCTTTCCCACATTAGATTGTTTTGCAAATTGCCTTGCTTCATGGCCACATGTGGTATGTGTAGCTTGAGACAAAAACATTGAAATCGCCAAATAAATAATTAGGTGCCTTTTCATGGGCAACGATATATTGGTGACCGAATAAATAAAGGTTTACTGAATAGCCCTCCTGATCCGTGTCTACCTTAAAGTCTGAAATTATTAAACCGTGAAACACAGATAGATGAACCAGTTCAAAATTCTGCCATAGCTTGAATGAAAAGGAAAATATACATTTCCCTCACTGAAAAAAACATTGATAATGTTCCCCTAGCAAGAGCTACCCAACTGAAAATACTGGAACAATGCTCAGAGAGTTTAAAAAAAGCGTATATAACTGCAAGGAGTCTGGTTTACTAATTAAATGGACATTCTGTATTCATCTTCACGCACTAATTTGAAACGTGAAGTACATAGCAATCAAGTGTTTTGCTTCACATCAAGAATTCCGTAGACAAAACTGTTATATTTTGTATTTAATTGTACCAAGGAAAGAATTTGCACCTCTCTATGTGCTATGTGTGGGATACTCGTGATCGTTCTGTAATATCACAGGCATGTGGGTTGGAGAGACAGGACATCTAATCAAAGATCTATTTAGTAAACATGCTTGCATAAGCCATTATAAGCAGTGATCTTGATACAATGCCAAAAATATTCATCAGAGATGTCTAAGTTGCATACTCATGAGAGTTCACAGTGGCCTTCTTCAAGATGGGAGTGAGTTCCACAGATTAATCAGTGCGGGGTTACATTTGTTGTTGCTAATTGTGAAATATTGGGCCTAAAGTTAACAGATAATCTTTTGAGTGTGGCCACATTGTGGTTAGATCACTGGACTAGCAGCCAGTGGTCTGGTGTGCTGATGCAGAAGCATGAGTTGGAATCCTAACCTATTAAGAATTTAAAATCAAATAACTAAATAATTTCAAAATTACATATAAAAGTCTGAATCAATAATGGTAACCATGGAACTCCCTGGTTTTCAAATAACTCACTTGGTTTACTAATCTTTACTTAACCTGGCCTATATCAATGCAGTGTTTTTTGTCTGCCTCCTCAACCAAGGACAGACAATAAATGCTTGTGAATGAATGAATCATGACACTTCCAAGAATGTACAAGGCATGATTAGTAAGTTTACAGAAGACAGTAAAGTAGGTGGTATTATAGATAACGATGATGGCTGTAAAATACTGCAGCAAGATCTTGATCAGTTTGGCTAATGGGCTGAGGAAGGGTTTATGGAGTTTCATGCAGATAACTGCGAGACATTGCAGTTTGGGGTCAACCCAGAGATGGACCATCACAGTGAATGGCAGGGCTCCAGGGACTGTTGTAGAGCAGAGGGATGTAGGAGGTACATACTTCCTTGAATGTCACATCACATATAGATAGGGTAGTCAAACGGGCTTTCAGCACATTGGCCTTCATCAGTCAGGGTATCAAGTGTGGAAGTTGGTTGTTATGTTACAGTTGTACAATATGTTGGTGAGGCCACATTTGAAGTACTGTGTTCAGGTTTTCTCACCCTGGTATAGGAAAGATTTTGTTAAGCTGGAAATAAGTGCAGAGAAGATTTATAAGGATGAAGGCATGAGCTAGAGGGAGACGTTGGGCAGACTAAGATTTTATTCCTTGGGCATTTCATGACACCTGGTGATCGAAAGAGAAAATATCATTATTTTCATGAGATGTGGGAGATAACTTGCTCAAATCAACCTGGATCTCATTGTTGGTCAATCTTTTTTCTCTCATTTGCTACGCTATCTTCTTTCTCTCCTCTCCTCCTGGACTGCATGCAGTGCTCTTTCCCTCACAATGTGATTTTTGTGACTCTTCCTTTCTCAACTGCCCACAAGCTCTTTCAGAGCTTTCTGCATTCAGCACGCTCAAGCACGCCTAATTACTCCAAGCTTTCTTATGACCTCTACTATCTTAAGGTCATAAGGAATAGGAGTATAATTAGGCCATTCGCCCCGTTAAGTCTACTCCACCATTCAATCATGGCTGATCTATCGGTCCCTTCTAACACCATTCTCCTGCACCTCTGACACCTGTACTAATCCATAATTTATCTATCTCTGCCTTAAAAATATCCACTGACTTGACCTTCCACAGCCTTCTGTAGGCAAAGAATGGTGAATCTCTGGAATTCTTATATAGAAAGTACAATAGAGTTGTACAGAAAGGAAATAGGCCCCTCAGCCCAACTCATCAATGCCGATCATGATGCCCCATTTAAGATGGCCCCATATCCTTCCAAACCTTTGCTATCCATGTACCTGACCAAGTGTCTTTTAAATGCTATTATATCTGCCTCCACAACCACCTCTGGCAGCTCGTTTTTATATACAGGTACCTACCACCCTCGGAGTGAAAAAAATGCTCTTTAGGTTCATATTAAATCTAGCCCCTCTCACCTTAAATATATGTCCTCTTGTTTTTGATTCCTCCACCCTGAACTCAGGTGGTGACTATGTGGAGTTTACATATTCTCCCCGTGACCGCATGGGTTTCTGCCGGTTGCTCCGTTTTCCTCCCACATCCCAAAGACATAGGTTTATAGATTGAAGACAGACACAAAAAGTTGGAGTAACTCAGCGGGACAGGCAGCATCTCTGGAGAGAAGGAATGGGCGACGTTTCGGGTCGAGGCCCTTTTTCAGGTTTGTAGGTTAATTGGTCTCTGTAAAATTGTCCTATATATATAGGGAGTGGATGAGAGTGGGATAACATAAAATTCGTATGAATGGATGATCGCTGGTCTGTGTGGACTCGGTGGACCGAAGGGCCTGTTTACTTACTGTATCTTTAAATTAAATGAAAATGGATGGCATTACTTAATTCAGTCAATGTGAGCTTTATAATTCTTTTTCTTTTTATTAGTCCTTGGGGCAAAGTGGTTCTATTCCTAAAAACATAATGGGTCAGGTATGTTTCACTTGATAATGAGGGAAAATGTGCATTTAAATTAATCCACAATAAGCCTTTTGAATCTAGGTCATCTACTTCTGCTGCTGTGCTAATTGCATCTGCTTTGCAAGAAAACTAACTTTAGCCATAAGCCATTTGAGCCTGGATAGTGACTATCCGTTGGACTGTCATAGAAGAGGAGATGAGGCCTGCGGCAGATCAGACGTGATCACATTACATGGCGGGGCAGGCTTGAGGGGGTGACTGTCTCACTTATCCTGCTATTATTTTCTCATGTCCTTGTGTTCCCTAACAGCCCCCATCCAGTAACCAGAGCTCTCACAGGCCCTTCCCCAGTTGTCGCAGATGGCTCAGTTTACATAATCAACCTTTTTTTCGAACAGATTCAGTCTATGGCAAAACATTCAGCACAGCTGTTGGTGATGTCCCGCCCCTAGTCCTGTTCACATCTGTTGGTGCAATTCTCCGCATCATTGTCCAACAGTCATCTGAGTTCTCCGTGTCATCGATCCTGCCTTCATTTGCTAATCTACAGGTACCTACCTTGGTTATTTCATTTCCTTCACCTCAGATGAATTTTCAGCTCACTTGTTCCCCGGCTTCGCACAGCCAGCCCTCTTAGGATAGTAATCGTCTGGATTATTTTGAAAAACTAAGTTATTTTACTTAATTTGTGTTATTCAATTATATTTTTTGGATTTTACTGCAAGCATGCGATTCTCTTTCTTACTATTAATGTTAATGCAATGTAGTTATTCAATATATATTCAATTTATTTCTTTACAATATCACAGTTTTCAATATCACTTTTAGATACATCATACCTGATTATATTCTATTTAACATAACTGTAAAAGAAATAGACAGAGCCTCCTAGACTGACACAGCATGGAAACAGTCCTCTTGCTCATGATGTCCATGCTGACCATCAAGCATCCTTCTTCTCTAACCCCACATTAATCACAAATTAAGGACGTGTTTCCTCTGACATCCCCATCACACAACACTGATTCTCCACCCATCCACGTAACAGAGTTAATTTAAACCAGCCAATTAACCTAGTAACTTGTCAAACTTCCTGGTGCAAATAGGAGTACCTTCGTACATAGACATGGTCTAACTCTGCTCCAGCAGCATTAGGATGGACTGCATTTGGTCTGGCCACATTTGGAGGACTCCGAGCAGTTTTAGTTACCCATTACAGAAAGGATGTGGAGGCTATGGAGAGGGTGCAGAAGAGGTTTACCAGAATGCTGCCTGGATTATTGGGTGTTAGTATTCAGGAGAAGTTGGACAAATTCAGATTGTTTTCTCTGGCATGTTAGAAGTTGAGGTGAGACCTGATAGAAGGTTATAAAATTATGAGAGGCATAAATAGGATGGACAGTCAGAAACCTTTTCCCAGGATTGAAATATCAAAGACTAGTGAAAATAGCTTTTAGGTGTGAGGGCAAAGTTTAAAGTTGATGCAATGGGGAAGAATTTTCCACAGTGTGTGATGGGTGCTTGGAATGCGCTGCCAGGGAATGAGATGGAGGCTCATAGGTTAGTGGCATTTAAGAAGCTTGAAGATAGGCACATGGATTTGCAGGGAATGGCAGGATATGAAGCACATGGAGACAAAGGAGATTAGCTTAACTTGGCATCAAGTTTGCACAGGCATTGTGGGTTGAAGGGCCTGTTTCTGGGTTGTACTGTTCTATGTTCAATATTCTTACAGCATCAAGGTGGGGAGTGACATTTCAGATGGAAGAACATGCCCTGGAAATGTTTAGGCACATCTTGCCACTACTATTGCTTTATGCAGGTGATTGATTCAACCTGGAATAGGTGTGGTAGGCTGTGTCTTAAATCCTGTGTTGTATGACACAGTGCCTGGAGGAAATGTACTGTTTAGTTTAGTTTAGTGATGCAGTACAGAAACAGGCCATTTGGCCTACTAAGTCCACGCTGACCTACAATCCCCGATACATCAGCGCTATCCAATTTTACAATTTTTACTGAAGCCAATGTACCTGCATTCCTGAATTTGTTTGGAGTGTGGGCGGAAACTGGAGCATCCGGTGAAAACCAACGTGACCACAGGGAGAATATACAAACTCCGTTCAGATAGCACCCCTAATCAGGATCCAACCCAGATCTCTGTCGCTGTAAGGCAGCAACACCACTGTGCTGCCCCAACTGGAAGGAAGTACTTTCCAAGAAAGCAGAAACCAACCTGACTCCATTTTCTTTAGAATAAGGAACATTCAGAGGTAAATTAGAAGAGAAAAAGGAGTAGATTTAATTAAGGTATTCAGTGCAATCTGGCTCCCAATAGAGCATTCTCTCAATCTTTCTCCGTAGGAAGTGTCCATCATCACTGGAGCTCTGCAATGTATTCTCTCACATGCTCAGCAACTCCATTTTAATTCTATTTTTGCCACTGCCCACAGTAAAGGGTCATTTGCAGCAGCTGATTAACTTGTCAGCATGCCTTTGATGTGTGGGGTGAAACCGCAGCACTTGGGAGTCCCACAGCATCATGGAGAGAACATGCACTGAAGTCACATTTAAGACGCTTTTCAACAAATGCATGGATATACAGAGAATGAAGGGATATGGATCAAATGTTGGCTGAGAGGATTCGTTTAATTTGGCATAATTTTCGGCACAGACATTATGGGCAGGAAGGGCCTGTTCTTCTGCCTGTTCTCTATTGTATGTATCCAGGGCTGCCAACTCTCACACTTTGAGCGTGAGAATCACGCCCTCACGCTGATCAGAAATTTCTCACGCTCTGTGGTGAGAAATTCTGTGATCAATGAAAATTTCAAAACTCAGATAAACTGCATGGTCAGCGGATATTGGAGAGCCGGGGATGAGGGAGGGATGGGAGCAGAACCAGCGGCGGGAACAGATGCGGAGAGCCGGGGCTGGCGAGTGTTTGAGGGGCTGGCGAGTCGATCGCTGCAGTTCTGGCCATGGAGCAGTGCAAGAGTCCCGGGCTGTTGGAGGCATCGGAAGCGTTGCGCCGCTGCCGCGAGAGTCTCTGTTCCAAAGGGACAGAGACTCCCAAAGGGAGGTGGAGAGAGAGAGAGGGGAAGGAGACGGAGACAGGGGGTTGGAGAGAGAGGAGGTGAGAGGAGAGAGAGGGGAGAGCCAGAGGGGGAATGAATGGGGAGAGAGAAGAGGGAGAGGGGGGGGGGATAGAGTGGTAGGGGAGAGAGATAGGAAGAGAGAGGGGAGAGAGGGGTGAGTGAGGTGGGAGAGGGGGGGGAAGAGAGAGAAGGATAAGAGGGATGAGAGAGGGAAGAGAGAGAGGTGGAGAGGGAGGAGAGGGTAGGAGAGAATGAGAGAGAGGGAAGTGAGAGGGGGTGGTAAAAGAGAGAGGAGGAAGAGGAGAGGGGGAAAGAGAGAAACAGGGGAAAGAGAGAGAGATGGGGGGCAAAGAGAAAGAGGAGAAAGAGAGGGGAGAGAGAGAAGGGGATAGTGAGGTGGGAGGGAGAAATGGGGGAGAGAGAGGGAGAGGGGAGAGAGAGGTGAGAGGGAGAGAGGAGAGAGAGAGAGGGGAGAGAGAGAGGGGGAGAGAGAGAGAGAGGGGAGAGTGTGTGGAAAGGGAGCGGGAGAGAGCGGGGGAGAGAGAGAGAGGGAGAAAGAGAGAGGGAGAGGGTGGTCAGAGAGAAGATGGGGAGAGAGAGAAGAAAGGGGGAAAGAGAGGGAGAGAGAGGGAGAGAGAGGGAGAGAGAGGAGAGAGACAGGGGAAAGAGAGGAGAGAGAAGAGAGGGAAGGGTGAGGGGGAGACATGGGAGAGAGGGGGTTAGAGGAGAGACAGAGAGGGAGAGCGAGGAGAGAGAGATGGGAAAGAGAGGGGGAGGGGAGAGATAGAGGGGAGAGAGAGGTGGAGAGAGAGGGGAGGGAGAGAGTGGGAGAGAGAGAGGAGAGAGAGAGAGAAGAGAGGGAAGGGGAGAGAGTGAGAGGGGGAGACAGGGGAGAGAGGGGGTAGAGGAGAGACAGAGAGGGAGAGAGAGATGGGAAAGAGAGGGGGAGGGGAGAGAAAGGGGGAGAGAGAGGTGGAGAGAGAGGGGAGGGAGAGAGTGGGAGAAAGAGAGAGGAGAGAGAGAGGGGGACAGAGAGATGAGAGGGGGAGAGAGAGGAGGGGAGAGAGAGAAGGGGGGGGAGAAAGAGAGAGGGGAGAGAAAGAGAGAGGGGGAGAGAGGGGGATAGAGAGGCAGGGCTGCCAACTCCCATGCATTCAGCATGAGAATCACACATTTCGCCACATTCTCACGCTGATCACAAATTTTTCTCGCTCTGTTGTGAGAAATTCTGTGATCAACAAAAATTTCAAAACTCATATCAACTGCATGGGCCATGGGTGGTGGAAGCAGAAGCAGCAACGGGGATAGAACCGGACGGGGAGCGGGGCTGGCGAGTGTTTGCCGGGCTGGCGAGTCGCTCACTGCAGCTCCGGCCATGGAGCAGTCTCAGTGCAAGGTGTCGGATGCTTTGCGCCGCTGGCGTGAGAGTCTCTGTGCCAAATTAGCCCAGGTGACCAGCATGGATCAGGCTACGGCTCCGGGCATCCTGGAGGACAACCCGTGGCTGCTGGAAGTAGGTACCAAGCCCTGGGTAGAAACGGTGGAAAATAGTGGACTTCAAATGGGGGTGGTTGGAGAAAGCATCCAGCTTGCCTGCTAGATTTTCACTTACTGTAACTGCAGGAAAAATGTTCCCGATGTTGGGGGAGTTCAGAACCAGGGGTCACAGTTAAAGAGTTACATTTAGTTCTTGGGGCTAACAAAATCAAGGGAAATGGGGGGAAAACAGGAAAGAGGTACCGATTTTAGATGAATAGCCATGATCATATTGATTGTCAGTGCTGGCTCGAAGGGCTGATGGCCTATTCCTGCACCTATTTTCTATGTTTCTATGCTTGAGTATATGGCAATAAAACTCGATCACTTGATTTTGAAGCATTCATGCATGGTGGAGGTATATTGTAGTCATAGAGTGATACAGTGTGAAAACAGGCCCTTCGGCGCAACTTGCCCACACTTAATATAAAAATCACTGAAATCATACTTCTACAATGCACTAAAACATGATTTTAATACATCAAAATTCAAAAGATCCTACCCTTGGATGGGGACAACTTTCTTCTACACCCTCTCCGCACACGGTTGCTCCACTCCCTCACCGGGTACCCCCAAGGCCAGTGATCAGTGATCGCTCAGCCTTCCCCTTTCAAAAACGCTCCATGGAAAACACTGCCAGATGTGACAGTTGTCTGTGATGTCTGGATCCCAATGCTCAGCGCTTCATGTTTCGGAGTTGGCTAATGTTATTGATTTGTAATTAGCCTGATTTGTAATTAGTTGACAACACCTTAATTTATTAATCTGGAATATCCAGGGGGATGGGATAAGTGTAATATTAAATGGCATGCAAGTTGTCAGGCTGTCTGTCACAACATACAGCCCTGATAACCCATTATTTCCTTCAGTTAAATATTGGGAAGGTAGCAATATTGTCATTTGCCACTCAATTATTAGGTTTGTTTACCTCACTGACTATTTCTAACCCCCCCCCCCCACCCCCCCCCCCCCACAATTCCTTTGAAAGGTTGAATAGAAATGTCCTCAATCTTGTTGTTTTTTATTAATTGAACACGTAGATGAACACCAAGGAGTGTAATCAGATGGAAACTGATTCAGGTGTGAATCAAGAGCTTGTTCAAAGAAGGGGCATATTTTAAAGGAGTGACAGAGATACTTGCAGGGGAATGTATGAGGAGATTCTAATTTGTCTTTAATTTTAGCTTGAACCAGGACATCTGAAGATTCAAAGTTTAATATAGTAATTGTGCTGATACTGACCCCAACCAACCACGTAACTAATATCATCCATTCCTGAGGTTTTACTTTTATGATGCCATTTAAAATTCACTTGGATTTCAATCACTTCAATATAGAAGTAATTGGGAATGGGGAGCATTGGAATAATACTTTGCACTCAGTACAAATTAACTGTAATGTAATACTGTATGCATGTTGGTAGGTACAATCAAAACAAAGATCTTTTTATCATTGTTGTTTTATGAATACCACAGAAAATATTATGTACTCTGAAGATCACAAGTTAATAGAATAATATTGCTTTAATATATATTTATGGAACTTTGCATTTTGGAAAAGTCCCAGCTGAGAGGAAGACAACAAAATACTGAAAATATTGGGGGTTATAATGACTTCAGGACAGTTTGTTACAAAAATGAAAGGAATGGTATCAGAATACTTATAGAGCTGAGTAAGTATCATTTTATGGATGGGAATTGTGTTCAACCAACTGAAGACTTATTTGACAAAGTAACTAGCATGTTAGATAACAAGAAAGCCAATGAATTTAGCAAATTTTGTTCTCCATAATTTGGTCTGTGAGGTGCCCCATAAAAGGTTATTGCATTAGAGGAGCACCTGTGGAGTTGAACGTAATACGTTAAGTCCAGGGGGTCAGATGTGGGGCTTTATATGTGGGCCAGATATATTGTCAGTGAAAGGGGCTAGGAGCAAGGCCAAGTTTGCACCCAGAGTCAAGGTCTGGAATAGTACTAGATGTGCAGTCAAAGCTGGGACCATGGGTGAGTTCAGCACTGAGAACCTAAGCAGGTAAGCAGCTATGATCAGGGTAGAATAGGGGGCCCGAGGTAAGACTGGACTCAGGGTCAGGAATGAGTGATGGTATGCAATTGGAGTCAGGGCCAGGAGTAATACCAGGTGTGCAGTGAGACCCAGGTTGGTCAACATGGACCAAGTGCTTGATTATAATCTGATTTCCATACATGAATACACTAAATCATTCATGTGCTGCACCTGTTGATCAGAGCCTGTGCTCTACTGTGGAATGTAATTAGGAATGTAATTCACTCTAACCTGATTCATAGCTAATCCAATTTAAAGCATATATATTGCATTCAAGTGCAAGTTAAAAGACTCGCTACAGTATGCATCATATTGCACAATTTCAACCTGAAAAATGCAAAAGTTCCGTACTAATGGGAGGTGGACACCCTCCTCCTCCCCCCCCCCCCCCCCCCCCCCCGTCGCTATGCTCCCTCGGGCTTGGTCTCGCAATTTCTCACCCCCAACTCTCACCCAATTTTGGCAGCCCTATGCATCCCCAATACAGACAGTAATCAAGGTCAGGATTAAACATGCATAACTGGAGCTGTGAGGCAGCAATGCCAACCAACATTTAAGATAGACACAAAATGCTGGAGTAACTCAACGGGGCAAGCAGCATCTTTGGAAGGAAGGAATAGGTGACCATTCAGGTAAATATTCTTCAGACCAATATTTACATGTCTTTCCTACAGATGATGTTTCTGTGGTAAATTTGGAGACTCATTGTTGAAGCTTGGACCAAATCTGAGCACAAAGTGAAAGGTTTAAGGGCCTGTCCCACTTGGCCGTTATTTACGCGACAGGCCCGTAGTGACTGTCGCGCGGCACATCACACATCATCATGCATCTTCATGTGTCAGAACAGCCGTCTGGAGAGTGTGACGTAATTTGAATACCCAGTTTATAATATTTACCCAGTTTATGATATTGATTGTGATTTTCTAATATGTTCCCGTTTCTTGAGTGGTGCTAGCAATTGGAAAAATGCAGATGTAATGCCCCTATTCAAAAAAAGAGGTGACTGTAAAGTCGCAAGCTGCAGACCAAATTAATCTGTAGGAAGGAACTGCAGATGCTGGTTTAATTTGAAGATAGGTGCAAAATGCAGGAGTAACTTGGCGGGACAGGCAGCTCAGAGAGAAGGAATAGATGATAGAAACATAGAAATAAAAAAAAATAGGCGCAGGAGTAGGCCATTCGTCCCTTCGAGCCTGCACCACCATTCAATATGATCATGGCTGATCATCCAACTCAGATGTTTCATGATGTTTCAGGTCGAGACTCTTCTTCAGTCTGATTCAATCGAGACTAATCTACCGTCTGAAACGTCACCCATTGCTTCTCTCCAGAGATGCTGCCAGTAACGCTGAGTTACTCCAGCATTTTGTATCACTTATCTGGTTTGCTCTTCCATTTCTATATTGGTATGTATTGGTATGTAACCTTTCAAGAATTTGTGTGCAAGGATTTCCAGCTCGTTCCGAATACAAACATCTGCCAAACACTCAATTTCTCATTCCTCATGCCTGTTGCCAAAGATTGCCAACATTTCCATTGTTCTGAAAATGCTAAATAATTATCCACAACGTACTCTTAAATCGCGCACGCTTGTATCCATGACGCGTAAAAGGCAGGCCGATTGCATATGGGTGGCATGCGGCGGTGCATGGTTACGCATGGTGATGTAATCATGCACCACCACGCACTGCACGTACGAGGTCAGAACTTCAGCGTGCGACCGCATTATGTCTGCATGCGTAAGCGATACGCCATGCCGGTGGCGCGCAAAAGTTTTGTGCAGCACAAAATCCTGGAGTGCCGGGCGATACCGCGAGCAACTCCACACTCCCACACCTCCCCATGGTCCCGTCCCATGCTACCCACATGCTACCCATGCATCACAATGCATTAATCACATTTTTTGAGGTCACGTAAATGGCGCGCAAATGACGGCCAAGTGGGGCAGGCCCTTTAGAGGAGATTTGAGGATGATTTTTTCACACAGTGGGTGACTGGAGTCTGGAATGCACAGCCTGAGGGTGATGGGGAGAAACACTCTTTATGCTTTTAAGTATTTAGATGACCACTTGAATTGTCAATGCATAGAAAATCACACACTAAGTGCAGGACAATAAAACCAATATAGATAGATACATAATGATTGGCATGGTCATGATTGGGCAGACGGACTGCTTCGAACTATATGACCTCATGATTCTACATCTATTTCAGAACATCGCTAAGCACTCTACTGAAAATGCTTTTCTATTGTTGCTGCAACAGCTGTAATGAGCCCCATTGCAAAAGGATTTATGGTGCACTTCTCAAATTCCTGGCCAATGTTTAACTCTCAACCAACAGCACTCAAATAAATTAATTCTGTCAATATCACACTCTTGTTCAATTCAGTTGACTACACACAAAATTGGCCACTGTGTTTCCTACATTACAACATTCAAAGTAAAGTGTCAGGTGCTCTGTGAGATCCTGAGGTCATGCTGTAAAAATGTCTCTCAGCAGAATCTTATTATTTTTAGAGAACCTTATGGTAGTGTGAATTGGAGGAGATCCATTGGGTGGCCCGTCTTGACAGGAAACTTAAATGATGTCAAGCATCTGGTGCCTATAAAATGATGCAGACAACATTTAAATCAGTTTCTGTTTCAAACTAGTCAATGCTCTATCACGAGTTTTGCTGTGAGACATTTGTACAGCATGACCTCAGGAAACACAGTGGCCAATTTTGTGTATAGTCAACTGAATTGAACAAGAGTGTGATATCAACAGAATTAATTTCCAGTACACACCCCCAACAGAAATAGAAGACAAAGGAATCCAGCAACCATGGAGGTACGAGCAACTGGATTTGTCCAGGACATATCCTCCAGAGACCAGTCACCAGTCGGGGGTAGATTGCAATTGTTCTATGATGAATGGTGCTGCATAACATCAGATCCGTTTATACTGGACAATATCCGGGGATCTCAAATTGAGTTTATTTCTGAATTACATCCACACATACAACATACACCGTCGGGTATTGGTATTTTCCATCTGACGAGTGGCCAGTGTTATAGGCAAATTAATGGCGGCTTTCCCTGGAGTGCAATTTGGGCCTCTACACTATCATAATGTGCCATGAGCTAAGGAACAGGCACTCAAAAAACATGCAGGTCATTTCGATAGACCAATGCAGTTGCCAGGAGAAGCTATCATCGAGTTGCAATGGTGGAAAACTAATGTCTCACGTTGTACTAGTAACATTCTGAGTAAACAACCTTCAGTTGTTTTACAAACTGATGTGAGTGCTTCGGGATGGGGAGCCGCTGATACCAATTATAGCTGTGGCGGCAGATGGAGTAGGCAAGAGGCATTAATCCTGCGGATGCATGGGATAAACTATCTAGAATTGTTGGGGGCATTCTGTGGCCTAAAAGTGTACTGCTCAACAATGCATGATTTATATGTTCAGCTCCAGATTGACACTACCACAGCTGTTGCTTATATCAATCACATGGGTGGATTTAAGTCATTATTATGTGATCATCTGGCTAACCTCATCTGGCACTGGTGTATTACTAGGAACATCTGGGTATCAGCAATCTACCTACCAGGTAGAGATAACGTGGTAGCAGACACCAGGTCGCGTAAGTTTAATGACAACACAGAATGGATGCTGAATCCAAAAGTTTTTATAAAGATTGTCACCCAGTATGAATTGCCAGACATAGATCTGTTGCATCCAGGTTAAATCACCAGTTACCTAAATACGTCTCCTGGGAACCGGATCCAGGGGCAGTAGCGGTGGATGCATTCTCGCTACATTGGGGAAGTACATTATTTTACACTTTTCCCCCATTCTGCCTCATCAGTCAATGTCTCACTAAAATTAAGCAGGACTCTGCTTCAGGTGTTTTGGTAGTTCCTGACTGGCCCACACAGCCATGGTTCCCATTGGTTCTGAGACTGATGACACAGCCATTCATTGATATCCCCAAATGCAGTAACTTGTTGGTTCACCCTGTGACAGGAGAGAGTCACCCTTTACAAGATCATATTAATCTGTTGATTTGCAGATTCTGACCAGACCGTTCCAGGGGCTCAGATTATAGAGTCGGACCATGGATGTGATTACTGTGGCCTGGAGGGATAGTACTAAAAAACAATACGCATCTCAGATTAAGAAATGGAAGATGTTCTGCTTACAGTCAAATATATCTTATCACACAGCAGGCATACCAGATGTATTGGAGTTCATAGAAACATAGAAACATAGAAATTAGGTGCAGGAGCAGGCCATTCGGCCCTTCGAGCCTGCACCGCCATTCAATATGATCATGGCTGATCATCCAACTCAATATCCTGTACCTGCCTTCTCTCCATACCCCCTGATCCCTTCAGCCACAAGGACCACATCCAACTCCCTCTTAAATATGGCCTCAACTACCTTCTGTGGCAGAGAACTCCACAGATTCACCACTCTCTGTGTGAAAAATGATTTTCTCATCTCGGTCCTAAAAGACTTCCCCCTTATCCTTAAACTATGACCCCTTGTCCTGGACTTCCCCAACATCGGGAACAATCTTCCTGCATCTAGCCTGTCCAACCTCTTAAGAATTTTGTAAGTCTCTATGAGATCACCCCTCAATCATCTAAATTCCAGCGTGTACAAGCCGAGTCTATCCAGTCTTTCTTCATATGGAAGTCGTGCCATCCCAGGGATCAGTCTGGTGAACCTTCTCTGTACTCCCTTGCTACATTGCATTTTGTACATTGCTACATTGCGTTCCTTGCTACATTGCATTTTGACGAGCAATTGAGTTAATAGTGCCATTAATAGTGCTCGGAGTGCATTGTCCTCCTATTGATGGCAAGGGTCGGGACAGTACTCTGTAGAATCTCATCCATTGGTGTGCTGATTCATGAAAGGTATTTTTAACAAGAACCCTCCCAGACCTAGATATACGGAAATCTGGGATGTGAGCATAGTTCTCACACTGCTTCGGCAATGGGCTCCAATTACATCTTTGTCTTTCCAAAAACTAATGCTCAAAGTGGTCATGCTCATGGCGCTCGTTTCAGTGCAACGGGTCCAGACATTGCAAAAGCTACAACTGGACAGCATGCATTCTTCTGTAGATAATATCACGGTTTATGCATATGACCTATTCAAACAAAGCAGGCCAGGGACGTCTGGAACCAAAATAAGCTTTAGAGCATACCCCATTGACCTGAGACTATGTGTCGTTACGCACCTGCGTCAATATATTGAGGTCACCAAGAGTCTCAGAGGCCCCAAAACTACGATGCTCATCAGTCACAAAAAGGTGTCGGTACAGACCATTTCTAGGTGGCTGAAACAGGTTTTGGATTGTGCTGGAGTAGACACTGATGTGTTTAAATCTCACTCCACCAGGGCGGCATCAACTGGACGTCCCTTTAGACCAAATCCTCTGGGCCACATGATGGTCCAGTGAAGGGACTTTTCAACAGTTCTATGACAAACCTGTCCTCACGACGGAAGGATTTGGGCATGCTATTTTGGGTTCTGTTTTGTAATTTCGCCCCGGGAGAGAGGGGTTATTATTGTTCCTTTTTTGTTATTAAACCATTAATTTGTATAATTCAAACAATGTTCAATACATTATTTGTTTATCCTGTGTCAACCGAAGCAGTGTGTCGTATGGAACTGGATCTATGGCATGAAATCGCAGAGCTTTGAAATCTTCACGGAATCACTCACGTGACTCCGAAGTAAAATAGTAAGATTAAACGAGAACCTACCAGTTTGACGTTTGATCTTTATTTTATGATGATCTTACATGCCCTCCGCTCCTGGCCTTCATAATTGTAAAGATCATCTGGTAGTTCTAGTCTTCTGAGTCTTACCATATTACCTCGACTGTGGTTACTGTGATTTCATGCCGCTGCTTTGACGATTGACGTGCATGCGCACAGGCGGGCCTTCTTCACGTAATCGCTCACCGTAACTCCTCATAAAATAAAGAGCAAACTTCAAACTGGTAAGTTCTCATTTAATCTTACTATTTTATATGAATAGGAGTCTTACTGAAACAACATATCACACTTCACGTGTAGGAAGGAACTGCAGATGCTGATTTAAATTGGAGATGGACACAAAAAGTCACTCCAGTATTTTGTGTATATCACACTTTACTTGTCGGATATAAAAGCATGTGATAAATTGCTGAAGTGATGTCATTAAAGATGAGCATCATAGCACTAATAAGCTCAATTCCGTCATGACAATAGAAATGTAGATTTGCTGTGAAGGTAATAATGGAACGTAAAGAGAAATATCTTTCTATGGAAGGCATTTCTTCAGATGCATTGGCAATCAAAATAGCTGGGGATACATTTTTTTCTTTCCCTTTTAGCGTTATGGTTATGAGTCAAGTCTTCTTTTGTTTAAGGCAGCATAAGTTCGCAGCAGGGTGATGCCATCCGGTTCAACATCTCGCCCTAAAAAGGGCACAAGCTCAGGGATGGCCCTCTGCTGCCGCACTGCTGCTGTCTCTGGTGTCGTTCGCCTGACTGAGGTCAGTTGACAGGGCTCACCATGGGGAGGTCGACAACATGAGCCCCATGACTCAAGTGATCTTGACGAGGTTCAAAGTAACCTGTTGTTTGTTTCATTCATAACATTGATAATAATTTTACTGTTTGCATGTAATCTTCGTCTTGAAGTTGAGGCCAAGCTGAAATACTTGTTCAATTCTTTTGTTGGGTGTAATATGACACCACACTGACAAATTCACACATTAACAATTATTCTGAATGGTGTTTGAACTGTCCCCTCAAGAAAAACATTTTGAATTGTGTTATATAATTGAGTGAAGAAACCAGGTGAACTAAGAGCAATTTTAATTGCAAGATCAAAAGCAATATCTGGTGTTCAAAATTCTAGCTCTTTTGAAGATAAGAATGGATTCATATGATTTATATTTATTAATCCAGAAAGAGAATGACAATAAATGGAAGGTGTATGCCTCTCATAAAGTGAGTGCTTCCCATGACTACTTTACTATGTCAGACCACCACTTGCTCACAATCCAAATTTTCTTGCGCTTTAATAAAGTCAATAGATTTTTTTTTAATTGAGGCAGGGAAGACTCTGAAAAGATGGATGGATAGGCTGCTTTTTTGAGTTTGGAAACCTGGAAATAAAAGGTATGATCTCAGAATAAAGAGTCGGACATTCAGGTCTGAGAGAAGGATAAAGGTTTCTCCTCAGCGGGTTGTAAAAATACGATACCCACTTATTCAGCAGGCTATGAAAGTTCCATCACTGAGTAAATTCAAGGTTAATATGTTTGGACACCGAGAGAACCAGGATTACTAATAAATGGATGAGATGGAGGATCTGCCGCATGGGTTTAGCAAAGCAGAATTATGCCGTTGTGTGGTTGATGCTGAGTTTGTTTAACTTCTTTTTCAGTTCCGACAAACGGTCTCTAACCTGAAACATCTACAGTTTTTCTCTCCACAGATGCTGTGATTGTTTGACCATTAGATATAAAAAAATAGAGCTTATGCAAGGCTTCAAGACAATGTAGAATGCTTGTCTCCCAATTAAAGTAAAGGCACAGAAAAGGGTGCAGAAGAGTAACTGAAATATCAAATCTCGCAGCGCTTAGATGATAGGCTTCAAGAAGTAAACTTACGTTTTTAAAGGTAAAGCTGTGGAAGTGATAGGCTGAGGTTTACAAAGTGATGAAGGAACTCGACGCAGTCTGGGAGGGAAGCTATAACAACTGTGTGGTGATGGCATGACGAGGTTGTTGAGATCTGAGTATGAGACTTTCTAAATTGTATATATTTTTTGCCCCCACTTGGGATAATGTTGGTTCAGGAAGTGCAAGCTCCATAAGGTTAGTCGTTAACTGCATGGGGCAAAGTCAGTATCTCTTCCTGTTTATATATCTATGTATTGCGGCTGTGGCATTTTACCAAGATTCCCATGATTATATGTACAAAAGCTAAGCTCCATAACGAGTAAGTTATGTAAAAGAGTCAGGATGTCATGGTCTGCTCTAGAAGACTTTGGGGAGGCCACATTTGGAACATTGCATGAAGTTCTGGTCACCCTATTACAGGAACGACATGGGTGCTTTGGAGAGGGTGCAGACGAGGTTTACCAGAATGCTGCCTGGATGAGTGGCATAGAAACATAGAAACATAGAAAATAGGTGCAGGAGGAGGCCATTCTGCCCTTCGAGCCATCACCGCCATTCACTATGATCATGGCTGATCGTCCGCTATCAATAACCCGTGCCTGCCTTCTCCCCATATCCCTTGACTCCACTAGCCCCTAGAGCTCTATCCAACTCTCTCTTAAATCCATCCAGTGATTTGGCCTCCACTGCCCTCTGTGGCAGGGAATTCCATAAATTCACAACTCTCTGGGTAAAGTTTTTTTTCTCAGATGTCTTAAATGGCCTCCCCTTTATTCTAAGACTGTGGCCCCTGGTTCTAGACTCACCCAATATTGGGACCATTTTTCCTGCATCTAGCTTGTCCAGTCCTTTTATAATGTTATATGTTTCTATAAGATTCCCCTTCATCCTTCTAAACTCCAGTGAATACGAGCCTAGTCTTTTCAATCTTTCCATATATGACAGTCCCGCCATCCCAGGGATCAATCTCGTGAACCTACACTGCACTGCCTCAATCACAAGGATGTCCTTCCTCAAATTAGGAGACTAAAACTGTACACAATACTCCAGATGTGGTCTCACCAGAGCCCTATACAACTGCAGAAGAACCTCTTTACTCCTGTACTGAAATCTTTTTGTTATTGCCAACATCCCATTAGCTTTCTTCGCTGCCTGCTGTACCTGCACGCCAACTTTCAGTGACTGGTGTACAAGGACACCCAGGTCTTGCTGTACCTCCCTCTTTCCTAACATAACCCCATTGAGATAATAATCTTATCCCTTGTTTTTGCCACCAAAATGGATAACCTCACATTTATCTATATTATACTGCATCTGCCACGCATCTGCCCACTCACTCAACCTGTCCAGGTCCCCTGCAACATCCTAACATCCTCTTCACAGTTCACACTGCCACCCAGCTTTGTGTCATCCGCAAACTTGCTAGTGTTGCTCCTAATTCCCTCTTCCAAATCATTTATATATATATGGTAAACAATTGCAGCCCCAACACTGAGCCTTGTGCCACTCCACTCGCCACTGCCTGCCATTCTGAAAAGGACACATTCACTCCTAGTCTTTGCTTCCGGTCTGCCAACCAATTTTCTATCCATGTCAACACCCTACCCCCAATAGCATGTGCTCTAATTTTAGTCACCAGTCTCCCGTGCGGACCTTATCAAAGGCTTTCTGAAAGTCTAGATACGCTACATCCACTGGCACCCCTTCATCCATTTTATTTGTCACATACTCACAAAATTCCAGAAGATTAGCCAAGCATGATTTCCCTTTCATAAATCCATGTTGACTTGGACTAATCATTTTACTGCTATCCAAATGCTCCATTATTACCTCTTTAATAATTGACTCCAGCATCTTTCCCACCACCAGTCAGGCTAACCGGTCTGTAATTCCCCGTTTTCTCTCTCGCTCCTTTCTTGAAAAGTGGGATAACATTAGCTATCCTCCGATCCACAGGAACTGATCCTGAATCTATTGAACATTGGAAAATGATCACCAATGCTTCCACTATTTCTAGAGCCACCTCCCTGAGGACCCTGGGATGCAGACAATCAGGCCCAAGGGATTTATCATCCTTCAGTCCCCTTAGCCTACCCAATACTATTTCTCGCCTAATGAAAATTTATTTCAGATCCTCTACCCCCTTAGATCCTCTGTCCTCCAATACATCTGGGAGATTGTTGGTGTTCTCCTTAATGAAGATGGATCCGAAGTACCTATTCAACTCTTCTGCCATTTCCTTGTTGCCCATAATTATTTCACCCGTGTCTGCCTTCAAGGGACCCACTTTTGACTCTGCTACTCTTTTTCCCTTAACATATCTGAAGAAGCTTTTACTGTCCTTCTTTATATTCCTGGCCAGCTTCCCCTCGTACTTCATCTTTTCAGCCCGTATTGCCCCTTTTGTTTCCTTCTGTTGTCCTATGAAAGTTTCCCAATCCTCTGGCTTCCGGCTTTCGGCAAATAGCTACAAGATGAGGTTGGACAACTCTAGATACTTTTCTCTATAGTGCCGGAGGTTTATAGAAGTTTATAAAGTTATGAGAGGCATAGATAGGGTAGACAGTCATAACCTTTTTGCCAGGGTAGAAATGCCAAAGACTAGTGGGCATAACTTTAAGGTGAGAAGGGCAAATTTTAAAGGAGATATGCAGGACAAGTCTTTACACAAAGGGTGGTGGGTGCCTGGAAACACGTTGCCAGTGGTGGTGGAGACAGATACGATTGTAGCATTTAAGAGGCTTTTAGGTAGATACATGAATCTACAGTTCCTTCCAGTCTGAAGAAGGGTCTTGACCTGAAATGTCACCAATTCCTTTTCTCCAGAAATGCTGCCTGACTCACTGAGTTAGTTACACCAGCTTTTTGTGTCTATATTTGATTTAAACCAACATCAGAGGCCCACAGGAGCCGTTGGAAGAGGAGGAAGGGGAGGAGCGACACCCGACCGGTAAGCTTTAAAATCCAGCGCGGGGCTTGTTTTTTCAGAGGCCCACAGGAGCCGTTGGAAGAGAAGGAGGGGGAGGAGCGACACCCGACCGGTAAGCGTTAAAATCCAGCGCGGGGCTTGTTTTTTCAGAGGCCCACAGGAGCCGTTGGAAGAGAAGGAGGGGGAGGAGCGACACCTGACCGGTAAGCTTTAAAATCCAGCGCGGGGCTTGTTTTTTCAGAGGCCCACAGGAGCTTACCCAAATTTTTTGAGGAAGCCGCTGATTGGTGGGAAGTGGACCAGGGTAAGCAGCTGATTGGCAGTCAGATCCCAGCAGTTTGTTGTGTACTTTATATTGTATCCTGTGTAAGGGGGGGGCAGTATGAAGGCCAGGGCAGTGTACTGTTCTGGATGTCAGATGTGGGAGGTCAGGGAATCTGATAGCCCTCCAGACGTCCACATCTGCGCCAGGTGTGTTGAGATAGGGCTCCTAAAGGACTGTGTTAGGAACCTGGAGCAGCAGCTCGATGACCTCCGTCTCCTCAGGGAGAGTGAGGAGGTCATAGAGAGGAGCTACAGGGAGGTAGTCACTCCCAGACCACAGGAGGCAGACAAGTGGGTCACGGTTAGGAAGGGCAAGGGGCAGAGGCAGGGGCTAGAGAGTACCCCTGTGACCGTACGCCTGGAAAATAGGTACTCAGGTTTGAGTACGATTGGAGGGGACAGCCTAGCTGGGGGCACCAACAGCGGCCGGGCCTCCGGCACAGAGACCGGCCCTGATGCTCAGAAGGGTAGCAAAAAGAGGAGGGCAATTGTAATAGGGGACTCTATAGTTAGGGGGTCGGATAAGCGATTCTGTAGACGCAGTCGGGAGACCCGGATGGTAGTTTGCCTCCCTGGTGCCAGGGTCTCGCATGTGTCAGAACATGTACAAAAGATTCTGATAAGGGAGGGAGAGGAGCCTGATGTTGTGGTACACATAGGTACCAATGACATAGGCAGAAAAAGTGATGAGGTCCTGAAGGGAGAATTTAGGGAGTTGGGGGGAAAGTTAAGGAGAAGGACCAAAAGGGTAACGATTTCAGGATTACTGCCTGTGCCGCGTGACAGTGAGAGTAGGAATGAAATAAGGTGGAGGATAAATGCGTGGCTGAGGGACTGGTGCAGTGGGCAGGGATTCAAGTTTCTTGATCACTGGGACCTCTTTTGGGGAAGGCATGATCTGTACACAAAGGACGGGTTGCACTTGAGCCCGAGGGGGACCAATATCCTGGCAGGGGGATTTGCAAAGGCTACGGGAGACTTTAAACTAGAAAGGCTGGGGGGAGGGACTTGGGTAGAGGGGGCTAGGGGTCAGGGTGTGGGGCAAGAGGCAGAGAAGGGAAGCACTCGGATCCAAAATGTAGGCGAGAAAGATGAAAAAGATAATAGACAGAGAATAAGGGATGGTGGGTTTCTAAAATGTGTATATTTTAATGCTAGGAGCATTGTAAGTAAGGTGGACGAACTTAGAGCCTGGATTGACACCTGGAAATATGATGTTGTGGCAATCAGTGAAACATGGTTGCAGGAGGGCTGTGATTGAAACTAAATATTTCCAGGATTTCGTTGCTTCAGGTGTGATAGAATTGGAGGGACCAGAGGGGGAGGTGTTGCATTGCTTGTTAGAGAAGATATTACAGCAATGCTTTGGCAGGATAGATTAGAGGGCTCGTCTAGGGAGGCTATTTGGGTGGAACTGAGAAGTGGGAACGGTGTAGCAACACTTTTAGGGGTGTATTATAGACCGCCAAATGGGGAGCGTGAATTGGAAGAGCAAATATGTAAGGAGATAGCAGATATTAGTAGTAAGCACAAGGTAGTGATTGTGGGAGATTTCAATTTTCCAAAAATAGACTGGGAAACACATTCTGTAAATGGGCTGGATGGTTTGGAGTTTGTAAAATGTGTGCAGGATAGTTTTTTGCAGCAGTACATAGAGGTATCGACCAGAGAAGGGACAGTGCTGGACCTCCTGTTAGGAAATGAGGCAGGTCAGGTGACGGAGGTATGCGTTGGTGAGCACTTCGGGACCAGTGATCACAATACCATTAGTTTCAATATAATTATGGAGAGAGTCAGAACTGGACCTAGGGTGGAGATTTTTGATTGGAGAAAGGCTAACTTTGAGGGAATGCGTAAGGATTTTAAAGGAGTGAATTGGGACACTTTGTTTCATGGGAAGGATGTAGAAGAGAAATGGAGGACATTTAAAGGGGAAATTGTAAGAGTACAGAATCTTTATGTCCCTGTTAGGTTGAAAGGAAATAGTAAAAATTGGAAAGAGCCATGGTTTTCAAGGGAAATTGGACACTTGTTTCGAAAAAAGAGAGATATCTACAATAATTATAGGAGGCATGGAGTAAATGAGGTGCTAGAGGAGTATAAATAATGTAAAAAAGAATCTTAAGAAAGAAATTAGGAAGGCTAAAAGAAGATATGAGGTTGCTTTGGCAAGAAAGGTGAAAGTAAACCCAAAGGGTTTCTACAGCTATATTAATAGCAAAAGGATAACGAGGGATAAAATTGGACCATTAGAGAATCAGAATGGACAGCTATCTGCAGAGCCAAAAGAGATGGGGGAGATATTGAACAATTTCTTTTCTTCGGTATTCACCAAGGAGAAGGATATTGAACTCGGTGAGTTAAGGGGGAAAAGTAGAGTAGCTATGGAAACTATGAGATTCAAAGAGGAGGAAGTACTGACACTTTTGAAAAATATAAAAGTGGATAAGTCTCCAGGTCCTGACAGGATATTCCCTAGGACATTGAGGGAAGTTAGTGTAGAAATAGCAGGAGCTATGACAGAAATATTTCAAATGTCATTAGAAACGGGAATAGTGCCGGAGGATTGGCGTATTGCGCATGTTGTTCCATTGTTTAAAAAGGGTTCAAAGAATAAACCTAGCAATTATAGACCTATTAGTTTGACGTCAGTGGTGGGCAAATTAATGGAAAGGATACTTAGAGATAATATATATATATGCATCTGGATAAACACTGTCTGATCAGGAACAGTCAACATGGATTTGTGACTGGAAGGTCATGTTTGACAAACCTTCTTGAATTTTTTGAAGCGGTAACTAGGGAAATTGATGAGGGTAAAGCAGTGGATGTTGTCTATATGGATTTCAGTAAGGCCTTTGACAAGGTTCCCCATGGAAGGTTGGTTAAGAAGGTTCAATCTTTGGGTGTTAATGGCGGAGTAGCAAGATGGATTCAACAGTGGCTGAATGGGAGATGTCAGAGTGTAATGGTGGATGGCTGTTTGTCAGGTTGGAAGCCGGTGACCAGTGGGGTGCCTCAGGGATCTGTGTTGGGTCCACTGTTGTTTGTCATGTACATCAATGATCTGGATGATGGGGTGGAAAATTGGATAAGTAGGTATGCAGATGATACTAAGATAGGTGGTGTTGTGGATAATGAAGTAGATTTTCAAAGTCTACAGAGAGATTTGGGCCATTTGGAAAAGTGGGCTGAAAGATGGCAGATGGAGTTTAATGCTGATAAGTGTGAAGTGCTACATCTTGGCAGGACAAATCAAAATAGGACGTACATGGTAAATGGTAGGGAATTGAGGAATGCTGTGGAACAGAGGGATCTAGGAATAACTGTGCATAGTTCCCTGAAGGTGGAATCGCATGTAGATAGGGTGGTAAAGAAAGCCTTTGGTGTGCTGGCCTTTATAAATCAGAGCATTGAATATAGGAGTAGGGAAGTAATGTTAAAATTGTACAAGGCATTGGTAAGACCAATTCTGGAGTATGGTGTACAATTTTGGTCGCCTAGTTATAGGAAGGATGTCAACAAAATAGAGAGAGTACAGAGGAGATTTACTAGAATGTTGCCAGGGTTCCAGCAACTATGTTACAGAGAAAGGTTGAACAAGTTAGGTCTTTATTCTTTGGAGCGCAGAAGGTTAAGGGGGGACTTGATTGAGGTCTTCAAAATGATGAAAGAGATAGACAGAGTTAACGTGGATACGTTTTTCCCATTGAGGGTAGGGAAGATTCAAACATGAGGGCATGACATGAGAATTAAGGGACAGAGGTTTCGGGGTAACGTGAGGGGGAACGTCTTTACTCAGAGGGTGGTGGCTGTGTGGAATGAGCTTCCAGCAGAAGTAGTGGAGGCAGGATCGATTTTAACATTTAAAAGTAAAGTGGATAGGTATATGGACGTGAAGGGAATGGAGGGGTATGGTCTGAGTGCAAGTAGATGGGACTAGGGGAAAACAAATGGTCGGCATGGACTGGAAGAGCCGAGAGGGCCTGTTTCCGTGCTGTAATTGTTATATGGTTATTATATGGTTATCTGCAGTTTCTTCCTATACACCAAGGAAAATTGCGCAGTAACCTTAAAAAGTGGTGTTGAAAACTGCAGAATGAGCCCTGGGATACATACAATACTATCAGCAGGACTGTCAAGGCATGAGCAACCTCAAAAAATGCCAAACATTTTTAAACATGATTGTGAGGCATTTTCCAGTAAAATATTGGACACGCTAGACTGTCCACCTACAGAGAATTTTTGATTTAACTTCACATTCAGCACTCACAACATGCAAAACAATTATGAGTCACTCCCTCAATTGTAATAAGGCAATTAAATATAATTAATTCCTTCATGAGCAGCTGCAATAGGATCATGACAGAAAGCAGAAGCTGGATTTATATTTGTGTTTGAACTTGCAGATATTTGGATACTTATGCATTTGCGTGATACAGTGAACAGAATGTACAAAAGCATTTTTGATAGGACCAACTTGAACATGATCTTTTCAGCTCAGCAGGAAGAAACTAAACTCTTTAAAAGGCCAAAAATATAATTTCTGGGTTACTGCATTGATTCTTGAAATCTCACATTCTGCAATCATGTCGCTTTAAATACTTACGTAGGACTCTTAATTGCCTTAAAAAAACATTTCTTACATCCGGAAATTCCAGATATAAAGCTTGTCTTACAAGATTTTTGCTGCAATGAATGCCTCTGTTACAAAATACATGCAACTTAATTGGTGTGATTGCTATTTATCCTCATGAATGAGAGCCAAGGGCAGGGGATCGCACTGGAGAACAGGATTAACAGAAAACCAAACCCCAGTATTGGAAAGCCCTTTGATCTTCCTTTTACTGTCATCTAAAGGATAAACAGACTCGAGGGATTATGTTTCTTTGACCATTGACCCATCGATTAACTTCACATAATACTGTGAGCAATTTAGGGCACCATATCTGAGGGAGGATGTGGTGGTTCTGAAGAGTGTTTACAAAAATGATCCCAGGAATGAGTGGGTTAACATGATGAGCGTTTGACGACATTGGGCCAGTACTCACTGGAGTTTAGAAGGATGAGTAGGGACCCCATTGAAACGTACAGGCTTGGATAGAGTAGATGTAGAGAGGACGTTTCCACTAGAGGGAGAGTCTGGGACTAGAGGTCATAGCCTCAGAATTAAAGGATGTTCCTTTAGGAAGGAAATGAGAAGGAATTTCTTTAAACAATTGCGTGGTGAATCTGTGTAATTCTTTGCCACAGAAGGCTGTGGAGGCCAAGTCAATGGATATTTTTAAAGCAGAGATAGATAGATTCTTGATTAGTATGGCTGTCAGGGGTTATGGGGAGAAGGCAGGAGAATGGGATTAGGAGGGAGAGATAGATCAGCCATGATTGAATGCCAGAGTAGACTTGATCGACCGAATGGCCTAATACTGCTCCTATCACTTATGACCTTAAGACCTTATGACATTGCCTCTTGGGTTGCAGACCGTGCACTGTTATTCTGACCTCTATCCTTTCTGCAGTGTGAAGGGAAAGTGACAAGAGTCCTGTTTTAAAATCCAAGAAAGCTATCAACATACTTCTTGAACCTTTGTGTCAGATTGTCGGATCATGTGAACATTAAGACAACTCCCTGGTTCTCTGGTTGTAGTCTGCTGGTTACCAAAGGTCCTGGCAAAGAATATTTAATAAAAGGAACAAAAACAGAATTCTTTATACTGTGAAGAATTGTCTTTACCTGAGACTAAGAAATTACCAACAACTGACTCTGGAATCCTCTCCCCCTTCACTCCCACATGCCTTGTTATGAACTCACCCTTGTGTATAGTCACAACAGGACCAGGGGTCAATCTGCCAGTAATGCACTGCATTCCTGTGAACAAATACTTCACCCTTCCTGACCAGGAATGCTTCCACATCTGAGGTAAAACCCAGTTTGTCACAAACAATAGAAACTTTGGTTGTGCACAAAGGTACTGCAGATGTTGGTTTACACCAAAGATAAATGCAAGATGCTGGAGTAACTCTGCGGGACAGGCAGCATCTCTAGAGAGAAGGAATGGGTGATGTTTCAGGGTTGAGAACCTTCTTCAAACTTCAGTTTCTCTTTTGATGTAACACAGTTTTCACACTTACACCCCCCCCCCCCCCCCCCCCCCCTCCCCACTCACCCCACTCCCGCCCTCTCCTAGTCTGAGTAAACAATGCTTCCGCACTCCTCCCTTCACTTCTCAGGGACATCTCTGGTAGCTGTTTAACACAATTGTTAATGTTACAAAGCCATAACACCATATTACATTTAGGTAATTAAACACAATTCCAGCAATTACACTGAGGATGCTTCACTTCAAGAAGGAGGGTCCGAGGAAGGGTCTCGACCCGAAACGTCACCTTTTCCTTTGCTCCCTAGATGCTGCCTCACCCGCTGAGTTTCTCCAGCATTTTTATCTACCTTCACTTCAAGAATATGTCAGGTGTTAGAAATGTTCAATACAATTGTACTTTCCAAAGGTCTACATGTTAGGTGTGGAAATAACAACCTTTATACTCTTGTCAGAATCTGTGTTTTCCTATTGAACCAAGCCAAAACACATGCCAGGTGTAAACCAAATACTCCTGTAAACTCATGCACACCTAAAATCCACCTAGAACAGAACTCAGATATGTGGCACATTAATTCTGTGAAGAAAGGTCTTGACCAGAAATGTCAATTTCAGGTCAATTACCTTTCACTGATTTAACCTGAAATGTTGACACTGTCTCTCCCTCTCCCCTTCCCCATTCTCTCTCTCTTCTCTCTCTCTCTCTCGCTCTCCCTCCTCACCCTTTCTCTCTCTGTCTCTGCCCGTCTCTCCTCTGTCTCTCCCCTCCCTCTCTCTTTCTCTCCCTCACTATGTATCTTGCTCTCATTCCCCCTCCCCCCTCCCCCCTCCCCCCTCCCCCCTCCTTTAATCACTCCCAAATATAAAGACGCATACAAACACATATTTTCAGAGTTGGTACATTTCACATCACCTTGGTTCACTCTGAGCACACTGGGCTACAATACTTATGCTCATTTCTGGAATCGTGGACACAAGCTCTGGTTTATTGTACAACACCTACTCGGTCACATGTCTCCATTAATGTAGAGAGTGTTAGGGCCTGTCCCACCAGCATGCGATTGCATGCGGCGAGTGCGACCAAACGTGGTGGCTTGAGGCGTACGGCCTCGCGGGGCCCGGTCCCACTTTGAACCGCGGAGCCATATGGAGCTGGTCCCGACATCATACTCACCAATCAGCTGGGCAGGAGGTGGGCCGACTAAATTTGGACGTCGCACGTCGTCTGGTGGTGACGTCATCACGCAACTGCACGTCGGGCGGTGACATCATCGTGCGACGCCACGCGCTAGGCATACACCGTCAAGATGCTGCATACGGCATCCAGACGTTGCGTACGACGTCAAGACACTGCGTGTGACGTAAAGACGCTGCATACGGCCTCAATGTGGCTGCGGGCCGACAGGCCATTGCTGCGCGGGATTTTTGAACAGTGTCAGTTTTTCGGAGCTCCGCACGATGTTGAGACCAGCCCCGCAAAACTCCATATGGCTCCGGCGATCGAAGTGGGACCAGCTCCGCGAGGCCGTACGGCTGAAGCGACCACGTTAGGTTGCGCTCGCCACATGCAGTCGCATGCTGGTGGGACAGGCCTTTGTTCCTGCAGTAGCCACTGTTCCTGCAGGCATTGCCAGACAGAGGAGTCCATTCAGACCACTGTAGGGTCCCAATTGAAAAAGAGCTTCCTGGCCTAATTCCATTTTTCAGTATTGAGTCTGTAAATCTCAGCTTTTCGTACACCTCTGGGAACTGTTTAAATGTGATGGGGGTTCTGTTTCCACGAGACTTGCAGGCAATGAGTTCCAGAGCCCACCACCCTCTGGGTGAAAAACCTCCTTCTGAACATCAGTTCTAATTGTTCTACTAATCTAAACTCTGGATATTTAATCCCTCAGTTAATAAATTGATCTTTCCAATTTACTCTTTCCAGGCATCTCATAATTTTTACCTTTCAATTAAATCTCTCTTCAATCCCTTCTGTTTCAATGAAAACAATCCCCTCTTCTTCACTTTTCCATCAAAGCAACTCAAAGGAAGGTTTTAGAATCCTGATATACAGGAGTTTTCAGTTTATTTATGTGCATGTGTTTAATTTAATTCAACAGGAAAAAGCAAGTGCTGAGAAGAGAATAATGGGCCTGTCCCACATGGGATTTTTAGGCGACTGGCTGCAACTGTCATAGTCGTAGCAGGTCTCCGAAAAACCGGCAACTGGACTAATGGGCCTGTCCCACTTCGGCGATTTTTTAGGCGACTGCTGGCGAATACTACAATGGAATTCACCGAAGTCAGCACCGGGGACAACCTACGTCACCTGGCGACAACCTACGACATCCTGGTGACAACCTACATTAACATGGCGACAACCTATGACGGCACCTACATCAAGTTATGCTCATTGGCGTCAAACCCACGGTCGCCACTGTCACCAAATATTTTTCAACATGTTGAAAATCCAGCGGCGACCAGAAAGACGCTACGACTCTTCGGGCGACTGAGGAGACTACTCAAGGCCATACAGGCGACAACCCGGCGACCACTGGTGACCATGTGACGACAGCCTAGTCGCCTGTAGTCGCCTAAAAAATCGCTTAAGTGGGACAGGTCCATGAAGGACTTCATTTCTGCATCTTACATGTACACCTATGTGAAAGTGTAATTCCATTGAATCTTTGTTTACACCTGACATATTCTTGAAGTAAAGCAACTCCAATGTAATTATAGTTCATAAAATATCTTTATGAATCTCATCTACGCCCTCTCCAATGCAACCGTATCTTTCATGTAATAGAAACATAGAAACATAGAAAATAGGTGCAGGAGGAGGCCATTCCGCCCTTCGAGCCGGCACCACCATTCATTGTGATCATGGCTGATCGTCCACTATCAATAACCCGTGCCTGCCTTCTCCCCATATCCCTTGACTCCACTAGCCCCTAGAGCTCTATCCAACTCTCTCTTAAATCCATCCAGTGATTTGGCCTCCACTGCCCTCTGTGGCAGGGAATTCCATAAATTCACAACTCTCTGGGTGAAAACCTTTTTTCTCACCTCAGTCTTTAATGACCTCCCCTTTATTCTAGGGTCAGGAGAGGGGAGTGGATAAAGGAGAAATTAGGGATTTGGTGTATGGAGGGGTGGGATGTGCGCGGAAAAAGGAGAACGGTGTGCGAACAGGGTGATGGGGATCATGGGAGAAAGGTGTGCACACCGGGGGGAGGTGGGATTGGGAAGGGAGGGTTTTGGGGGGTATACTTGAAATTGGAGAATTCAATGATCATGCCTTTATAGTTCCTTAAAATATACCCAGAGCACAGTTAAATAGAAAGAAGATCTGTTCAGTTAATGGGAACCATTGCTTGATGATAGATATTGTATGTTGCAATGTGGGTCATTGCTTTTTTCTGGGGCTTTCCCTGGATGTCTCCAAAAGATCGTTGAATAATACAGTACTGTATAGATTTAACAACATAAAGCTCATGTGCTAAACAAATATATCAACTGTTCATACTTCACATGTTCCCTCTTTCCTTAAATCAGCTAAGCAAATCAATCACTACCCGAATACTTTCCCTTGCAACCGCAAGAGATGCTACATTTGTCGCTTTACCTCCCCCCTCAATCCATTCAAGGACCCAAGCAGTCGTTTCAGGTGCGACAGAGGTTCACCTGCACCTTCCTCCAACCTCATCTATTGCATCCGCTGCTCTAGATGTCAGCTGATCTATATTGGTGAGACCAAGCGTAGGCTTGGCCGATCATTTCGCCGAACACCACCGCTCGGTCCGCACTGACCTCCCAGTGGCTCAGCACCTCAACTCCCCCTCCCATTCTGTATCCGACCTCTCTGTCCTGGGCCTCCTCCACGTCCAGAGTGAGCAATACCGGAAATTGGAGGAACAGCACCTCATATTCCGCTTGGGGAGTTTGCATCCTGGTGGCATGAACATCGATTTCTCACATTCCTGTTAACCCTTGCTGTCTCCTCCCCTTCCTACCTCTCCCTCAGCCCTCGGGCTCCTCCTTCTTTTTCCTTTTTTCTCCCCGCCTCCCCCCCACCCCCTATCAGTCTGAAGAAGGGTTTTGGCCTGAAATGCTGCCTATTTCCTTCGCTCCATAGATGCTGCTGCACCCGCTGAGTTTCTCTAGCATTTTTGTGTACCTTCGATTTTCCAGCATCTGCAGTTCCTTCTTAAACAATCACTACTTGTGTTTCATTTCCGAAAATATACTTATGCTGCTTCTCCTTATTCACCACAACTTCTCTGTGTGATGACTTGTCTACATTCCTTCCATTCTTTAAGTAAGCAGTTTCTCCCTGATTTTTTTTTATGCTTGTGGATTTAATATTCACAACTATTGGGCAAAAACAGTAACTGGTGGTCAGTCTTTACTTTTACATAGCTTGCTAGACCCCCCCGAAGCACACCCGGGTAAAAGTTGCCAGGATTAGGTTCAAAGGGTTTTTCATTCTCATGTGTACCAATTAAGGTACAGGAATACTTAATTTACCATACAGCCATACTAAAAAAAGCAACAAGACACAAAACTACATAAAAGTTAACATAAACATCCACCACAGCGGGTTCCCCACAGTCCTCACTGTGATGGAAGGCAATCAAGTCTAATCTCCTTCACTCTTTATTCTCCCACGGACAAGGCAGTCGAACCATCCGCATTTGGGGCGATTGAAACTCCCACAGCCCCCTCTTCGGGGCAGTCGAAGCTCCCGCAATGGGGCAGTCAAAGCTCCTGCGGCTTGGAGCTTCCGAAGTTGATCACTAACTAAGGGACTGCGAGATCCACGATGTTAAAGTCTGCAGGCTCCGTGGTTGGAGTTCCCAAAGTTGATCCCCAGCAAGAGGCCGCCAGCTCCTCAATGTTAGGCCGCAGTGCGAATGGAGATACAATACGGGAAAAAAATCTCATCTCCATTGAGGTAAGAGATTTTAAAAAGTTTACCCCAACCCCCCCTCCCCCACCCCCCACATAACACAAAGCTAAAGAACACTAAAACATACATTTAACACATACTAAAAAATAACAAAGAATAAAAGGACGAGACAGACAGTTGGCGAGGCAGCCATTGCGGTGCCACCCAGTGTATTGCATCTGTGCCCAGAATATAGATGCAATACACTTCTCTGTTGGGATACAATCAACTGCAGATACTGGAATCTTGAGCAAAACAAAAAATGCTGGAGTAACTCAGCATGTCAGGCAGAATCCATGGAGGGAATGGATTGGCAATGTTATGGGTTTAAACTCTTCTTCAGAATGGCTCTTCTTTTTTTTGCCTCTTCTTAGAAGCAGATGCAGTGGAGATGGAGACACTGAGAGCAATGGATGGTATCTTTGCAAGCATCAGGGTGGGAGGAGGTGTACTCAAGGTAATTGTGGGAGTCAGTGTGTTTGTACTTGACAGTTAATGGTCTTTCCCCTGGACTTTAGTTTTGAAAATAAGCATGGAAATAGTCCCTTCAGCCCTTTGAGTCCACAATGTCCATCTCTCACCCATTTAGTCTAATTTAGTTTAATTTAGTTAATACAGTGCGGAAACAGGCCCTTTGGCCCACCAATTCCGTGCCAACCAGCGATCCCCATGCACTAGCACTATCCTACGCACTTGGAACAATTTACAATTTTTGCTGAAACCAATTAGCCTATAAACTTGTACATCTTTGGAATGTGGGGGGAAACTGGAGCACTCGGTGAATGTGCAAACTCCTTATAGAGAGCACCCGTGGCCAGGATTGTAGTCATGTCTCTGGCACTCTAAGGCAGCAACTCTACCACTACACCACTGTGTACCTTGCTGTTTGTTCCATGTTATCACCGTTTGTTATCCACTCCCTGCAAACTAGGGGCAATTTACAGAGACCAAATAACCTACAAATCCACATGTCTTTGGGATGTGAGAGGAAACCAGAGCATTTGTAGAAAACCCACGTGATCAGAGGGAGAACATGCAAACTCCACACAGACAGCAGCCAAGGTCAGGGACAAACTCGGGTCTGTGGCACTGTGAGGCAGCAGCTAGTACCAGGTGTGCCACTACGCCACACTGTGCCAACTTTCTCTACAGCTTTGAACTGCTGCACAAATGAACGGAGGGCTGCTGCCTGCTACATTATCTTTTGTTAAGCAGCTGCACGTGAAACGAGGGCCAAGGGCTATGGATTATGTATGCTTTGATAATATCACTGCGTTGTAAACATGGTATCCGCCTCAGAGATATCACCAGCAATGGTGTTGATACCCAGTATAGATCTTGTTTAAAAAAAAATCTTTGCACGTAAAATGCAGTAAAATGAAAGATTGCACAACAGGCTGTCTATTGCTTGATGCCACCCTGACTCAATTTGTAACCATCTGACTTCTGAGTAAGAAGCTTTGAGTTTAGCTTCCACTATTGGTATTCCAACCCAACACTAAAGGGCCTGTCCCACTGTATGATGTAATTCATGAGCTCTCCCGAGTTTAAAAAAAAATCAAACTCGTGGTAAGTACGCAGAATGTACGTAGCGGGTACGTCAGAACTCAGGACATCTCTTAGCGGCTTGTAATGCTAACGGCAGGTACTTGGGAAACGCAGTAAGCTCGTGAAGATTTTTGAACATGTTGAAAAATGTCTACGAGTGCCCCGAGTACCTACGAGCGGCTATTACCGTAATTCTCCGAGTTCGAATCAGGGGAAACTCGGAGAATTCTTGAATGACCTCGTACAGCGGGACAGGCCCTTAAGTGAGTGCTACACTCTCAGCTGGCATTCTGCTCTCTTGAGTACATGTAAAAGATCCCAAGCAATTGCAACTTAAAACTGACCCCAGAAAATTAGGAGTGGTATTTCAAGAACGTTTTTAAGGATGGGAGCTTTTTGGACCTGGCAGCCAATGTCAAGTGAGAGAGAGGTATTCATTGTTAAAATAGTACAGTGCATAGATAATCAATGACACCCAAACCTTAATCTATTTTTCATAAATCACAAGCAATGCCAATGTTCCATAGGTTTATCTGCATTTTATTAATATTTAAGTACAGTAAATGTCTTTGAGCTCACAATGTTTCCACAAGGCTAATACTGGGACAGTGCAATGGTTCAGAAACTTTCTGCACTTTGCATCTCATGGGGAGCTTAAAAATGCATCTGTTCTATTTTTCAGTCTTTAGGGCATTAAGCATATGCTAAAGGGCTATCAGTATTGCTTCAAAATGTCTTAATACATTGCAAAATATATTACAATACCATCAGGCTGCTTCGTTCATTTTCTTAGGGATAATGGAGTTAGAAACATAGAAACATAGAAAATAGGTGCTGGAGTAGGCCATTCGGCCCTTCGAGCCTGCACCGCCATTCAATATGATCATGGCTGATCATCCAACTCAGTGTCCTGCACCTGCCTTCTCTCCATACCCCCTGATCCCTTTAGCCACAAGGGCCACATCTAACTCCCTCTTAAATATAGCCAATGAACTGGCGTCAACTACCTTCTGTGGCAGGGAATTCCAGAGACTCACCACTCTCTGTGTGAAAAATGTTTTCCTCATCTCGGTCCTAAAGGTATTCCCCCTTATCCTTAGACTGTGACCCTTGTTCTGGACCTCTGCAACATCGGGAACAATCTTCCTACATCTCGCCTGTCCAACCCCTTAAGAATTTTGTAAGTTTCTATAAGATCCCCCCACAGTCTTCTAAATTCTAGCGAGTACAAGCCGAGTCTATCCAGTCTTTCCTCATATGAAAGTCCTGACATCCCAGGAATCAGTCTGGTGAACCTTCTCTGTACCCCTTCTATGGCATGGGAGTTAAGGGATATGGAGAGAAGGCAGGAACAGGGTATTAATTGTGGATGGGTACACAAAAAGCTGGAGAAACTCAGCGGGTGCAGCAGCATCTAAGGAGCGAAGGAGATAGGCGACGTTTCGGGTCGAGACCCTTCTTCAGACTAGCTTTTAATTGTGGATGATCAGCATGATCACATTGAATGGCGGTGCTGGCTCAAAAGGCTAAATTGCCTACTCCTGCGCCTATAGTCTATTGTCTATTGTCACGCAGCTTCAGAAATGGTGAATATTAGCAGCCAAGTTTCCTCACCGCTGCCAGCACTTTAACATGCGGCACACAGCTCATCAGACAGCACTTGAAGCACAAGCACGTGACATCCTCAGTATTCTTCACCCACTGGAAGGTGTCCTTCACATCACCACAGCTGCCCCAGAGATGCATGAAGATAGCGCTGGAGCAGAAGCACAGAAATGTTGGACAATTGACCAATTTCCCCAGGTGGAAATGTCAAATACTAGACAGTATAGCTTTTAAAGCGAAAGTGGGAAATTCTGGAATAGGAACGTAGGGAACGTTTTATGAAATGTTTAGGAAGGAACTGCAGATGCTGGTTTAAACCGAAGATACTGAAGAAGGGTCTCGACCCAAAACGTCACCCACTTCTTCCCTCCAGACATGCCGCCTGTCCCGCTGAAATACTCCACTATTTTGTGTCTACCTTTGCGAATGTTTTTTACACAGAGTGGTAGGTTCCTGAATGTGCTGTCAGGATGATAGTAGAAGCAGATACAATAGTGGTATTTAAGCATTCCCTCTATCTCTATCTACCTCCCCCACCCCAGTCGCACCAGCTTCTCATTTTCACACCACAAACAGCTTACACATGACTATAGGCATCGTTTCGGGCCGAGACCCTTCTTCAGACGGTGGAGGGCGAGAGTAAAGGATGTGATAAGGAACATGAGTGAAAGATATGAGTATCGGTGATAAAGGGTTCATTGTAAGCTGCTTGTTCCCTTTATCGATAGCATATCTTTCATCATTGTTCCTTATCTCTCCACATCACCGTCTATAAGATCCCTGACCAGTCTGAAGAAGGGTCTTGACCCGAAACGTCGCCTATCTCCTTCGCTCCTTAGATGCTGCTGCACCCGCTGAGTTTCTCCAGCTTTTTGTGTACCCACAATGTTCTCTTTTATTAGTTTAATTTGGTTTTATTAGTTTAGTTCGACATCATGTTAGACCCAGACATGATGGGCCAGAAGGTTGTTGCTGTGCTGTACCATTCTATATTTTAAAACTCTCCATGTGAGAGATGTACAGAGCGAGCTGTGAGAGTGTAGACCACACCTTTAGTTTTAATAAAAGCTGCATCCTCCCTGAGTGAAGAGAACCTGTTCAGACCATCATGGCTACAAATCGTACTGACGGCATTAGAGCTGGAAACAGTGGGACATGTTTGATGCTGGAGAAAAACCATGAGCGAACACAAAATCCTTGCTTGGAAATGAAAATGTGACAATAATGACAGAAAACAAGATGTAAAAAATTGTAGTCAGTTTTTTTTATGGCAGCAGTAACACAATGCTTAATTTTACCCTGCCCATTTCTGCCATGATGTGGAAGAGTTTCTAAGCTGTGAAACCTATCCTGCACTCATTCTTCATGGATGTACATTCAGGTTATGTGTATTACCTGCACATAATTACAGCAAACTTAATTTGCTTTTATTTTATTTTAGTTTAGTTCAGTTTAGAGATACAGCATGTGAACAAGCTCTTCGGTAACTGAGTCCCTGCTAACCAGCGATCCCTGCACACTAATTAGTCCCACTAATTAGAACTATCCTACACACACTAGGGACAATATACATTTATACCAAGCCAATTAACCTACAAACCTGTATGTCTTTGGAGTGTGGGAGGAAACCAAAGTTCTGGGAGAAAACCCACACAGGTCACGGGGAGAACGTACAAACTTCACATAGACCGCACTTGTAGCCAGGGTTGAACCCTGGTCTCTGGCGCTGTAAGGCAGTAGCTCTACCACTGCTCCACTGTGCCACCCCGCTGCGCCACCGGGCTGCCCTGATTTCTTCTGGCAAATCCAGTACCATTCTGATGAAAGGTTTTCACCTGAGACATGAACTCTCATTCTCTTTCCACAGATGCTGCCGGATCTGCTAAGTGTTTCCAGTGTTTCCAGGGTTTTTTTCAGATTTCCAACATTGCCCTTCAATTTAGGAGATTAAGAGGGGATCTTATAGAAACTTACAAAATTCTTAAGGGGTTGGACAGGCTAGATTCAGGAAGATTGTTCCCGATGTTGGGGAAGTCCAGGACAAGGGGTCACAGCTTAAGGATAAGGGGGAAATCCTTTAAGACCGAGATGAGAAAGACTTTCTTCACACAGAGAGTGGTGAGTCTCTGGAACTCTCTGCCACAGAGGGTAGTTGAGGCCAGTTCATTGGCTATATTTAAGAGTGAGTTGGATGTGGCCCTTGTGGCTAAGGGGATCAGAGGGTATGGAGAGAAGGCAGGTACGGGATACTGAGTTGGATGATCAGCCATGATCATATTGAATGGCGGTGCAGGCTCGAAGGGCTGAATGGCCTACTCCTGCACCTAATTTCTATGTTTCTATGTAATCCAGTACAGTGCAGCAGTGCAGCTGCCTTGCCACTTCAGTGACTCAGGTTCAATCCTGATCTCTTGTGTTGTCCGTGAGAATTTTGTACTTTCTTTCTGTGACCAAGTGGATCTCATCCCAATGCTCCATATCCTCTCAAATCCTAAAGACAGCGATGTTAATAGGTTAATCAGTCATTATTTATAGCCCCATTGTGTGTGGATGAGTGGTAAAATCTGCAGGAGGGTTTATGGATAAAGCCCCTGTCCCACTTTCCCAAGTTACTCACGAATTCTCCCAAGTTTTCCCCTTGATTCAAACTGGGAGAATTACGGTAATAGCCAGCCGTAGGTACTCGGGGCTATTTCTTTTACTCGTGGACATTTTTCAAAATGCTGAAAAAACGTCCCGACTTACCTGATGCCCTGAGTACATACGGCTGGCATTACGAGCCGCTATGAAATATCTATGGACGCCTACGGCCTCCTACGGACTCGTTACGGACATACTCCGAGTTTGAAGCAAGGGGAAAACTCGGGAGAATTCGTGAGTAACTCGGGAAAATGGGACAGGACCTTAAGTGGAAGAATAAAATGTTCATCAAAACGGGTAGTTAATGGCTGGCATGAACTCAATGAGCTGAAGGGCCTTTTCCAGATTATGATCCTTCTCAACTTTCCAACAAATAACACTTTTCTTTCAAGTCAGTGGTGTGTGTATTTAGTTTCAAACTATTCCAAATCTAACTTGTTAGCAACAAGGGTGGAGCAGGCTGCCTGTAATTGGTGTGAGATGGAACATGCTGGAAGTCATTCAGAGTGAAATGTTTCCCTGTGTTCTGGCAGAACAGGACTTGCAAACGGAATAATGTGCAAAACATAGATTTCACCTCCTTCCTTACTGGCTGTCTTGGGGTTACTATCGGTCAAACAATGTTAGCTCCAGCTGTCAGTACAGGGCCACAGGAGTGCACTGCATAAACACACACACGCACGCCCATGGTTTCTCTTCCTCCCAGCAGCAAAATAGATTCGCTAGGCAGAAAAATAAATGCTTTTTTTCTTGCCTTCTGAAGGAACATTGAGATACAAAGAAAACAACACAATATGTAAACTGGCTTTTGTTCAAGATTGCGTTCCTTTGAAAGGTTGCGAAAATTACATGTCATTTCTGACTTAATCTCCCGGGGAGTCTTCCTTTCTTGCCCAATCCCTCTGATCCGAGCCAATTCTCCTTACAAGCAAAGATCCTTGAACCAGATTGAAAAAGTTCCCAGAGATTCATGGTAGGAAGTTACGATACAGTTATACAATTTTAACTTAAAGTGGTCAAATTTGGAAATTTCTCCAAATGCAATGGAATATAAAAGCTTAAAGAAAATACATGTGTAAAAGAGTGGTAATATCTACAAAAGCAACTCTCTGCCAAAATGTATGAGAAGAGAACAGGAATATACTATTGGGATAGAGGACCAATTATGATTGGATTGAATGAGAGAGCAGGATTGAAGGATCGAATAGCCTGCTCCAGCTCCTGTTTTCTATGTTCCTATTAGTATTTTGAAAACAATATAGGTCAATAAAGGTCCCATTTGGACATGTTGGCTGATTTCCCCTGCAGTTTTAAGAAGACTGAATTATGTTTATGGAGATGCTTGATTTTTTTAATGAACTTTAATGTTAACGCTCTATTAATTACTGATGTTATCCTCACTGTGCTGAAGTAGTAAAGTGCAAGACTGTATCAAAGGTGCTGGTATTGACTCCAACTTCAACATACATTTCACTTTATGTGTCTGTCACAACAGACAGAAACACATTTTGCGATACTTAACATGTTCCAAATAGCCATATAAAGGTATATCGACCATATACCTTAACCTAACATTTGACCTCCCAAAATGCAACACCTCACACTTGGTCAGATTAAACTCCACTTGCCATTTCTCCATGCATTTCTGCAGCTGATCTCTATCCCGCTGCATACTTTGACTGCCTTCCCCAGGATTCACAACCTTGGTGTTGTTGACAAAATAAGCCTAAGTTTAGTTTATTGTCACACATACTGAGGTAAAAGCTTTTGTCGCATGCTAACCAGCCAGCGGAAAGATGATACATGATTATAAATGAGCCATTCACAATGTACAATGTACAAGTCAGCAGACAACTGGGTTAAAAGTGTGCCCAACGTCGCCCTCATTCTGATGGCCACCTTCGTGTGGGGCTGCATCAGGCAGAGTGTAGAGCCAAGGCACGTGGGCACCAAGTGTCACTACCTGCTGAGGTTCTACCTGTCCCCGGTGTTGAGAAGGATGGGCCTGACGCAGGTGCCACGCAATGTGCCAGTCAGCTGGACATTGCCGCCCCATCTGTCGTCTGTGGAAGGGTTCTTCCGGACCAACACCTTTGACCACATGTCCATTGGGCAGTGGTCAACACAGAATATCCTGCAGGCACTGCAGGGAAAGGACTCTATGGACCCGGTGGCGTGGTTCCCTGAGCAGACTGGCCAGCTTGTCTGGCAAAATGCCTCATCGCCAGAACTCACCAACAAGCACCAAGACCTGGCTTGGCTGGCGGTGAGGGGAGCCCTCCCAGTCAGATCCTTCCTGCACCGTCAGAACTTCACTGCCAGTGCACGCTGCCCTCGGGACGGCTGCTATGGAGAGGAGACGGTTGCCCACCTCTTTACAGAGTGTGGTTTTGCTAAAAGAGTCTGGAGAGCAATGCAAGGGTCCCTGGTACGCTTTATCCGTCACAGAGGACTCGGTGATTTATGGACTGTTCCCAGGGACAGATTCAGAGGCTGACATCGAGTACTGCTGGAGGGTCATCAACTCGGTAAAAGACGCCCTTTGGTCTGCCCGAGCATTGTTCACCACCCAGCAGAGCGAGATGTCCGTCAGGGAATGTTGCCGACTGGCCCGCTGCAGACTGCAGGAGTACGTGCTGAGGGACGCACTGAAGCTCGGTGCAGCCAACGCCAAGGCTCGGTGGGGGAGGGCCACAGTCTAAGGTCCTTCCGCTGCTGGACATGGGGGGCATGGTATGGTGGAGACGCCCCTCAAAATAAGGGAAGGTATCCCACACCATTGTGCCACATTGTGCCACATGGCACGAGTGGGGGACTGATTTGTGGAAATTTGGGAAAAAGAAATGTCTAAACTGTATTCATCAATTTGTACAGCCTCCGAAAATTTCGGACGGATTTTCCGCAAGGTTCATGTATTGTATATATTTATCATTTGAATAAAGTATATTTTGAAATTTAAAAAAATAAAATATAAATAAAGGGAATAACATGAATAAGATAATATCCAGTAACGTCCGATCAAAGATAGTGCAAGAAACTGTCCTTGCATCTGGAGTTGGCAGTTTCTTCTCAGCTGTTATCAGGCAACTGAACCATCCTACCAACAACTAGAGAGCAGTCCTGAGCAACAATCTACCTCATTGGAGACCCTTGGACTATCTTTGATCTGACTTTACTGTCTCCATGTTGGACTAAACATTATTCACATTATTCCCTTTATCATGTATCTGTGCACTGTGGATGGCTCGATTGTAATCACGTATTGTCTTTCTGCTGACTAGATGGCACGCAACTAAAGCTATTCACTGTACCTCATTTCATGTGAAAATGACTAACCAGTCTATCTAGTGTACATTTTGCCCAAGTCATTTGTATCTATCGCATCTGTCTATCTAAGCTTAGAAGTAGTGTGTGCATTTCTAGTCGGCAAATTACAGGAAGAATGTGAAGGCTTTGGAGGAGGTGCAGACAGGTTTTTTTCAGAATGCTGCCTGGTTTAGAGAATATTAGCAATAAGAACAGTTTGGATAAACTTGAATTGTGTTCTCTGGAAGATCGGATGTTGAGGAGAGAGCTGTTGGAAGTGTATAACATTATAAGAGGCATTGATAGGAAAAGCAGTCAGAACCATTTTTCTCAGGGTAGAAATACCAAAGCCTAGAGGGCATAGCTTAATTCAATTCAATTCAATTCAACTTTAATGTCATTGCACAGATACAAGTATGGGTACAACGAAATGCAGTTCAGTGACAGTACGAAGTGATAGCAATATATAGGTAAATACAGATAAATAAATACAGGTGTGGAAATCTATCGGCGGGACTCTGAGTTCAGCAGTGCGATGGTGTTATTATAGAAGCTACTCCTCATCCTGCTGGTGCGGGACCTGAGGCTCCTGAACCACCTCCCCGATGGTAGGAGGGCAAACAGTCCATGGTTAGGGTGGGAGGGGTCCTTGATGATCTTCCCAGCCCGTCTCAGACACCGTTTTCGGTGGAGGGCATCCATGGCAGGGAGCGGGGCACCGATGATGTGCTGGGTGGTTTTCACCACCCGTTGTAGTGCCTTCCTGTCTGCTATGGTGCAACTGTTGTACCATACCATAAAGCAGGTGGTCAGGATGCTTTCAATGGTGCATCGGTAGAACTTGGTCAGGATCAGGGGGGACAGGTGGGCTTTTTTGAGCCTCCTCATGAAGTAAAGGCGCTGCTGCGCCTTTTTGATCAGCTTGAAGGTGTTGAGGGACCAGGACAGATCCTCCGAGATGTGTACCCCGAGGAATTTGTAGTTGGAGACCCGCTCCACCTCAGTCCTGTTTATATGGATGGGGGTGTGTCTGCCCTCTCTGTTCTTCCTGAAGTCGACAATGATTTCTTTAAGGGAGAGGGGGCAAAATTTAAAGATGTGTGGGGCAAGTTGTTTTTATAGAGAGTGTGTTGGGTCCGTGGAACTTGCTGTCTGGTGTGGTGGTGGAGGCGGATAGGATGCTGGCATTTAAGAAGCATAATGTGCGCACATGTATATGAAATGTATGGAGGGATATGGATCACATGCAAACAGAGGAGATTAGTTTAACTTGACATTATGTTCAGCATGAACATTGTGGTCCGAAGGGCCTGTTACTGTGCTGTACATTCTATGTTCTAATTTATTGCGTGTCAAACAATTTGGAATATGAAGGATTGACTGCTATATAAATAAATACTGTTTTCTTTATTTATCTAGTAATTAAGAATCAGGATGAGGAGCTAGGAAATCTGGAACAAAATGTTGAGAAAAGCACAAAAGATCAACCAGCAAGTTGATGCTTGACACGGTAAACTGCTGATTAAACTGTAAATCTGAAATAGCTGCAACCATCAAAACCAAGCATTAAAGATAAACACAAATTGCTGGAGTGTCTCTGCAGGCCTGGCAGCATTTCTGGAGAGAAGGAATGGGTGACATTTCGGGTCACGACCCTTCTTTAGAACTGTCTGAAGAAGGGTCTCGACCCAAAACGTCACCCATTCTTTCCCTCTGGAGATACTGCCTGTCCTGCTGAGTCACGCTAGCATTTGTGTCTATCTTTGGTGTAAACCAGCAACAGCTGTTCCTTCCTACACAATACCAAGTATTATAGAAACATAGAAACATAGAAAATAGGTGCAGGAGTAGGCCATTTGGCCCTTCGAGCCTGCACCGCCATTAAATATGATCATGGCTGATCACCCAACTCAGTATCCTGTACCTGCCTTCTCTCCCTACCCCTTGGTCCCTTTAGCCACAAGGGCCACATATAACTCCCTCTTAAATATAGCCAATGAAATGGCCTCAACTACCTTCTGTAGCAGAGAATTCCACAGATTCACCACTCTATGTGTGAAATTTTATTTTCTCATCTCGGTCCTAAAAGACATCCCCCTTATCCTTAAACTGTGACCCCTTGTTTTGGAACAATCTTCCTGCATCTAGCCTGTCCAGCCCCTTAAGAATTTTGTAAGTTTCTATAAAATCCCCCCCCCCCCCCCCCCAATCTTGTAAATTCTAGCGAGTATAAGCCAAGTCTAGCCAGTCTTTCTTCAAGTCCTGCCATCCCAGGAATCAGTCTGGTGAACCTTCTCGGTACTCCCTTTATGGCAAGAATGTCTTTCCTCAGATTAGGAGACCAAAACTGTGTGCAATACTCCAGGTGTGGTCTCACCAAGGCCCTGTACAACTGCAGTAGAACCTCCCTGCTCCTATACGCAAATCCTTTTGCTATGAATGCTAACATGCCATTCGCTTTCTTCACAGCCTGCTGCACCTGCATGCCTACTTTCAATGACTGGTGTACGATGACACCCAGGTGTTGTTGCATCGCCCCTTTTTCTAATCGGCCACCATCCAGATAATAGTCTACTTTCCTGTTCTTGCCACCAAAATGGATAACCTCACATTTATCCACATTATACTGCATCTGCCATGCAGATGTATATTGTATCTTCCCATCCTCAAACTTCAACGTCACCTGTTTCAGTCTATGTCGTAAAAATATCCTCATTATTTATCAAGCTCTCTACTCTATTATAAATATCTATTTTAAGATATATCAATTAAGGTTGCTAATCTCAATTAAATGAGGATTAAGTTTTAGGCACTCCTGTCAGTGATTTGAGGATATGATCTGCACCAGCTGGCATGTTCTACATTTGCACCCTTTGACTGAGAAGCATTCATGGGAGGCCGACTATCCAGACCCCTTCCAGAAATCTCTCCACTCTGCAGTTAAGGGCCTGGCACATTTGCCGATTTTTTTCAGCGACTACCAGCATCACTGACTGACGTATGAGTTCACTGAAAAATTTGCGGCGTGATGACGTATTGATGTGTAGTGTTTTTTCAAGTGTCGCAACATTTTTTTTGTAGCTGCTGGATTTTGAAATGTTCAAAATCTTTTGGCGACACTGATATGGCTCTGGCAGTCTCCAAAAAAATCACCAAGTAGGACAGGCCCTGTAATCCCCAGTGGGAGGGAATCCTGGCCATCTTTAGCATACATCATCCCAGGAATATATAGCTGGAGCAGATGATGTAGAGTGTATGCTCAGACCAGAGCTGCCAATTGAGTTTGAATTTGAAATTATGTTTGTCAGAGAGAATGGGAATCGACAAATGTTTAAATGAAGCAAACCTGTGTTTTCAGAGTCAGATCACCTGACTTGAGGGCTGTGGTATAAAACCATTGGAGAGAGCAGGAGCATTTTCAATATCCAAACTGCACATACTTGTGTGGGAGAACTTGAGTCAAGATCTCTTTTACAACTCGATACCCGGGGTTTACCGGACAGAGTGGTTCCCGTTTGCTGCAGCTGTTGTGGCTCTATAACTGAATCATTGCCAAAGCCCATGTAAGAATGAACCGGAAGACGTCAGTAATCTGTAACATATTAAATGTAACATTAGCATTCAACAACTGCTTCCGATCCCCTCAATAGGAATGTACTGCTTTTTTGGTGTTTTCCCTGCATTCTGCAGTGAGCACATGCATGGATTGATGTGACAACCTGAGCCGTAAGGCAGTCCATTCAGAATGTGTAAGTCAATAACTGTTTTATTATGCAGAGGCCGGTTTCCCGAACCACAGTTTGAACCAATAAAGTTTTGTTTTTTTTAGAATAACCGTATACGGTTGTATTATTATGCCTGACGAAAGCAGGCAACATGGCTGCTTAGCTAGTCAGACAGTACAAAAAACCTAAAGCGAGGTCTTGCTGACTGTTTCAAAACATGATTAATGAGGCAAAATGGAGGAAAACATAAAAGAAACATTCCTCCTTTTTGTAGCGAGAATGTATTCTCTGCACTGTTCTGCCACATATTTTTGCAAGCAGTAAATAAACATGAAACCAATATGTCGATATTCGATGTACCATTGAACCATACTTTCATAATACTGAACGTGATGATACACCAGTGGCAGGGGAGATTAGGTAAATTATTACAGGTTACTTTTACTTGATTGCCATGTAACTAACATATGCCACCACCGTAGCATAGCAACTTGAAGTTGAGCATGTAGATTATGTATATTCGCTCAATAGCCCTTTACCCAATGGGGTGCATCTAGTGTATATATTTAGTTGATACCAACAACTGAAGAATTGGCAAATCATGCAAATCTCCTCTACCTCCAACTAGAGATGGTATTCGGAACTTCTCACCATAGAGCTCTTAGCATCAGTTTGCAATAACTGAATTTGACCGACCAAACTACTGGAGCAATGCTCAATACAGTTTGTTCATCACTGTGACTGAGGTAGCTTCAGCTGATAATAGCATAAGGTTGTTGACAATGATCTACATGTCCTTTGAGAGGTCACTACTTTGCATGATATCATTTCCCCGATTTGCACAGCTGAAACACAGCTACTATCTTGCCAATTACTCTTGATGAATAGAAATCAGTTATATAACAGGTTGCTATTAACTCCAATCTCTTGCCACAGGCGGAGTCATAGGCTAATTAATAGTTAAAGGTAAATCCCAATGACCAGCAAACCGTTTATCCCATTTAGCAATGTTTTACTGTTATTAGTACAGTTATATTTTCATTGATAACCACTGTAATGGGAACTGCATAGAATGGATCTTTGAGACCCTTATGAATCCGTTGTTAGTAAAGAAGTTTTCATATTCAGAAGTTCATATGCGAGTTACCCGACACTCTCCATTTTTCATAATGAACAGGCCACTCCTGCCATTATTCCATGGGTGCTTTGCACAACAACTCTGGCCCAATTTCCGAGCCTGTCTTGAAAGACAACCCTGGCCATAATCCCAAAACTTGCTTGGAATGCTAGTACTGTGCCTCTAAGCAGATGTTTTTTTATCCTGTGTGTGTTGTACAAACAAGTGTAAATATTACAACTTGTTAGTGGTCCACTTACCCATGTTTCTGAAGTGTCAGACCCACCTTGTTGAGTAGGGCTGGTAGGGTGCGTGGAACGTCTGCCCAGCTGTTATGCTGCCCCCAGCTCCAATGAACCGCTTACTGCTGATGAGCGCCTGGGGTGCGTGCTGAAACGATGTACCTTTGCCCACCGTTGGCCTTAATTGATCCGTCTGCCAGATTTTTTCCCTGTTGAATAGGCCTTACCTGAATAACATATTTGGCGGCTGGCTCTCACATCCCCCTATTGGCGCTGTTCACTGCCAGCACACATGTGCTCCAGTATGTTCCAACGACATCTTTAGAGCCTGGAGTCAGTTACATCTTGACCTTTTGCACTCCCCTCCTCAGAGAGGGTGATTCGTAGGCAGCCCTAAACAGGCGCTGCCGCAGGCCCCAGGATACCTGCGCTGATACGTCCCCATTGGACCTGTACCAGGATGGAATATTCTGCTGGGATGGCAACTTTGTTGTCAGGAAAGGGTACCTCTGACGTGTGCCTTTCAGCCCTTTGGGTATGCCCCAAGGCCATGTCCTGAGACTCAGCATCAGCAGGACACTGACCCATCCTGGTCTCCGCCTCCAGGATGGAGACATGAAGCAGCCCTGTCAACAGGCGCTGCTTGCGCGGCCTGCAGAGATGGAACATCTGGCAAATCCCGTTCTTCACCTGGCTCAACCTTACCATCAGAGTCGGGGTCAGAACTAAGGTGACCCATGGCACGCGCCTCATCATCCATGAGGGTGCTATCAAGCAGCCTTCTACTAGGTGTTGCTGACGCCTCTTGTTCAGGGCGGAGCTGACACTCCTCCTGCTGGAGTGTGCCCTGCTGTAGCACTGTATGCAATAGTTGCTGCATTTGGGATAGTCGTTCAAACATGCTATCCAGCCCCGGAGGGGAATCTCCCCCCCCCCCCCCCCCCGGGCCTAGCAGACTTATGTGTTGCCTTGCACCGGCTGGAGACCTTGAGCATCCCTGTCCCAGGCATTGCCGGCACTGCCTCTCGTAGAGGCCGGAGCTTTTTCACATAAAGCAGCACTGTCCCAGGCGCTGCTGGCGCGGCTCTCCCATAGGCCAGCGCTTTCACACATGAAGCAGCCATATCGCAGGCACTGCTGGTGCGGCTCTCCCGTATGCCGGCGCTTTCACACATGAAGCAGCCATATCGCAGGCACTGCTGGCGTGGTCTGTCCCATATTACAGTGTAGTCTCACTAATTTAATTTTGTAGTGTAGAGCTTCACCTGTGAAGGGTTAAAAGTACTACTGTATACATGCAAAAAATACCCTTATTATCAGAGAGAAAACCCTTACATCCCGACTCACCCGAGTCCAATAGGGCTGACGAATCCTCTCCACCACCAATTTTACTCCATGCCTGGGGACCAACGTGTGTGTGAGCCGCTGACCGCACTATCATCGACTCTGGCGTTACTTGCTTACCACTCCACGGCATCCCCGCAGGCTGGAAGCCACTAACTGCCTTGACAGCGGCTGCTTATCGCAAAACCCAATCTTTTACCAGTTGTACGCTTGCGCGGTCGGAGCAGGGTTTTCCCACAGCCCATAGCCGGCTCACTCATCGGGCTCTGCAATAAATCTGGCAGGAAACCTCTGTGAAGAGAGGCTCCTGCTTGAACAAGAAACCCTAGTAAGTAAAAGAAACTTACCTTCTAGGTTTAAACTTACCGCCTGCAGGAGCGCTGCCCTTCCAGTCCGGTGCTTGCGCCAATGCGGCTGACGTAATGACGCGCATGTGAACTGGCGGGGTTCTTCATGGAATCACTCACGTGATGCCGAAGTAAAATACTCCTGCCATCTTTTCCTTGATGGGAATAAAGAGGCAAAGGTGGATTGGAATCTAATGATAGAAAATCTCAGTCAAATGATGTGCCAAAGCACTGAGACATTTAATTAACCAAGGAACCTACAATAAGCTGCATGAAGGTGGCAGAACAGATAATGATTGCAGTGGGAGCTTAAAACTAAGATCACAAATTTTGGTTGGATCTATTCCTGGAGACATAATCAAATGAGCCCACTATGTTCACACATGTTATTGCATTGGGCCTATTTGAATGCCTCGGCATTTTTGCAATCCTGAGATAACAAGCAGAAACAAGATAAATTGATCTAAAACTACATGTTAAATTGAAAGGAAACAATTAAAATCACGTTGGAATTTCTTTTTAAATTTTTGATATTTTTATTACAAAATCAAGGGAAGAAATATGTAGGAACAAAATTACCAAAAGTTTGCATAATGATGTACATTATTTATGCACTCATTTGGTGTTACTTGCAAATAAAGGAGATAATTGGCTGCAACAATCACTCGTCATTATCTCTACGAAATATCCAATAACATTTGTGTCATCTGGACAATCTTGGTCTCTGCCCTTTGAACATGTTTCCCTGTTTCCTCCGGCCTCTTTTCCTTTGCAATGTAAAACATACTTCTCTTTTCACTCTTTCTTCACTGATTTCACTTCACAGATGCTGACTGGCAAGTTTTTTAGTCCATGGTGTCAAAGAGTTACAGCACGAAAATGGGCTCTTCAGTGACTGATGATTTACACAAATCCCATTTTATTCATCTGCTAGTCTGGTCAACACCTAGCAGATTCTACCACTGACCTACGTTTTTACAAACAAGATACAGTGGCCAATTAATCTACCATTCCACACACCTATGGAAAATGGAGGGAAACCCCATCCAGAAGAAACCCAATGGTCTTGGGGGGAATGTGCAAACTCCACGCACCAAAGGGCAATATTAAAATGGGGTTATTGGAGTCATGAGTCAGCAGCACGAGTGGGTGTGCCACTCTATCCCCTCTGCTCTTTCCCCCTCCACCAGCATGGCATTGAATGTTTAAAAGCAGGTTTCCTTAAAATAGGGAAGCTCCTGAAGAAAAACTGAAACGTGTCATCCATACTGCATCCTGGGAACTGTAATTTTCCTGGACAGCACCAGTGATTTCAATGCCCCACAATCAGACAAGGGAATCTATAATTGCCGGATGGCCTTGTGACACATTATGCTACTGAAACCTATTTTCATATCAAAGGCACCCAGCTATCATTATGTTTGAATAACTGCTAGAACATTCTGTAGTGTCTGTGGCCTCCTTTATTGTTACTGCAAAGGCAAACATCAGAAGTAGAGCTACCAATTAACACCTTTTATTGGTGTGGACTCTCAACTAATGGCAATGTCTCATAAAACAATTTATCAGAAGTCTTAACATATGGTGCATTCCGTTGATAAAGGTCTACTGACACCAATATGCTTCACACAGACTCACCTTTACAAATGCAGTAAATCCATATGATCTGTGAATTATTTACAGGGATAAAATGATCCAATCGCTTCATCATTTATGTCAAGATAAGGTACAAAAATGGAGCTAAATATAAATCCCCTTGCTCATCCGGTTTCTACACAATGTGCTCTTCATGCAAGCTGCATAATATCTCTGAAATATCCACCTCAGGCACTAGTGACTCCAGTGATTCACATTTCCAGACCTGGTTTAACTTGCTCACCTGCCGGTAAATAGGCCTATTCTACAGCTATTCCTTCAACATAATTTTCTTCATAAATCTGAATGCACAATACTGCATATTTATTTGATCACCAACTTCCTGGTATTGTTTGTATACAGCAGACTGTTCACATAAACATAGAAACATATAGACATAGAAACTAGGTGCAGGAGTAGGCCATTCGGCCCTTCGAACCTGCACCGCCATTCAATATGATGATGGCTGATCATCCAACTTAGCTTCCTGTACCTGCCTTCTCTCCATACCCCTTGATCTCTCTAGCCACAAGGGTAAACAGAATACCTCAACAGAAGGGTAATAACTCTGATTTGTACATTGTATTTGGTACATTATTGGATACCAAGAAGTTAGTTTAGTTTAGTTAAACGATACAGCATGGAAACAGGCCCTTCAGCCCACTGAGTCCGCGCCGACCAGCGATCCCTACACATTAACACTATCCTACACACACTAGGGACAATTTATATTTATAGAAAGCCAATTGACCAACAAACCTGTATGTCTTTTGAGTGTGGGAAAAAAACGGAAGATCTCAGAGAAAACCTACGCGGTCGTGGGAGAATGTACAAACTGTGTACAGACAGCATCCGTAGTCAGGATCGAACCCAGGTCTCTGGCGCTGAAAGAGCTGTAAGGCAGCAACTCTACCACTGTGCCACCATACCATGTTAATTCATTGACAAGAATCTCTACTTCTATTGCTTCTTAAGATTCTATGTAATTCAGCCTCACTTCATCTTGTAAACTGACTCTCTGCAAACAGTGGATCTTTCCACTTTCTCGCTGTTGACTTTGAAGTCATAAAGTCGTATCCATCTCCCTTTCTGGATCACCTCCAAGATTTTCAATTGTAAGGTGACTTATTTCACTTTTCTTGCCAACCTTTCGGTATGCTGCATTGAGCTGATGTTAGTCAGTCCACACTACCTGAGGCAATCTGCATAGGAACTACAGAACTCTGAACTGTCTTCACACTGCAATTCCCACCTCTCCTAATGCATTCAGTTCAAGAAACATTTGCTTCAGGTGATTTAACAAATATCTTCTGGGAACTGAGCTCCTTTCCAAATTGCCACCATTTTATTTTCTCTACTTTTATCACTGTGCCACTTCAAACATTCATGTGTTACAGCACCTCGTACTGTGCTTTTTGCATCTCACTTTGGTTGTGAACAGTTGCAGCAGCCCAGCTGTTGTTCTGAAGCTCCCATGAACTGAGTTTGTTACACTGTTTGAAAAGATTACATATTCCACCTCAGAGGCAATTTCCATTGAGATTTATGAAAAAGTCATTTGTTTTGAGATGACCATTGAAGTGATACCTTTGACTTGGGCTGCTGGGAATGACCATCTTCCTGTGTCCAGCATTTGGTTCACCCTTCCTTGTGGAGTACCTCACCTTGGTCTATGTCTCTGGTCAGCTTCGTTCACAAGTGTACTTCTTGATCCTATTGTGATCTCCAAGGAAACGTCCGTATTTGGTACCTTCTTTCCTTATGTCTCACGTGAATATCCCTTCACCTGCTCACAGTCAGAGAAAAGGACATGCCTAATCCTCATGTTAGATACACAAGTGGTTATATTGTGAATCCACGACTCTGCAAGGCCTTCCAAAGTCTTCTCTTTATGTCTCACCCACTCTTGCAGTCTGAAGAAGGGTCTTGACCCAAAACGTCACCCATTCCTTCTCTCTAGAGATGCTGCCTGTCCCGCAGAGTTACTTCAGCTTTTTGTGTCTATCTGCCTGTGAAGCTTCATCATATCAACCAAAAAATATGTCAAAAAGCTGAAAGACCGAATAAAAGTAGAAAATGCAAGGACTGCCCAGCAGGCCAGGCAACATCTGTCGGATGGAAAACAGTTAACAGTTCAGATGATTTATCTTTCATCATGTGGCTGACAGTTCATTTCTTCACTATCCAAGTGCAACATGCCCAGCCATGTGAAAATTATGATAGGACTTCCAAATCATCCACTGTAAGGCTGGCTGTCTTCTACTCTCCTGTGATCTACTGAACTCACTTGTAGCACCCACATGAGTTGGTTGCGATGAAAACCACAGTACCTTAATGCCCCTGTCCCACTTAGGAAACCTGAACGGAAACCTCTGGAGCCTTTGCGCCCCACCCAAGGTTTCCGTGCGGTTCCCGGAGGTTTTTGTCAGTCTCCCTATTGGTCGAAAGTGGTTTCCGCTTCTTCTATGTTCATAGAACCACTTTCGACCACTATGGAGATGGACAAAAACCTCCGAGAACCTCCGGGAACCGCACAGAAACCTTGGGTGGGGCGCAAAATCTCCAGAGATTTCCGTTCAGGTTTCCTAAGTGGGAGAGGGGCATTACATGCCTTAGTGATACGCATCCTGCTTGCCCGTTATCGAGGTGAAATTGCTTCACATTTTTGACTCCATCTCCTTACTATGATTATTTCACACACAATCCTGTGTATGAAATACACTAGACAATAAGTCTAGTGTATCAAATAGTTGTTTGAATTTCCTAATTTTTTAGTCCTATAATTTATAATCAATCACCACCTACTGTATCACACAAATCCTACATTTGTCCCACTTTTTGTTCTCCTCACATGCTCATGAATCTCCTGTTTGCTGGTGCCTTCACCTAGACTGCATATCATCAATTCTTTCCCCTTGTCCCTGGTTACACGTGCCGGGTGGTGCGGTGAGAGGCAGCCACGCCAACAGCCTGTCTTGTCCCTTTCTTCTTTGTTATTTTTAGTCCGTTTTATTTGTATGTTTTAGTTGATCTTTTGTTTTTATATCATGGGGGGGGGGGGGGGGGGGGGGGGGGGGGGGGGGGGGGGGTGGGGGGGGGGGGGGGGGGGGGGGGGGGGGGGGGGGGGGGGGTGGGAGGGAGTTTGAATCACTTCCCCGCCAGAGATGCAACTTTTTCTGATCATAGCTCCGTCTGCACTGCGGCCTAACATCATGGAGCGGGCATTTCCTTTGTTAGGGACCTACTTCGGGACCTCCAGCTGCAGGAGCTTCCACCGGCCCGATTGCGGGAGCCTCGATCGCCCCGTTGCGGGAACTTCAATCGCAGACTGTGGGAGCTTCGATCAGCCCGACTGCGGATGTTTCGATGGCCCGACCGCAGGAGAAAAGGAGGAAGAAGGTAAATGTTATTCACCTTCCATCACAGTGAGGAGTGCAAGGTCATCGAAAGCAAGATGAATGCTGCCTGAGCTGGTGAGGACTCGGAGGGATTGCCGTGAGTGCGGTGTTTGTGGAGACATCACGCCACGTCCTGGAGTCTGGTGAAAGTGCGGATGGCTTTCTGATTGTCCGGGCGGACTGGGTCTACAGAGAGAGCGACAAACAGTGTGCAACAGTGGAGCGTGTGTGTAGCCTGGACATTGGACTGATGGCTGTGGGACTCAGCCTTTGCTGTGTGCCTCGGGATTCTCACACGCCACTGTGGTGGCTGTTTATGTATAATTTTTATGTAATATTGTGTCTTGTTGCTTTTTTGGTGTGACTGTATGGCAAATCAAATTTCATTGTATCTTAGGGTACACATGACAATAAAGGACTATTGAACTAATGAACTATTAAATTGTAACTCTTGAAAATCTGTGAGGGTGCTGATTAATCAGCCCGTTCAAGTTTTTTTCAGATTCTCCTCATGTGACCTTGACCATGTTTGTGGCATTAATAGACTTGTCAACATATCAGATATCTCTGACCTTTCACAGCTCCACTAACCCAGATTCAATCTTGACCACGGGCACCGTCTACATGGAATTTGCACGTTCTCCCTTTGTCTGTAAGGCTTCCCTCAGGGTGCTCCAGTTTCCTCCCACATCCCAAAAGGCATGCTGTTTGGTGGGATAATTAGCCACCATGAAGTATCCCTAATGTGCATGTGCAATCAGAGGAGAGATACGAAGTAATAAAAATGAACTGCAGATGTTGGTTGATACCAAAGGTAGATAGAAAACGTTGAAGTAACTCAGTGGGTCAGGCAACATTTTTGGAGAAAATGGATGGGTGACATTTTGGGTCGGGACCAGACAAAAGAAGGGTCTCGAACCAAAACAACCAGCATTTTGTGTCCATTAAAGATAAGAGGCTTCTGAAAGAGAATAGGTTGCATGGAAATGAGTGGGTGAATGGGATTAACGATATTAGAGCCAGCATAAATTTGATAGGCTGAATAGTCATGTACAGCAGAGAAATATGTATAATTCATCTCTCCTATTTTTCCCAGTTCTGTGTCTTTCCAAAATTTCTATATAATTTACTCTCAGGACCGTTACCCCTGCTCCAGATGCAGGGCAAATGGTGGAGAGCACTAATGAATATAAAGCTCATTGATGCATTCATCACATCCATTGTCTGCCATCACCTATGCATGATCTAGCATTTTCTTCAAAATGAATCATTATACTGCCACTCTCTCTAGCTGCAAAATCCCACATCTGATGACAATGCAATGGCTGTAGACTCTTCAGTATTGCTGCTTGCAAAGGCAAATAACAGAGGTAAAACAATCTGAAGAGACATAAGAGAGTTGTGAATCTGTGGAATTCTCTGCCACAAAGGAAGTGGAGGCCAATTCACTGGATGTTTTCAAGAGAGTGTTATATATAGCTCTTGGGGCTAACGGAATCAGGGAATATGGGGAGAAAACAGGAACGGTGTACTCATTTTGGATGATAAGCCATCATCAGATTAAATGCCGGTGCTGGATCGAAGGGTTGAATGGCCTACTCCTGCACCTATTTTCAATGTTTCTATGTTTCTATCTGCCAACTCCAGTCGGGCAGGTGTTCCAGAGCCTTGAACGTAGTGAGGCAAATTCGACCCGCGATCGGAAGGACGGCCGCGGAAGTGATGCAAGGCTCGGTGTTGGAACCCCGGTATATATATTGACGATTTGGATGAGGGAATTAAATGTAACATCTCTAAGTTTGCCGATGACACAAAGCTGGGTGGCAGTGTGAGCTGCAAGGAGGATGCTATGAGGCTGCAGGGTGACTTGGATAGGTTGGGTGAGTGGACAGAAACATGACGGATGCAGCCTAATGTGGATAAATGTGAGGTTATCCACTTTGGTGGCAAGAACAGGAAGGCAGGTCATTATCTGAATGGTGTCAGTTTAGGAGAAGGGGAGGTGCAATGAGACGTGGGTATCCTTGTACATCAGTCACTGAAAGTAAGCATGCAGATACAGCAGGCAGTGAAGAAAGCTAATGGCTGGTTAGCCTTCACTGCGAGAGGATTTGAGTTTAGGAGCAAGGAGGTCCTACGGCTCTTGTACAGGGCCCAGATGCCACTGCACCTGGAGCAATTTTGGTCTCCTAATTTGAGGAAGGACATTATTGCTATTGAGGGAGTGCAGTGTAGGTTCACCAGGTTAATTCCTAGGATGGCAGGACTGATATATAATGAAAGAATGGGTCGACTGGGCGTGTATTCGTGGAATTTAGGATGAGAGGGTATCTTATAGAAACATATAACATTCTTAGAGGATTAGACAGGGTAGATGCAGGAAAAATGTTCCTGATGTTGGAGGATTCTAGAACCAGGGGTCACAGTTTAAGTATAATGTGTAGGCCGTTTAGGGCTGAGATGAGGAAAAAACATTTTCACCCAGAGAGTTGTGAATCTGTGGAATTCTCTGCCACAGAAGGCAGTGGAGGCCAATTCATTGGATGTTTTCAAGAGAGTATTAGATATAGCTCTTACGGCTAATGGAATAAAGGGATATGGGTAAAAAGCAGGAACGGGGTACTGATTTAGGATGATCAGCCATGATCATATCGAATGGCGGTGCTGGCTCAAAGGGCCGAATGGCCTACTCTTGCACCTATTTTCTGTGTTTCTATGTAAGGGACTGCAGGCACTGGAATCTGAAGCAAATTACAAACTGCTGGAATAACTCAATGTGTGCAGCAGCATCTATAGATGCAAGTGGATGGGGGATGTTTCAGGTTGAGATCCTGCACCAGGTTCAGAACATCAACAAACTTATTTTATGAAAGAAATAACTCTCCAACAACAACAATAGCTGGTACTACTGTGTATGCATTCTTTTTTATATACATTCTTAATTTTTTGTTACGCTGTTTAACTCCCATTTCATACAAATAGTATCTGCTTTTGGCTCACTCTATAAAAATTCTCCAACATTGAATTAAACATTACCTCATCCAATTCCCTCATCCTGTAATTAAATTATCAATGACCTCACCTATGCAGCTTATTCACCAAATAATATACTTTGATTGTGCAGAATTAAGTAACAATTAAACTTTAATTGTTTTTTAATAACAATTGGCACTGTGGATACAAAACCACACAAAGCCAGAGAGCTGCTGACTAATACATTGTGTAATACATGCTCTGGTTTATTCACTTCTGGGATATGGGTATCATTGGCAAGGCCAACATTTATTGCTCATTCTTCTTGTGATGTGCTCTGTTGATGTCCTTCTGGCGAGAGTGGTCCCACAATAAAATTAAGAGAGGTTTGCAATTATTGATATCAGACCATTTATAAACTTAAGTGTAGGAAAAAACTGCAGATGCTGGTTTACAACGAAGGTAGACTCAAAATGGTAGAGTAACTCTGCGGGACAGGCAGCATCTCTGGAGAGAAGGACTGGGTGACATTTCAGTTCGAGACCCTTCTTCAGACTTATGGAAGGTCTGAAGTAGTATCTCGACCCGAAAAGTCACCTATTCCTTCTCTCCAGCGGTGCTGCCTGTCCCGCTGAGTTACTCCACCATTTTGTGTCTACTTTCCATTCATAACCTTAAAAGTGTCCCAAATCACCTTGCAGAAATGAAGTGCTTTTATACAATGTGGTTACAGTTGTAATGAAAGGAACACAATTATAAAATAACTATACATTTACATCATCTTGCATTGTTGCATATTTTAAATAAGTTCATTGATTTGAGGTTTTCCATTGTTAACTCAAAACATCGTTTAAGGTTTGCACAAGGTAGATTGCTTTCAATTTTCCTCCTTTCCTGCTAGGCAACTCTTGCCCCTCTCTGTTTATATGTTGAACATCCTATGTGTATCATTGTATGTGTGAGCATTACTATGAGAACTCGATGATTGTTTGCATTGTAGTGTGCACCTGTCTTTTACCAAAGAGTGCACTTAACAAAAATAACCATTCAGATTACCCTTCAAAATTACCCTTCAGATTTTAAAAGAAATGAAATTGGAAAGATGGCACTTGGTTGCTGATGCTTCTACCCAACATCAGTCACATCACCCCACCCCCATCCCTTTCCACTTTTTGAAGTTAGAAAAGTCAATGTTCATACCGCTGGGCTGTAAGCTGCCCAAGCAAAATATGAGGTGCTGTTCCTCCAATTAGGGTTGGGACTCACTCGGGCAATGGAGGAGGCCCAGGACAAAAAGGTCAGATTGGGAATGGGCGAAGGAGTTAAAGTGCTGAGAAACTGTGGATCAGATATGTTAAGGCGGACTGAGCGGAGGTGTTCAGCGAAATGATCGCCGAGCCTGCGCTTGGTTTAGCCAATGTACAGGAGTTGACACCTGGAGCAGCAAATACAGTAGATGAGGTTGGAGGAGGTGCAAGTGAACCTCTGCCTCACCTGGAAAGCCAGTTGGGGTCCTTGGATGGAGTCGAGGGGGGAGGTAAAGGGACACGTGTTGCATCTCCTGCGGTTGCTGGGGAGTAACTGGGGAGGGGCGGTTTGGGTGGGAAGGGTCGAGTTGACCAGGGAGTTGCGGAGGGAACTGTTTCTGTGGAAAGCAGAAACAGGTGGAGATGGGAAAATGTGGACAGTAGTAGGATCGCGTTGGATGTGGCAAAAATGTTGTAGGATTATATGCTGTGTGTGCTCGATAATGGGGTGGAAGGTCGGGTCAAGGGGACTCTGTCCTTGCTACGAATGGGGGGAGAGGGAGCAGGAGCAGAGCTGTGGGATATCAAGGAAACCCTAGTGAGAGCCTCATCTATAATGGCAGAGGAGAACCCCTGTTTCCTAAAGAATTAGGACATCTCCAATGACCTGGGCACTGATGCAGCATAGATGGAGGAATTGGGAATAGGAGATAGAGAATTTACATGAAGCAGGGTGGAAAGACATGTAGTCTAGATAGCTATGGGAGACAGTGGGTTTGTAATAGATGTTGGTCAATAGTCTGTCTCCAGTGATGGAGATGGTGAGATTCTAGATACGGTTGGGAGATGTCAGAGATGGTCCAAGTGAATTTGAGTGCAGGATGGAAATTAATCATGAAGATGATGAAGCCAATGAGTGCAGGATGCAGGAGGTAGCACTGATGCAGTTGTCAATGTAGCAGAGATATTGTTATGGTCAGTGGAGGCATGGAACCGTTATTGTTCAATGTACCCTACAAATAGGCGTCATAGGTGGTGCCCTTGCGAGTACCCATAGCTGCGCCTTGGATTTAGAGGAAGTGGGATGAGTCGAAGGAGAAATTGTTGAGGGTAAGGACCAGCTCTGCTAGGCAGAATTAGTAGATCGAAATTGGTTGGTTCTGTGGTCGAGGAAGAAACGGAGGGCTTTCAGACCTTCCTGGCGAGGGATGGGGATTACAACCTAGTGGTATGAGCATTGAAATTACAAAATACCCATATTCCCTCTTTTATTTCCATTTCCTCCACCCCAACCCAGTTGCTCACATTTCTACCACCATCTTCTACACCATACAATCACCCTGCTCCTTTCCCCTCCCTGATGTGTTCATTTGTCTTAGCTCAGACCCCATTTCCCTTTTATTCCTCCACTTTCCCCTTCACATAACCCTTCCTACTTATATTCCTCCCTCAGAATTTACATTTCACTTCCCTCCTTACCTGACATCCCTTTGTCTCCTTTTCACCTCTAACCTTTGCACTTACTTCACCCATCTGCCAACCAAACCCCACTCATCCCCATTTATCTCTACCAGCTTTCTCTTCCCTCCCCCCCCCACACCTACTCCTATCTGTCTATGGAAGGGCCCCAACTCCAAACGGCGCCTCTACATATTCTCCCCAGATGCTGCCACACTCGTTGAGTTCTTCCACCATAGAAACAGTCGTTGGTTTGCAAAAAAAAGATGTCTCAATAATTAGGGGGTACACAAAAAGCTGGAGAAACTCAGCGGGTGCAGCAGCATCTAAGGAGCGAAGGAGATAGGTGACGTTTCGGGTCGAGACCCTTCTTCAGTCTCAATAATTAGTTCCTTGTTGGTGAACTATTTACAAGGCAGGAGTATCAGCATCAATTTTGATTAGATGAATGTTCAACCTTGTGGTGTTCAACAATGCATTGTTCTTCAAAGGGGCTGAGTGCCAGTATCTCACTCAGGGATGGTGTATTTGATAAGTAAAACCACACACGATGCAACTTTACAAGTCATGTGAGGCTGGAGAAGTCCGTGGTCTATTTTGCTATCAGGCAATTCTAAATTTAATCACAGGCAGCTAACCCTATGCATTTCATGCTCATGTGCAAGTTCACTCTAAAGCTTTGAATATGAATCGGGCTAAATATTTCTTCCCCTCAGCTGGAAGCATTCGGAAGTATTACAGATGCACATGGGCTGACGTGACCTACTCTTGTGACATTTGAATGTACTTTTTATCATCTATTTTCATTTGTTTCTGACGCTGTCTGATTTTGAAATGAATCTTTTCCTTCCATGATTAATCTCCAGCCTCTTCCTCCAGCAGTTCCAAATACTGTGAAACAATCCAACGGTGAAATTTCAAGAATCCTCCGCATCTACTGCGAATGGATGATCTACAGAACCTCAAGGCAAACGCCAAGGTCACCATGTTTTCACAGTGTAATATCTTACCTCAATATGCAAAGAACTGGTGTGTGGAAGTAAAGACCAAAAACAGCTGATTACCTCCTGTTATATTTACAGTGAAGCTGGAATTAGACCTGGTTTATCCTAACTTCAGGTACTCCTTGTGACTGCATGGTTTTCCACCTGGTACTCCAGCTTCCTTTCATATCCCAAAGATGTGCTGATAGGTAAATTACCCAGATTGCCCCTTTTCTAGTTGGGTAGGCGGACAATTGGGAAGAGTTGTATGATGGTGATGGGTAAGTGATAAAGGATAGCTTATGGGGAAATGGGATAGATGGGAATGTTTTATATCCACTGTGGAGAACAATGGACAATGGACCTGGCATGGGGGGTAGGGTAGGAGCTGTCATGAGCGGTGGAAGTGGGGGAGCAGGACGGGGGAGAACAAAGGTGGACCTGGCGCGGATACCGTACATACTTTGTAACTTTGTCAGTGCCCATATTTGATGACTATTCGTATATTTTGGTTATGCAAGCAAAGAATTTCACTGTGACATGTCACATGTGACAATAAAGTATTCATTCATTCATTGATGGGCAGAATGGCCTCTTGCATCATAAGAAAATATGGTCATCCAAGTCTGGGTGTGGTGTGCATTAGAGTAGATCTTGCATAGAGTGGGGTTCCTGTGCATCTGCTCTGTCTTTCATAATTTGGGAGGTGCGGTTGGATAAGCCTTGGCAGGAACAGTAGCACATTTTGTAAGAAGAACATGTTGCTGCAATCATTGCACAATGCCAGTGAAAGGATTGAATAATGATGAATGGTGCCAAACCAATACTGTTTTGTTCTGGATGATGTTGAACATCTTGAGAATGGTTGGAATTCATCCTGGTATTATGGAGTTGTATTCATCCGGTGGATGGTGTTATATTCATCCAGGCAACTGGAGAATATTCCTTCACCTTCCTCTCTTATAACTGAAAATGGGTGTAAAAACCTAGAAGGTTTATGAGGTGAGTCACCTATATTTCAAAGTTCTGAGGTGAATTTTGTCAAATTTTACAACGTTGAGAGAAAAACAATAATTCGGAAGAAATGCAAGAATTTTGCTCAACTATGGTCACGTGAGTGGTCCATATGAGATAAATTAGTATTACTACTTTTTTACCCATTGTCGACTGTTAAATAAATTAAATCAACACATAATTAAATCATCCCATGAAAGATAGAAGTGCATAGTTAGTTTCAATTAAACATTAAAAAGTGTTTATATTCTTAACCCTGCCCCCTGTTAGTTATTTCCGAACCCCTTTAATGTGAATGGTAGGCCTCTGGGGAGTGCTGTAGACCAGAGGGATCTCGGAGTGCAGGTACATGGTTCCTTGAAAGTCGAGTTGCAGGTAGATAAGGTGGTCAAAAAGGCTTTTGGCACATTCGCCATCATCAGTCAGCGTATTTATTATAGAAGTTGGGAGGTCATGTTGCAGTTGCATAAGACGTTGGTGAGATCTCCTTTAGAATATTGTGTTTAGTTCTGGGCACCATGTTATGGGAAAGATATTATCAAGCTTGAAAGGGTTCAGAGAAGATTTACGAGGATGTTGCCAGGACTAGCGGGTCTGAGCTATAGGGAGAGGTTGAATTGGTAGGCTGGGTCTCTCTTCCTTGGAGCGCAGGAGGATGAGAGGTGATCCTATAGAGGTGTATAAAATCATGAGTGGAATAGATTGGATGGATGAACAAATCTCTTGCCCAGAGTAGGGGAATCGAGGACCAGAGGACATAGGTTCAAGGTGAAGGGGAAAAGATTTACTATGAATCTGAGGGGTAACGTTTTCACACAAAGGGTGGTGGGAGTATGGAACAAGCTTCCAGAGCAGTTAATTGTGGCTGGGATTATCCCAACGTTTAAGAAACAGTTAGACAGGTTCATGGAAAGGACAGGTTTGAGGGATATGGACCAAGCTCAGGAAGGTGAGACTAGTGTAGCTCGGGCATGTTGGGCGGTGTGGGCAAGTTGGGCTGAATGGCCTGTTTCCACACTGTATGACTCTATGATTCTATGCCTCTATGTATTGCTCAGTCAACTTTTGTTTTGTCATGATTTTAAAGCTCGAGATTTAATTTGATATTGCACCTGGAGCATCGACATAGAAATAAGCTGCAAAACAAGTGCAATACAGTTAGAAAGTGTTTCATTAACTATCAGCAATTTTTCTTTCAAAACACTTTAATAAAAAACAAATTGCAGGATGTTTACTAAGAGAAATTTAATTCCATTATATTCCCAATTTGAACACTATTATAAGAGTGAAGAGGTAAGTAATATATGCAACAAAGTTCACAACATTGTTTTAATAAAACTATAAATAAGATTTGTAAACCTTTAAACATTCATTCTTTTTGTAAAAAAAATTGGTATTTCCAATGTTAAATTGCAATGTGTCATTTAACTGCCATTAATGGAATACAACTGTGAAATAACTAAGGTAAGGTAGCTTGCTTTATGTAAATAATGATACTGAATTACTTCGAAATGTTTAGTTGATCATAACACTTAACCATGTTTGCTTGGAGGCAACCATGTCATATAGGATTAGTGCAACTCTTTGGGTCAGGAACATTTTTTTTGGCAGCTTTCCAGAGTCAACTGTGGAGTTTAATAATTGCACGGCATAAATGTTTTCTCACTCATTTATGGACAGAGGCTCGCTCTGTTACTGGCATTTGCATCCTCTGTATGGTCCATTAACATCCCTATCTACCTGTATTATAACTTTTTTTCCAGGTCTGGTGAAAGGTCATCAACCTGAAATATGAACGTCGATTCTCTCCCCCGAGATTACCTAGATGTGTTGAGTCATTTCCACAATTCTTATGAAAGGTTATTGACCTGAAACATCAACTGTTACTCTTTCTAGAAATATTGCCTGACCTGTTGAGATTGCACTGTAGCCCTCCAGCTAATGCACAATTTTGCTTTTCAAAATGTTCTCTCCATTTGCAGCCAGGAAACCTGTGAATTATTTATTATTCACACTCTTTGCTTTCTGTTCAATAACCAAACCTCAATCCATGTCTTCAGCTTAATTAAACTTGTAGGCCAGATGTTAAGTATTGTGTGTCATTGTAGTTACCTCATTGTAGAAAGGATGTGGAGGCTTCAGAGAGGGTGCAGGTTTACCATTATGCTGCACAGGAGGCAGAAGGAAGACTAGATTTATAGCTTTATAGAGTTTTTAGAAGGTTTATAGAGTTATGGGAGGCATAGATAAGGTAGATAGGCAAAACTTTTGTTCAGGATAGAAATGTCAATTACTAGAAGCATTGCTTTACAGTTAGATGGGGAAAGATTAAAGGAGATGTTGGGGGCTAGTTTTTATTTTTCACAAAAAGTTCTGGGAGACTGGAACATGCTGTCAGGATGGTGGTGGAATCAGATACAATAGTGACATTTTAGAGGCTTTTAGAACAGTATATGGATGTGGAGAATGGAAGGATACGGATTACATTCAGGCAGAATAAATTATATTAATTCGGTATCATGTGCATCACAAGCATCATGGTACATCAGTCCGATGAAGGGTTTTGGCCCGAAACGTTGCCTATTTCCTTCGCTCCATGGATGCTGCCTCACCCGCTGAGTTTCTCCAGCATTTTTGTCTACCTCATGATATGAAGGGCCTGTTCTGATCTATTCCATTACCACCCCCCCCCGTTTCCAACTCAAATCTGTCACTTCCACTGATTCCCTTTTATCCATTAAATCAATTACATGCAAAGAACTGTACAATCAGCATAAAATCACATCCAGCACCATTGCACAACCAACAAAAGACCGTCTTGATTTATATCTTGAAGTCCTTCATTTATATATTTCAATGTTATTTGTTAATTAAAGTTGGAGTCAGAGCATCATCCAGCATGGAAACTGGCCCTTTAGTCTGCAGAGTCAATATTGACCATCGAGCGCACATTTATATTCATCCTACACTATTACTATTTCCATCAATCCCATTAAGATTCTACCACTCTCCTGCACACTAGTACAATTTACAATGGTCACTTAACTTACCAACTAGCAAATCTTTGACATGTGTGAGGAGTAACAGAGCACCAGAGGAAAATAACACGCACTAAGGAAAAAGTACAAACTCCCAGATAGACAAAACCAGATATCAGGATGAAGTTGTATAATTGGATCTGTAAGTCAACAGCTCTGTCAGCTGTGCCATTATGTTGCTGAGAATTATCCTATCTAAATGGCTCATCTCCAACTCTTAAATGCCTTCGGCCCCAGTGAAAGTTAATTCCTGTAATCTGATCCTTTTGAGTGCCAGCCAGTCTTTCTTCATGGTTTCTTGCAGTTTATATATTTGCTTTTCCTGCTTCCTCTATTTTAGATTCACTTTATCTGACTAATTTTAGTTTTGTATTATTTGTTTATAAATGTTCCTTTTGTCTCAGTTTTCCTTTATTTTCAATATTCATCGGCTGAAGTCCGGGTACTGCTCTAACTTCACAATGTCCCTGATTCTCAACTGTGGTCTAATCATCTTCAGTTTGAATACCTGAACGAGACATAAACTCACTGACTTAGCCATTTTGTTTATTTTCTAAATCAAATATCGATCTTTTAAATTATTCCTTCTCCTTTAGATTATTTTTTGTCTTATTTACAGTAACGTAATTCATACTCCTCTTTTCATGTCACCGTTAAATTTCACAATTTTCCTGCAATTGTAATTACAATCTCAAAAGCACTTCATGTCTCTAGAGACATTTAAGGAAGTTTCACAATGGTATAAAAGGAATGCAAGACTTTCATTTTTAAAGGATTGATGCTGTTAAAATGCTGCAGACCTCTCTAATGCAGTTATCCAAGATACAGTATCAGATAGCATCAGAACATGGTTAATATTTGCGTGCTGGTCCCAGATGTGGATCCACTATTGCCCACAACAATTGTTACACACAGTTAAATCTCTATTCTCTTAGCACCTGTTATCATTGCACATGTCTGGCATGATGAGATTGGATAGCACACAAATAAAACTTTTCACTGTTTATCAGTACAGGTAACAATAATAAACGAATATTGATACCAATATTTGTTTAACTGTTGTCAAAATGAGTCCCACTTCACGAAGCTACCGGCCATTCAGTGTGAAGAATATGAAGACGTGTGGAGAATACAGACATTAAAGTGGTTCAAGTACTGAGAAAGTGCTTAGGAGGCACCAGGGGAGAGGTAAATATAGTTAATTACCCTTATATACTACTTAAAAGCCAGCAGTATCAATGAAATGTCTTGGATTTTACCTGTGGTGCTTTGCAGAAGCTCAAAATTCCCTGTGAGTCTTAAACATCTCCTCTCAGGCCAAATGTGCTCCTGTATGAGATGCTCTCTGGAGCCCATCAGAAGAGGGCTATCTTTCACAGTTTCCCCTGCAGTTAGAATGGGAACTATGCCTATTGATTCCAAGGCATTCATTTCAAAACCAATGGGGAAGACTGAATCTGTTTAAGGTAATTTATTCAATTAAAATGATTTGAATTATTCAATTGTGCTGCTGGGATTTATTTTCAGAAATATATTTCAAAGTTCAAATGTTTTGATAATGTTTTTATTTTATTTTCAAGGCTTTTTTTGTGTTTTTTTTTAATTGGTGCTTGCGTTCACATTTAATCTTAGTGAGAGGTTAACAATCGATGAGGGTGGGGCAGAGTTTAACATTTCTCCAAACATTTCTTGGAGCAGAACTTGTATGGTACAGAGATAGCTCTGCATTAGATCTCAGTGAACAGTGAGGAGGTAATGCCCATGTCCCACTTAGGAAACCTGAACGAAAACCTCTGGAGACTTTGCGCCCCACCCAAGGTTTCCGTGCGGTTCCCGGAGGTACCCGGTGGTTTTTGTCAGTCTCCCTGACCCTAATGGTCGAAAGTGGTTTCTGTTTTAAAAATCGGTAATTTTTTAGTCAAAGCTGGTTGCGATGCTAGTTGAAGGTGGTTGCCGGAGGACAAAAACCTCTGGGAACCGCACAGAAACCTTGTGTGGGACGCAAATTCTCCAGGTTTTCGTTCAGGTTTCCTAAGTGGTACAGGGGCATAACCTATCTCACTGTGACACCACTTTCAGGAAACTGTGCACCTGTACTCCCAGATCCCTCTGCTCTACAACATTCCCCAAGGTCCTGCAATTAATTGTGAAGATCCTGCCCTGATTTGACTTCCCAAAATGGAACACTTTGTATTAACCTGTGTTAAACTCCATTAATCATTCCATAGCCCACTTGCTGATCAAAATCCTGTAACTTTTGATGATCATTTGACTCTCTACAACTAAATCCATGTAAGTTTCATTTGCAAGCTTAACCTTGTTTAAAACACAAAGTGCTAGAGTAACTCAAATGGGTCAGGTAGCATCTGGAGAGAATATATAGGTAATGTTTCATCTTCCTTTGTTTATCTTTGTTCAACATTATTTTTCTATGTTCATAGATGCTGCCTGACCTAATAAGAATTTCTTGCGCCTTTTGTTTTAACTAAAAATTTTCAGCTTGCTTTCAATAAATCAACTTTCCAGTGAAATTTCCATATTCTATTTAGGCTCATCGAAGTCTTGAGTGTTCTTTCTGCAAACAATTGCAAGCTGTATACATCACTGTGCATGGAGATGTGAGTGTCTTAATTTAGGAACATGCTTGTTTCCGCTTAAACAGGCCTCTTTTCGAGCATTAACTTTTTTCATCAGTAATGGATATTATCTGTATTGGGAATAATTCCAGTTGTTACAAGTTCACGTTAGAGGAGTAGAATCAGGCTATTTAGCCCATCTACATGGCTGATCTCTGCCTCCTAATTCCATTTTCCTACCTTTACCCCATAACACTTGACACCCGTTCTAATGCAGAATTTGTCTATCTCTGCTTTAAAAATATCAATTGATTTGGCCTACACAGCCCTCTGTGGCAATGAATTCCACAGATTAACTACCCTCCGACTAAAGAAGTTATGTAAGCAATGCAATTATTTGTGCCTTGGCACTTGATAAATTAATGAGCTAACATGATTCTGTTGACTACCAATTTCAGATGTAATTGACTTCACTACTGTGTAAGTTATGAAAAGAACGAGAGATTTTTTTAAAATGGAAACATCCTATGAGTAATACTTCTATATATTTGAAACACTGCAAAGTAAAAACCTCAACATTGCGTCAATGTAAATTATTGCACAAGAGAGCAGCAGAACAATAGACTGGGTTTTGACAGGAAACATAGACAAACCTGAAAGATCAGTACATGTGGACCGAAACGCGAAAATCTAGCAGTACGACAGTAAGGGATACGTCACGCAGGTGGCGCGCGAGTATTTTGAGCACTGCAAAATCCTGTGGCGACGCGTGTTACCGTGCATCACTGCATATGCCACCACGCCTCATCACACGCCATGTGCGTGTCACGACGCGTCAAACAATTTTTCGGATGTTGTGTAAATGACGCGCAAGTGGGACAGGCCCTTTAGTCAAACCTACCCTAGCAGTTCGATCAGCTCGACTGCTATAATGCCGATGGCAGAGATTTCTCGGCATTTACATTGTGCATTCACCTTTTGCAACCTACATTTGAATCCATATACACATTGGTTGTAATGATTATTGTATCGTAGATCTGCAGGATAGAAAGGTAGCCTGATATTTTATTTATTTATTATTACAATTTTTAAATAATTTGCGACCAATTTAATTATTTTAGATTTGTTTCAAAGTAATTGTTTGATGTTTTTGGGTCTGTCATTTCAGCATGCACAACCTGTTTCACTGCCTGGATGGATCTTGGATCTTGGATCCTGGCCAACCCATCAGAGCTGTCAGGCAAGTTCTGGGAGCAGAGTCTCTTCTGTATCAGCCAAGGTCCTGCCACTGCTTGACTGGACTCTTGGACACTGAGCCAAGAGGACAGTCTTCTTTATCGGTATTTGTTGATGTTAGGCCAGGGATTGGCATAGATAGTGTGTACAGGTGATGTCCCTTTTGCTTGGCAAATTCAAGCCAATACCCAATGATACTACATCTCACTAGCCTCACTACCAGAATGAGCCATCTTCTTTAATTGCTGCAATCCATTTCTCAGTTTCAACATGGAGGTAATGGTACAACCAATTGGTTGTTGGGACAACGTCAGAGGGCATGTAATAGTTGACCATGTGGGTAATATCTAAGGCCAGAAATTATGAACAGCGTAATGTCTCCAAAGAGACAATCAAAAACCAAATGTATTTTTTCCAGCTCTGCTCCTTCTTCAAAGGATACTGATACCAGGATCAAGTGTTAAGCTGGCCAGAACATCAATGGCAGTGGGAAGTCTCTCTGTGGGTTTCTGCATCTCTCGGTTCTCCAGGTAGGGAGATACATGGTGAACTTCCTGCAAGAAAAACACACCATTTCATAGAAATCTGCTTGTCTCTGGAGTGGCATAGCAGGGTGTTGTGGATATCTTGCTGGCCATGGTTTACCAGCCAGAAACTGTGCAGGTCGAGCATCTTGAGCCTGGCCATTGGCTCAACATCGCCGTGTGCATCGTTGGCGTGCCATTGCACTTTGTGAACCTGTGACACCCCCCCACCATCATGCCGGGCGTGATCCAGGCCCACCTATTTTGGGAACTGCCCACACTCTTTAGCTCCATCGACCCTGGTGAGTGAATCATCCGAGTGGGGGACTTCGACTGTACGCTCAAGGAGGGGGATTGATCCAGTGTGAGCCTGGTGGATATCTGGTGTAATCTCCATCGTGCCACCAGTGCCCTCACCAGGAGGACTCGAGGAAGGGGGGGCTCTCAGATCAACAAAATGAGACTTATAACATTTTGCCTTTATAGCTTTATGTGTGTATTCTTTTTTTTTAGATTGACGATCCTTAGAACACTGTTTTAGATGTCATTTTGCACGTAAATAAACTTACCAGTACTTTTGTACATAAGAGTGTGATCTCACAAACGACTTGTGTAGTGACATCCTGATATCCCAATATTTGTACACAATACCCCTCCCAATGAAAGCAAGTGTGCCAAACACCTTCCTCAGTAGTGCACAAAGAGTGTACTTCAATCATGTACGGAATTCAATTTCGCCGGCCTGAATATAGCTGTAATTTGGAAATGAAGGACAATGCTCACACAATTATATATTGAGCGTTCCAAGGTATTTGATACACTGGGGACATTTTATTTTAATAAAATAACAAAGGATTTATTATATTTTATTTTAACTAATAATAATAAAAAAATTAAAAACATAAAACAGTTAATTTTTACACTGTTAAAATATATATTTTGAATTTACTGTTTGCAAAATGCTGATACTTTGCACAGACTGCTTGTGGATACACAATAAAACATAACACTCAATGACCTGTTAGTGGAAGAAAAACCCAGCTGAGTTTGTATGTGCAGAGAATATCAGTACAGTATAGATGCACAGAACTAGTATAGATCTGGAGAATTAAATGTTGATGTATTTTTCCTAGGGTATATAATTATTCAACAATATCCAATTTCGCCAAAATGATTTAATTAAACAAAAATAAAATATTTAGATTCAACCTCCACATTTTGGTTGTGTAATGACAGGGTTATGGGCAATGGCTTGTTTTTGTAACTCTCCTGAGCTATTGCTGGTAACTGAGTCACTGATGGGATTCTACTTCAGAGCTGATGGCTGCTATTAATGAGAGAGATGTTAGGTTCAAAACAGACACTAAGTGATCTGGACAAAGATTTAGACATGAAAACAGTAAAGAGATGGAAATAGGGTACACAAAAAGCTGGAGAAACTCAGCGGTGTTAAAGAAGGGATGGAAATAGTTGACTTTGTGAAGTCACTGGCCATAGCTCCGACAGCACTGGCAAATTATGTTATTTTTCGCAGAGTGAAGAAGCTGCCAATGCGAAGTGTAGACAGGATAATTGGTGGCGTCGATACTATCTTTTCCACAGACGTCACATTTTTGTGCATGTTCTAGAACAACATGCAGTGGGCATTGAAGGTCGAAATGATAGTGTTCACCCTTCAAGAATGTTGTAAGCTATCGTGGATGGAACTATATTCCCAGCACTAAGATCAAAAGTACAAACCCAACAAAAATATGAAATGATTGAGGCATAATGTTCAAAGCTAACAAGTGCATCGTCTATGCTCTCATTCCCCTCTGACCTTATTTAAAAGTGAGTCACAGGCATAGAAATGTAGACACCCATTTTCTTAAATATTCTTAAAAAGGTTTTACATGTGTTGGTGGTGTTAATTCAGTTACTAGATGAAATAGAAAATCACCACAAATAATGTAACACAAACCTTTGCATAAAGATATACCATAGGTTTCAATCCTCAAAGATTCTCTCAAGGTTACATTCTGTTAGGACAAGATGCCTCCTATTTATGGGAGCCAGTGAATATGCTCTTTAATGCTTCTGTCTGTTCTGCTATTCAGAGCGATGTTTATTTTAATTCCATCTCACTGTTCTGGCACTTTATATTCTTGTCCAGGAATTTTACAAAAACCTATCAATCAGTGACATAAAATAATGACAAATAACTTAATTATAAATATTAACAATTTTTTGCTGAGATCGATAATATTGGGTGGGAAGGTTCCAATCATTTTCCAGCCCAGATTTGCGGCAGGAAAGAGTTTGGGCTCCCCATTCGTGATTCAATAATCTTTATACAGATTGGGCAATTTCAGGCTTCAGCAAGTTTGCCGACAATCAGGAAAGTAGGTGTTGAAATATTGATAAACTAGCTGACAGGAATCTAAACACAAGTAGATATGAGTGGATGTGTAGGAAGGAACTGCAGATGTTAGTTTACACTGAAGATAGACAAAATGCTGTAACTCAGCGGGACAGACAGTATTTCTGGAGCGAAGGAAATGGTGATGTTTCGGGTCATCTTAGATATGATTGGTGTAAGCAGAACTTCAAAACAGCAGTTATTGACACTTGCTGGAGCGTTGAGTAGGAATTGGGAGAGGGATCTCACTTGGATTAATTGGGGGACAAAGGATCTTCATTATGTAGGTAAAGAAATACACATATTTTAGCAGTTGTTATCAGAAATAAAGAAAGAGTGACTGAATTTTGCAAACACAGTTAGTTGCAAATCGTACCATAAATTAATCTTAACAAGTTTAGACCTTTTCTTTATTATCTAAATTGCATTTTGTCTGAAGTAATCTGAGCTATTTTTGGTTATGGATGTGTATCTGTTATCCAATATCTTTACAGTCACGTTATCTGAAGGATATCAATAGGGTCACCTTCAGATATAAGCCAGATTTTTTGTTTCAACATGTCCCTAAATCATCCTATACAATTTCTTAGAATACAGATGAAGAAAGCACCAGTTAAACAAACTCTGTTAAACTGTCTCCTTATAGGCGGTAGGCAGCACGACTCGCGTTGCAGCGGCCCCTGCAGCCTGTCTGTCTTTTTTTATTTTTTGTCTAGTTAAATGTAGTTGTTGTGTTTTTTTTAAATAGTGTTTTAACTGTGTATATGTGGGAGGCAGGGGGGGGGGGGACTTTTAAACCTCTTCCCTGCACAGGAGACCCGACCTTTTTCCTGTCGGGTTTCCGTTGTCGTTGGGGCCTAGTACCGTGGAGCAGCCTCCAACCGGAATGACCTGGGGGGCTCCAGTCGCGGAGCCTGCGGAATACTCACCATCGTGGGGCTGGCCGGCCTCAGAGTGTGGGGAGCGATGGTGGCTCGCTGCTGCGGCCCGACTCCAGAGCTCGGAGGCTCCAGCCGCAGGCCCGGTGGGCAGGAACATCGGGCGCTCACAAGTCCTGGTGGGAAACCGCTTCTCGGAGCTCCGCAACGCAACTTCTCCCGCCCGTGTCACGGGGTTGGAACAACCCGGAGCGGGGCCGTACATCGCCCCGCGCGGCTTTAATGGTCGCGGGACATTCCAACGCCCGCCGGGGGCTCCAACTTTGAGACAATAAGACCTGAAGCGGGGCCGGACCACGCCCGGCGTGGCCTTAACGGCCATGGGACTTACCATCGCCTGCCTGGGGCTTCGACATCGGGAGAAAAATGGTGCAGAGGGGAGAGAAAATACTTTGCCTTCCATCACAGTGAGGAGGAGATTTACTGTGAGTACACAAAAGGCTGGAGAAACTCAGCGGGTGCAGCAGCATCTAAGGAGCGAAGGAGATAGGCAACGTTTCGGGCCAAAACCCTTCTTCTGACAGATTCACTGTGATGGGTGTTTGTGTAAATTGAATTGTTTGTGTGTCTTGTAGAAATTGTTTTGTTTGTAGGGCTGTGGAATCAGAGTTTCGTTTGATCCTCACTGAGGTTCAAATAAATATTGTATATTGTATATTGTATATAGAGGAGACAAACATATCAAGGAAGTTTCAATGCTGAACAAGCTTCAATCAATATCAGTTCACTCAGTTAGTACCATGCACTTCTCATGACAGGTTTAGTTCAGGTTTAGATTTATTATTGTCACATGTACTGAGATATAGTGAAAAGCTTTATTTTGCATGCACTCCAATCAGATCAGATAATACGATACATTAGTACAATCAAGTCATACTCGTGTACAATAGGTAGAGCAAAGGGGAAAATACAGGGTACGGAATACAGTTTTTAATATTGTCACACATGAGTGAATTCCTTGCTTTCCTTGCCATTGCAAGACTTACCGTCTGAGTTTGGATAAAGATTGTTTTTCATCTTTCGGCTCAAAAAAATTGGCATGGATGAATCTGACTTTGTTTTACATTCTTTTCCAACAATAAGATGACAGGATTCTCAGAAACAATCCAGCCCCTGGGAAATGATAAGAGTTTGCATATTTTTACCCTTAGAATTACAGATGTATGGAAACCAGGATCAGATCATCCTTACAGCCATTAGATCTTGCTCTGTTGTTCAATACCACCATGGCTAATCCTCCTTTTTAATACTCACTCATTCCTTGATTCCATTGTGTCCAGAAATCTGTCCACCTTAAGAAGCATAGAGTGAGACGGCATGGAAACAGGCACTTCAGCCCAACTCGTCCATGCTGACCAAGATGCCCTATCTAAGATAGTTCTATTTGCCTGTGTTTGGCCCATGTCCCTTGAAACTTTTCATATTCATGTACGTGCCCAAGTGTCTTTTAAATGTTTTTATAATAACTGCCTCAACTAACTCCTCCGCCTCTTACATGATATAACCACAACCTTCTGAGTGAAAATGTCATCCCTCCAGTTTGTATTAAATCTTGTCCCTTTCACCCTAAACTTATGTTGCCTTGTTTTTGTTTCCCCTACTCTTGGTGAAAAAACCTCTGTGCATTCACCCCTATCTATTCCTCCCATGATTGAATAACTGTCCTAAATATAATCAGAATTTTATCCTGCACTGCTTTCTACATTTCAACATGAAATCCCAGGAATCAGCCTGACAAGCCGACACTGTACCTCGTAATGGCAATTGTAACTTTTCTTAGATTAATGGGCCTGCCCCACTTAGGAGACTTTTTAGGCGACTGCCAGGGACTAGTTTTAATGGAATTAACATACAACACCTGGCGACAACCGAGGACAGGAGCTACGTCAACCTACGACAGCAAAAATTGTCACCGCTGTCGCCAACATTTTTCAACATGTTGGAAATTTTGCGGCAGTCGCCTGCAGTCACCCAAAAAATTGCCTAAGTAGGACAGGCACATTATGTTTTTTGCTGTCGTTGATGGTGTCGTAGGTTGTTGCAGGTGAATTCCATTCCATTCCACAGGCCCATGAGGAGACACAAAGCGAGACATAGCATCCCAGATGCGGTCTTGCTAAGGCCCAGTGTAATTGTAGTAAGACATATTAGTTTGTGTATTCAACACCCATGCAAAGAAGACCAAAAACTATTTGCCTTGTTAATTATTTGCTACACCTGCATTCTTGTTGTTAGTAACTGGTGTATGGAGATATCATGATCTCTTTATATCTTAATCAATGGCATTTGAGACAATTTTTACCTATAAATTTTAGACACCTGGTCATCAATGGCAAGGCTAGCATTTATTGGTAATCCCTAATTGTTGGCAGATGGGGACAGTGGGACCCGGTGGGAGGAATGGGATGCTTTTAAAAATGTGCTAGTTAGAATTAAAGATGTACATCTTCCAGCTAAAGGAAAGGGCAAAGCAGATTTTAGTAAGGACGTATGGATGGCAAGAAAAATTGAAGCTCATGTCAGGAAAAAGGAGGCATGGGTCAGTTATAGACAGCTGGGATCACGTGTAACATTGGAGGTTTAAAGGACTGCAGAGCTTAAAGAGGACATAAGAAGGAAATCATGATGGGAAAAAGGGGGCAACGCATATGTAGCTCTGGCAGATAATAAGACCAAGGTAATTTAAGATAGTTTATAAGTACATTGAGGGAACTAATGTAACTGGAGAAAGAATACGTTTCCTCAGAAACTAAAGCAGTCATCTATGCGTGGAGCTGAAGTAAAAGGGCAAGCCCCCAATGAGTATTTCTCCTCTGTTTTTACCACGGAGAAAGACTTGAAGAATAGGCAGCCTGGGACAGATAATGGTGATGTCTCAAGTATAGATCATATTACACTTGAGGAGTGCTGGATGTCCTAACATGTATGACGGTAGATAAATCTCCCGAGCCTGATTGGATATAGCCAAGGACACTGGGAAGCTATAGAAGAAATTGCAGGAACCTTTGCTGAGATATACGAATTATCATTAGACACAGTGAGGTGCTGAATGACTGGAGGCTGCTTAACATTGTGCCTCTATTTAAGGAAAAGCCTGGGAAGTATAGACCAGTGAGCCTAACATCTGTTGTAGGTACATTACTAAACAGGGTTCTGAGGAATAAGATATATATACATTTGGACAGACAAAGGCTGATTAGGAATAGTCATCACAGTTCTGCACAAGTGAGATCATGTCTCATGAATTTGATTGCGTTTTTTTTTAGAAGTAACCAAGAAAGATGATGAAGGCAAGGCCATAGACATTGTTAGGATTTGTCAAAGGTTACGGAGAGAAGGCAGAAGAATGGGGTTGAGAGGGAAAAATTATATCACCATGATGGTGGAGCAGAAATGATGGACCGAATGGCTGAATTCTGTCCCTATGTCTTATAGGATTCTATATCTTATAGAAAAGTAGGATTTCAATGTGATATCCATCACAGACATATGAAATTACAATTGAGGCCATTCATTTCATTATAGTCTTGATGAAGATAAGAGAGCTCGCTAGCCAAATCCACTCCCAGTTCTCGGTCCACAGCATCAAAAGGCCTGGCTCTTCAAATGCCCACTGGGGAGTTCATAAGATCATAAGGCATAGGGACAGAATTCAGCCATTCGGCCCATCATTTCTGCTGCGCCATCATGGTGATATAATTTTTCCCTCTCAACTCCATTCTTCTGCCTTCTCTTCGTAACCTTTGACAACCTCACTAATCAAGAATCTATTAAATCTCCATATTAATGGCCTCCACAATTGTCTGTGGCAATGAAATCCACAGATTCATCACCCCCCTCCCATTAGTACGGAGCTTTTGCATTTTTCAGCTTGAAATTGTGCAATCTGGTACAGCGAGTTTTTTAACTTATACTTCAATGCAATATCTATGCTTTAAATTGGATTAGCTATGAATAAGGTTAGGCTAAATTACATTCCTAATTACATTCCACAGTAGAGTTAGGCTCTGATCAACAGGTGCAGCACATGAATGATCTTTGTGTATTCATGTATGGAAATCAGATTATAATCAAGCACTTGGCCCATGTTGACCAACTTGGGTCTCACTGCACACCTGGTACTACTCCTGACCCTGACTCCAGTTGCATACCTTCTCTCATTCCTGACCCTGAGTCCAGCCTTACACCTGGCCCCCTTACACATGGCCCCCGACCATGATAATTGCTGCTTACCTGCTTAGGTTCCCAGTGCTGAACACTCTCATTGTCTCTGCTTTGACTGCACACCTAGTGCTAATTCAGACCTTGACTCTGGATGCACTCTTGGCCTTGCTCCTTGCCCCTCTGCACTGACAATATATCTGGCCCACACATGAAGCCCGATATGTGACCCCCTGGGCTTAACCTATTACATTCAAGTCCACAGATGCTTATCTAATGCAGTAATCTTTTATGTGGCACTTCACTGACCAAATGTTGTATGACATAATTTGTTACATCCATTGGCTTCCTTGTTATCTACATGCTAGTTATTTTTTCAAATATGTCATCAATTGGTTGAACACAATTTCTCATCCATAAAATTATACTCACTCAGCTGTATGTATTCTGTTACCATTTCCTTCATTTCTTAACAAACTGTCCTGAAGTCATTTTCACCCCCAATATTTTCAGTATTTTGGGGGTGTCTTCCTCTCTGCTGGGACTTTTCCGAAATGCAAAGACCAATAACAATATATATTTAACCAATAATATTCTATTTAATGTGATCTTGAGACTACATAATATTTTCTGTGGTGTTCATAAATCAACAATGATAAAAAATATCTTTGTTTTGATTGCACCTACCAACATGCATACATTATTATATGACAGTTAATATATACCAAGGGCAAATTTTTGTTCCAATGGTCCCCATTCCCAATTACTTTTACATTGAAGTGATTGAAATCCAAGTGAAGTTTAAATGGCATCAGAAACATAAAACCTCCAGAATGGATGATATTCATTATATGGTTGGTTGGAATCAGTATCAGCACAATTACTATATTAAACTTTGAATCTTCAGATGACCTGGTTCAAACTAAAACTAAAGACAAATAATAATCTCCTCACACATTCCCATGCAAGTATCTCTGTCACTCCTTTAAAATATGCCCCTGCTTTGAACAAGCTCTTAAACATCGCATCTGAATCAGTTTCCATCTGATTACACTCCTTGAGGATGTTCACCTACGTGTTCAATTAATAAAACAATGAGATTGGGGACATTTCTATTCAACCTGTCAAAGGAATTTTGGGGGGGGGGGGGGGGTTAGAAATAGTCAGTGAGGTAAGCAAACATAATAGTTGAGTGCCAAATGACAATAGTGCTACCTTCCCAATATTTAACTGAAGGAAATAATGGGTTTTCTGGACTGTATGTTGTGACAGACAGCCTGACACCTTGCATGTTATTTTAATATTACACTTATCCCACCCCCCTAGATATTCCGGATTAATAAATTAAGGTTTTGTCAACTAATTACAAATCAGGCTAATTACAAATCAATAACATTAGCCAACTCTGAAACATGAAGCGCTGAGCATTGGGATCCAGACATCACAGACAACTGGCCTCAGTTCCCCGCTCACTTCTGCCAGTGCCCTCTGCCTGAACCAGGGCCCGCGGAGCATTTTTGAAAGTGGGGGGGGGGGGGGGGGGCTGAGCGATCACTGATCTCTGGCCTTGGGGGTACCCGGCGAGGCAGTGGAGCGACCGATTGGGGGGAGGGTGCGGGAGAGAGGTGCTTTTTGAAATTTGATGTATTAAAATCATGTTTTAGTGCATTGCAGAAGTAAGATTTCAATGTTTTGGTTTAAATTATTTTTAACAGGTAACTTTTTAAGGGGTAACTTTTTTCACACAAAGGGTGGTGGGTGTATGGAACAAGCTGCCAGAGGAGGTAGTTGAGGCAGGGACTATCGCAACATTTAAGAAACAGTTTGACTGATACATGGATAGGACAGGTTTGGAGGGATATGGACCAAAAGCAGGTAGTGTAGCTGGGACATGTTGGAAGGTGTGGGCAAGTTGCGCCGAAGGGCCTGTTTTCACACTGTATCACTCTATGACTACATTAGACCACTCTGCTTCAAAATCAAGTGGTCGACTTTTATTGCCATATACTTAAGCATAGAAACATAGAAAATAGGTGCAGGAATAGGCCATTCGGCCGTTCGAGCCAGCACTGCCATTCAATATGATCATGGCCGTTCATCTAAAATCAGTACCTCTTTCCTGTTTATTCCCCATATCTCTTGATTTAGCTAGCCCCATGAACTATATGGAAAGGGCCGTCCCACTTACGTGTCCTTGGCACTCAAATTACGCAACCTCCTGGTCGCATTGAGGCGCACGGGCATCGTATGGCCGCGCGGGGACGGTCCCACTGAGAAACGTGGAGGGGTATGTAGTTGTGCACAACATCACGCTAGGCTCCGAAATTTTTGTAGTGAACAAAATCTTCGCACGCCAACGGCCTGTCGCGGAACTGAAGGCCAAAGTGGGACAGGCCCAAGACGCTGGTGCGATGCAACGTCTCACCTGCAACAGCAGCAGAAGCAGGCAAACAATCGCCGAATTTGGCCTTGGGCTCTCGGCCGTTGCGGTTCGGAACCGCCCCCACTTCTACTCCCAGAGCGGAGAAAATCCCAGGCCAAAAAAATTGAAAATAGACACAAAATGCTGGTGTAACTCAGCGGGACCGGCAGCATCTCTGGAGAGAAGCAATGGGTGACGTTTCGGGTCAAGACCCTTCTTTTCAGACTGGTGAACAGTCACGACACGAAACGTCATCCATTGCTTCTCTCCAGAGATGCTGCCGGTGCCGCTGAGTTAATCCAGCTCTGTGTCTATCTTCAAATGATGTCACTCGCTCCAGACACCTGTGCGGTCGAATGAAGTCACGCGCGACCTTCGCGGGACCGTCGCGGCTCAACGCGACTACGAGGTCGCGTAATTTGCGTGCCAAGGACACGTAATTGGGACAGACCCTTAACTCTCTCTTGAAAATATCCAGCAAATTGGCCTCCACTGCCTTCTGTGGCAGAGAATTACACAGATTCACAACTCTCTGGGTGAAGAAAATTTGTCATCATCTCAGTACTAAATGGCCGACCATGTATTTTTAAACGGTGTGTGGCACCTGGTTCTGGATGCCCCCAACATCGGGAACATTTTTCCTACAGTTACAGTAAGTGAAAATCTAGCAGGCAAGCAGGATGCTTTCTCCAACCACCCCCATTTGAAGGCCACTATCTTCCATCGTTTCTACCCAGTGCCTGGTACCTACTTCCAGCAGCCACTGGTTGTCCTCCAGGATGCACCAAGCCGCATCCTGATCCATGCCGATCACAAGAGCGAATTCAGCACAGAGACTCTCACGGCAGCGGTGCAACGCTTCCGACGCCTCCGACGGCCCGGGACTCTTGCACTGAGGCTGCTCCATTGCCGGAGCTGCAGCGATTGACTCGCCAACCCGGCAAACGCTCGCTAGCCCCGGCGCCCCAGATGCATCTGCTCCTGCCTCCATCCCTCCCTCCGTCCCGGCTCTCCAACACCCTTGACCAGTTTGGTCAGAGCACTGCAGCTTCTCGTCCAAAGCCGGAGATATTGGAACATGTCTAGCCAAAAAAGTAGCCCCCCCCCCCCAGTTCCGTGGCCCATGTACCTCTCTCCTGCCGCTCGCCGCCTCGCTCATGTCAGCCGCTCGCCCGTCTCGCTCATGTCAACCACTCGCCCATCTCGCTCATGTCAGCCGATCGCCCGCCTCGCTCATGTCAGCCGCTTCCCACAAATCCTTAAATTCCGACTGCCGCTGGGAGCAGGAGATGCCCTTACTAGCTGCGCTGGGTGACACTCATTCACTGCCCGGTCTTCCAGGATACACCAAGATTCCTGATCCATGCTGGTCACCTGGGCAAATTCGGCACAAAAACTCTCACAGCAGTGACGCAGCGCTTCCGACAACTCCGACAGCCTGGACTCTTGCACTGAGCCTGCTCCATGGCTGGAGCTGCAGCGAGTGACTCGCCTGCCCGGCAAACACCCGCCAGCCCCGGCTCCCCACCGCTGCTTCTGCTTCCATCCCTCCCTCAGCCCCGACTCGCCAACACCCACGGCGCATGCAATTGATATGAGGGTTGACATTTTCGTTGATCACAGAATTTCTCACGACAGAGCGTGAGAGCGTGAGAATTTGGCCAAATGTGTGATTCTCATGCTCAATTTTGTGCTCAAAAGAGTTGGCAGCCCTGAGTCTATCTATGCCTTTCATTATTCGGTAGATATCAGTATGATCCCCCATCATCCTTCTAAACTCTAGCGAGTACGAGCCCAGAACCTCAACTTCATCAAATAATCCTCATACTTTAACCCAATCATCCCCGAGATCATTCATGTAATCATCGTCTGAACCTCCTCTCCAACACAGGTTCCTCTCCAACTCTTCCTCAGGTATGGGGCCCCAAACTGCTCACAAAATTCCAAATGTGGTCTGACCAGCGCCTTATAAAGTCTGTTACATAGTTGCTTTTATATCCCAACATCAACTGTTGGACTCTGAACTCGTGGTGCGTTATGAAATGCTTTGCAATGTTAAAGAAATGCAAGAAGTTGTTCCCTTATTAGATGCTGGCTTATTTGCAGCATATATATGGTATTTTCTGGTTTTATCGTGGCTTTCATTTTATCTGCACTGTTGTATTTCTGTGAACCCTAAATGGAAATCCCTTTAACCATACACTGCTCCAAGATACAAAAAGTACTTTACTCAAATTTCAAGTTTCCGTCTGAGGGGACGGAACCCAGCCCGAAACGTCACGTATTGTTTTTCTCCAGAAACGTTGCTGCGTTACTCCTGTACTTTGTGTCTATCTACAATTTTCGTAAGTATTTCTCACCAAATGAGGCATATATTCTGATGCAAAATATTGCTTGGCTTTGTGCCTCGTAGGCTTCGGCATGTCATAAAAACCGAGGATAGACACATATAGCTGGAGTAACTCAGCAGGTCAGGTAGCATTTCTGGAGAAAAAAGAACCGGTGACGTTTCGAGTACGAGACCCTTCTTCAGACCTAGGACTTGAACTTCCTGAACTCTCAGACCAGCATAAAGGGCATCGAAGATAAGAGGAGGGAGGCATATAATCCCCGCAATAAACCCTGTTCAACTTGCAAATTAAAAATGTTCATGTTATTTTTGTAACATGCACCGCGTACTTGCATGTGCAGGGTTGCTGATAAACGCTCTAACGCTGGGACTGATTAGCAGAGATGTTTTCCCTTGTTCTGTTCACTCCTCTTCCCCAGTCACCATTGCCACAACAATTTTCTGAAGTATTTCTCAGCAAATGAGGCAAACATTCTGAGGATGAGGCAACCTTTGCCCCGGGTTAAAACCGGTTGAATCTTTCCCCTTCTCCTTCCCCTTCAACTCACCACGTGCTTCCTCCAGCAGATAGCGAACACCAAAACATGAGTCTGCAGCACAGGGAGCGCGTCTGACCGATAGTAACCTCGCGATTTCGATCAGCTGTAGCCGAGCTACTGGAGGTTAAAAAAAAAACCTCGCTTGTGCTTGTAACGGAGGGACAGAGGCAGACGCACAACGGAGGTTGTACAACCTGCAGCCCTTCGCGTTTATTCATCGGCACTTCTCACTGGAAATGACACGGGACTGAAAACAAACCTGTGTAGAAAGGTGAGAGATTCCCTCTTTTACCGCTTGTGCAGGTTTTCTTAAAACAAATAAACTTTAACATTGCTCCTGTTAAAATGGGAAGGGGAACATTTTGTTTCAGTCGGAATGAATTCTCCTCCATCAGAATGACATTAATGCAAAGGATTGTATTTATTTCTTGTTTTAAGGCGTGGATTAAATTGTGTTATGAAGAACAATGGAGATGTTGTATTTTGTTGATAAAAGCTTACTGATTCTTGAGTGCTCATCACTGTTAAACAAAGCCATGGCCATCGGCACCCTGTTTCATCAGAAGTGTGGGAAGTTTTCCCTTAAACTTTGTCGGTCGAAATAATTTGCTGCATTTTCTAACCCTGCGAACACCAGTCCAAGTTAATTTAATCATTTTTGTGTTTCTGTGCCATTATTATTTTAAAGAATACACACCAGCCTCCAGTTTTAATGATGATGAAACTAGAAGCTGTGTTGGCATTAGCGAGGAAATGGCTTGGCACTTCGCGGTGTTTTGGTTCCTACAGTCGGAGTGAGAGGGGACAGAAATATCACTAATTCTTGCTATGTCGTGTGTAGAAAGAATAAAGTGGTTCCATAGAATCACTCCGAGTTGCAAAGAGGAGCCTGTGAAAAAGTAACTCAAATACTTTAGTTGGCTTTCCCATCTTTATTCTATTCCCATTGCAAAATATCCTCAGTTCCTCTTTGTTGCAAACTTCTTGTGAAACTACAAACTGTATTTAAGGATCAGGGGTCCTGGAGTTGGTGCCTTTGAAAATGTCTGGTGCGGAGAGGGGGGCATCTTTCTTACAATTAACCATTTCTTGAAGCGGCAATTGTGTAGGAAGTAACTACAGATGTTTGTTTAAACCGAAGATAGACACAAAATGCTGCAGTAACTCAGCGGGACAGGCAGCATCTCTGGAAAGAAGGAATGGGTGACTTGTCGGGTCGAGACCATTCTTCTGAATTTTGTGTCTATCTTGAAGCAGCAAATCCTTTCTCGGGTTTTGCCAGTTGCACAGCCCTTGTTCAATTTAGTAACCAGAAACGTGGTTTGCTGCTGGTCAATGTTTGCATTATTGATTTTTTTTTCTCTAGATGCCTGTCACGTTCTAAAGTAGAAGGCAATTATATAAAGAAAGAAAAGAGAGATTGAGGATCACAGGTGACAATACTGAGAATGTGCACATTCTAATCCATGTTTTACAATTGTCATTTTGTATTCCCTTCTGAGTAAATTCGTGGGAAACTCCTCAGTGAATATTTTTTATCGTTGAGCAATTCAGAAAGTATCTGAAAAGCCATTAAAACCATGATTTTGCCTATGTAAGTGAATGGGAAAACTGGAAAGAAATAATATTTAGACTTGCTAAGTAAAGCCCAAAAATTATTATTTGGTATTTCTCATAAATTGTCTAATATTATAATTTTACCAAATGATTTACTATGTACTTGTATGCAAACATGTATTTGTCTATGATTCAAAACAGAAGAGCTATTTAACCCACTTTTCCCGTCATCTCTCCAAAGAACTATTCATCTATAATGGCCATGCAAATGTTTCTTTCCTGAGTTTGTACCTGGATCATAGCTGAAGCTTAGCATTGAACATTCACTATCTGAAATGGTGGTGGTTGTATTTCAAACTGTAACATTACGATTGGGATAGATACTGGCTTCAGATGAAGACAACGTATTGTCATTGGAACAACCAATATGGTGACTGATTGGGGGAAATAAAGTTTTAAAGAATATTTTGCATTTATAGAGCATCACTCACAATCTCCCAAAAAGGTTTTGCAGCCATGATCACATTTTCCATTGTCCCTGTCAAAATGAGAGTTGATCTATACACAGCAAACTCCCAGAAATAACACTAATAGCCATCAGTTTTCTGTAATATTGTGAGAAGAATGAAGATTGGACCACATAGAAAATTACCATAAGTGTTCTCTGAAATATTGCAATGTGATCTGTACATTTAGCAGAGAAAGAATAATGAGCCCCAGTTTAACATCTCATCTGAACAGCAATACTTCTGGCAATGTGGCACTCTTCCCACCTCGTTGTATTAGCCTACCTACTCGAGGCTTCAAGTTGGATCTTGAACCCATGGATTTCCAGCTCAAAAGTCAAGGTTATTGTAACTTAGCCACAGCTGTCAGCCAAATACAATTTTTAAATAATACTTCTAATGAGGTTATTTCTGGTTAGAAAAAAATATTCCATAGGGTGGGAAAACACATTCCAGGGTAACATCTGGTAAACTATCAGGGTAAGATAAAGATTCTGAATTTATAACTTCAGCCGACTCAGTTATTATTAATGCTCTTTCCAGCTGAGTATGACAGATGGTTCAAATCTACGAAAGAATAAGGTGCTTCAAAAAGTGATGCTGCTATGTATGGTATTACAGGTCCACCATTGATTTGTCAGGCAACTAATAATCCGGCACCTCCTATCATTCGGGCAAAATTATGAGAACGCTCTTGAAATTGTCCTCCAGAAGTGCCGAGGCTAGGTGAGGTGGCCGATATCGACTTAATCGGGTTATCTGCGGCCAATCAGTAGGTTGAATTTGCCCCCTGCGGCTGGGTCTCTGGGATTCTGGCACTGGCTGAGCTGGCAGATCCATTCCCATAGCCGACTTTTTTTTTTTTTTTTTTTTTTTGTAAGATATTTTTATTAGAAGTAATTACATATTAAGAAGAAATATAAAATCCAATTAAAGCAAAAGAAAATATTAACGTCACATAGATTCTTAATATTTTTAAAGTTAACAATCAATCTTATTTGTACTTCTATAATTTTCTTTTTTATTTTATAGCAGTAGGAAATAAAAAAGAGAAAAAGAAAAGAAAAAAAAAGAGAGATAAACTGATTGAGTGGAATATTAAACAAGATATTCTTCAATGGAGATATATTTATGATCTATTGTCTATAATTCTTCATCCATTCATACATTCAGGCTTCTGTCATGGTTTCGAACCGGACCATCTTGACCCTTTAAATATTCAATAAATGGAGACCATATTCCTCTGAACGTCCAGCCTGTCCATCAGAGCAAGCCTTAATCGTTCCAAGTGTAACGTCTCCGACATTTCTGTAATCCACATTTTAGTTGTGGGGGAAGTAGGACCTTTCCAAAATCTTAGTATTAATTTTTTACCAATTATTAAACTATAACCGATAAAAATTATTTGTTGTGTTGTTAATATCTGATTTGTTTCCAGTATTCCCAATATAATTAATTTTGAGTCTGGAATCAACTTTGCATTAACTACAATTGAGATTATCTTAAATCTCTATCCAAAAATTACTGATTTTTATACATTTTGTGAATGAATGTGTTAAATTAGCTTCTAATTGTTGACACTTATCGCATATTGCAGACACATTTGAGAAAATTCTATTTAATTTGGACTTTGAGAGATGTAATCTATGTATAACTTTAAATTGTATCAAGGAGTGTCTAGCATTTAATGAACAACCATAGCCGACTTTTGCGGCCGTCCTTCCAATCGGCAGGTCGGATTTGTCCCCTGCAAACAAGCCTCTGGAACTCCTGCCCGACTGGAGTTGGCAGATGAATTCCCAGAGCCAACTTTCTGTAGGTACCTCGGCGGCCTGGGTGAACCCTTCTGGTACCATCGGTAAACTACCACATTTTCAGCGGATTCAGCAAATCATGGGTCGTCGGGCTGGCAGTCCTGCCGGGGAAGTGGCACCTCGGCCCCATGGTCAGCCGGAAGCCTCCGGACAATGGGTGCAGGAGTAGGCCATTTGCCCCTTCGAGCCAGCACCGCCATTCAATGTGATCATGGCTGATCATCCCCAATCAGTACCCCGTTCTTACCTTCTCCCCATATCCCCTGACTTCGCTATCTTTAAGAGCCCTATCTAGCTCTCTCTTGAAAGTATCCAGAGAACTGGCCTCCACCGCCCTCTGAGGCAGAGAATTCCACAGACTCACAAATCTCTGTGTGAAAAAGTGTTTCCTCGTCTCCGTTCTAAATGGCTTACCCCTTATTCTTAAACTGTAGCCCCTGGTTCTGGACTCCTCCAACATCGGGAACATGTTTCCTGCCTCTAGAGTGTCCAAACCCTTAATAATCGTGTATGTTTCAATAAGATATTCTCTCATCCTTCTAAACTCCACAGAGTATACAAGCCCAGCCACTCCATTCTCTCAGCATATGACAGTTCCGCCATCCCGGGAATTAACCTTGTAAACCTACGCTGCTCTCCCTTAATAGCAAGAATGTCCTTCCTCAAATTGGGGGACCAAAACTACGCACAATACTCCAGGTGTGGTCCTTAACAATTGCAGAAGGACCTCTTCTGAGGACAATATGTCAACTGCTGCCCGGTCTGCCCCTGCAAGAAATGCAAGTTTTGCTCCAAAATTAATTTACACAATATTTGTGTTAAGTTTTTAGTAATCCATGGTGCTTTAGAGACATCGGACGGATATAATTAGTGGGTCAAAGTTGTGTTGCTGTATCATTATTGAATGACTTCTGTTGGTCCAGTAAATGGATAATATGGCACAGCTCTGGCAACAAGGATGCTGGAAAATAGGTGTGCACCCATACTCCTGTGTGCTCAAGGAAATATTGGATGCATCAAGTGAATCACTGGCTTATAAATTTAATAGCACACCAGCTATGGCGACTGTTCCTACAGATTGGGAGGGGGAGATATTTGAATTAATTAGCCTTTGAAAAACAATTCAAAAGTAGGAATTTGCAGCTCCATTAGCTCAATTTATTTTATCTGAAAGTTGTTACAAAAAATAATAATGGGTCATTTCTGACAGTATAAAAAAAAATATTGAAACTGCTAGTGATGAATCAAATCAACATTAAGATGGTTGTGTTAGGGATTTCCAACATGACCTCCTAAAAAAAACAAGAATTTCATGGAGTTTTGTTGTTTGGATATTGTTGCATTGGATATTGTAAAGTAAGAGAGGGAGTTAGAATGATTTAAGGAACAAAAAAAATCTTCTGTAGCTAACAGTTGTCAGTTGCAGTGTATCTCAAGCAAAACATGGACAGAATGACAGAACTTTTGGAATACAGTTCTGCTTCAATTTTTAATTCAAAATCGCTGGTCACAGCTTCAGAGATATGGGTTCAGACCTGACATTGTGTCTTCTGTGTGGAGTTTGCATGTTCTCGATGCAACCTTGTGTGTTTGCATTGAATTGCTCCGGTTTCCTCCTGCATTCAAAGATGTGTAGGTTGGAAGGTTAATTGACCACTATAAAGCGATGCTTGTGTATAGATGAGTGCTAGAATCTAGGAGAAGTTGATGGGAATGTGGGAAGAATAAAACATTGAATTAATATAGAATTATTATTAAGGACAGTTGATGATAGAGTGGGGTCCTGCCTCCCATTTCGGCATTGGAGACCTTTTGAACTAGCTTTATTTGGACTTAATTGGAGTTTATCTTGCACTAAATGTTGTGTACTTTATCTGTACACAGTGAACGGTTTGATTGTAATCATGCATAGCTTTTTTGACTAGATAGCATGCAGACATAGCTTTACACTGTACCTTGGTACTCACGACAGTAATAAACTAAACCAAATGTTTGGCATGGACCTGGTGGGCCAAAGGGTCTGTTGCCATGCTGTATCTCTCTATAGCAGAGATCTTGGAAGATTGTGGGGCCAAAGATGTTTACAGTAATAGTGGCGAGTAAGCCCTTGGAGTGGATCAGTTAGCTCTAGGGTGAAGGAAATTTGAACACGTTATGTTTGGGTAACTGAATTTTGGATATGCTCAGGTTTAAGGAGGCTGTGTGATAAGATGTTTGTCACGAGTGTATGGAAATAATTAAATCTAGTGGTAACAAAGTCATGATTCAGGTTTTCAGTAGAACATAAGCAAAAACTAAATCTTAAATTGAAGGCTGATGCTGTGCATCTGCATACGAAGCATGCAGTCTGTCTGTCACGCGGGAAAGAGACCTAGTTTTGATAATGAACAAGCCGAGAAATCAAGGGTAAAAGCAAAGAAAGACCATGGGCGGTGTGGAAGATGGAGTGTTGAACTAAAGAACCATAGTTTACCTAGCTAGTCCAAGCCCAGATTAGGTTTGAAATTCCATGTCCAATTTTGATCCATAATGAATCCAAAAAGGCTACAAAGTACCACTAATTGAAGCATTTAAAATGGTAAACATCCTGTGTCAACTTTGGTTAGATCTTATTTGGCAAGAACATGGTCTCCATTTATTGACTATTTGAAGGGGCAAACTGGTTCGGCACGAGAACCTGACTGAAACCCGAACTAAGGATTAGATGAAGAGTTACATTTTATAATAACGGACATATCTCCAATGATGTATAATTAGTTAATTATTCCATTCTCTTTTATTATACCTTCTGTTTTTTTTTTGAGGGGGGGGGGGGGTTCTACCTCTCTTTCTTTATTATTTTGTATCTATATAAAAAATAAAAAAATATATAGAAGTGCAACTATTAAATAATTGATAATATTGACAATATTAATAATGTATGACCACCACAAACAAAATGTTTTTTATTATGTACTTCTAATAAAACAAAAATAATAATAATAATAATAAAAATATCTTATTTGGAGTAATGTGTGCACTTATAGTTGCTCCATTACAGAGAAGATGTGAAGTAGTTTGAGGGTGTGAGAGTTTACCAGCATGCTGCCTGGGTTAGAGTGTATTGACTGTAAGGAGAGATTGAGCACTATCGAGATTATTTTTGCTGTAGTGTTAGAGGCTTAAGGGCCTGTCCCACTATACGAGTTTACCCAAGAACTCTCCCAAGTTAAAAAAAAAAAATCAAACTTGTGGTAAGTACGTAGAATGGGTATAGCAATGTTACAAAATTTTGAGATTTAAAAAATCAAGTCTGAAGTTTATCCCATCAGATAAAGCATAAAAATAAATTTAATTTGACACCTAATTCACTTTCATATCTTCAGTATTAAAAAAGTTATGGCCATTTTCATACTCGGAAATTAGCATCTTGTTCCCCTTTGCCTTTCCATTGACTTAACTCAAAAGCTGTGATCTAGGACAGTCAAAAGCCCATAACTTTCTTAAAAATTAAGGAACTCGATGAAATTTTCAGTTATTATAGATTGAAGCATCCTGAAACAAATATGAAATAATCTTACTTGGAAGACCTGAAATTAAAGCATATGATTAGTTAGTTACCCAATTGTAGCTAATTACAAAATTCAATTACTAGATCTAAACATCTATCCATTTCTTAAGAAATGATAAACATTTTTAAATTGCCTAAGTGTCCAAATAACATTCACACAATAATCCACAATATAACATGATTTTAAAATCTAATTTTCATGAATTTATAGGCCAAATGGAAGGAATTTAGTGTTTAATTCCTGTAAATTAATGACCATTTAAATCAACGCGAGTGGGTTTTAGTGGAACGCGGTGGATTGGGACGTTGCGGTTTGCGGTGAATTTAACCCCCAGTCGGCAGGAAAAATACGGTTCGTATATATGTTTTGTCCCCTTTTCGCATGATGAAAATTTGATTAAATGCTTCCTAAGAAGCACGTTTTTATGTAAAAAGAAACTGTGTACCTTCTTTTATCGCCTACGTTAGGTCCATTCCGTTGTCGGCGTTCATGGCTTTAGAAGATGATTTTTAAACTACTCATGCTAATAAATGATCTAGCGTAGTTTAAAAATAGCTTCATATAACAAATGTCGGAGCGATTTCTCTTTAGCGACGAAATCCCCTGAGATTAATCGATTTGAATTGTCTGGAGAAAAACGGCATTTTAAACCCTCCCCCCCCCCCCCACCCCGAAAGGTGCCAAAGTCGCGCACAAGGGGAGTGGCAGAATTGCAGCGCCGCTCAAGGTAGGTATTGTAACATACCTAGTGGGTACGTCGGAGCTCGGAACGTCTCTTAGCGGCTCGTAGTGCTAATGGTAGATACACGGGTAAGCTCGTGAAGTTTTTTCAGCACTGTGAAAAATGTCCACGAGAGCCCCGAGTACTTACGAACGGCTATTACCGTAGTAAATAAACACTTTACAAACTCTTAAAGTGTGCAACATCTTTTAATGATAGCACAGGGTATTACATACATCTTCAAGCACTAGCTACATTCTTCTACTGCCGCGCCCAGGAAGGGGAAGGCGTTATGATTGATGTTAACTAGGCGGGGTTAATAGGAGTGAGGTAACTATATTATTGGTTGCATATAAACCATCTACATCCTTCCCCTTAGAAAATCAAAAAACAGATTGTTGTCACGACAACAGAATTAAACTGCAGAATTAAACAAAATCGCCGTAGCGAACAGGTGGCTTGCTGATCCGGCCCGAGCGCGTACGGATGTCTCCCCCTTCCCCCGAAGGAGCAGAAGAAACAGGAGGACGCGAGGCAGCTGGGGAACCAGGGAAGGGCAGTGGGGTGGGAGAAACAGGAGAGGGAGAACCGCGACCGGCAACAGGGGACCCGCGCAGAGGGGAACCAGGCGCCCGCGACGGGGACCGAGGCATGCAGGGAACACCAGCCGGGACGGCAGCCGGCTGCTGGTAGGAGAGTGGCGGGGCATAGGGCCCCGGGGGCTGCGGCTTTGGCTCATTAACGGCAAGCAGGTGTTGTCGGCTTCTTCGGTAGATGGTACCCTCACAGTCGACCAGATACGAACGAGGTGAGTCGGCCACCCCAACCATGGTGGAGACCCAACCGGTGGGCTCGCTAACTGCTTCTAGCACCCCCTTTTCGACCATCTTGTTGAGCATCGCCTCGACCCTGTCTCTCATGGCGTGAGACACCCTGTGAGGTGCGCGGACCACGGGTTGTATATTTGGGTCAATGGAAATATGGTATGTCAGTGGTAACTTCCCCAGGTCATCGTCGAACAGGTCCTGGTATTCTGCAACCGGGTTAAACGACAGTTGCACTTTGTGGACCATGCGGTCGAAGGACACCAGGCCAAGATCCTGGTACGCACGGTTGCCCAACAGGGTTACACAGTCAGAGTTCAAAACATAGAAAACCAGGTTTCTTGTGGCCTTTTGCAGCACGCAAGTTAAAGTGGCCCTCCCCGCAGGCCTTAGAATCTCTCCACCATAGGCGTGTAGGGTAGCATCGTCAGCAACCAGGGGCTCATTATTCCTTATCTTGTTGAAAAGATTCATGGACAAAACGTTGACCTTCGCACCTGTGTCTAACTTTGCAAGGAAGGTTACATCATTGACAGTCACAGATACGGAGGGATCAGTGCGGTGTGCGACGTTGACAAAGTGTGTGAAATCAAATTCAAACGTGGCCCAGCGCTCAGAGATGTCAGCATCAAAGACAAGCTGCGCGGGCTTTCTGCAAGAGGACGCCATGGCCAGAGAGATTAAGCACAAAAAACACAAATCAAAAAAAAGAAATAAAACCCGATAGACAGGAGACGCAAGTGTCTTCCAGCTTCGACACCATGTAAATAAACACTTTACAAACTCTTAAAGTGTGCAACATCTTTTAATGATAGCACAGGGTATTACATACATCTTCAAGCACTAGCTACATTCTTCTACTGCCGCGCCCAGGAAGGGGAAGGCGTTATGATTGATGTTAACTAGGCGGGGTTAATGGGAGTGAGGTAACTATATTATTGGTTGCATATAAACCATCTACAACCGTAATTCTCCGAGTTCAAATCGGGGGAAACTCGGGAGACTCTTGAATTACCTCCTACAGTCGGACAGGCACTTTAGGGAAGATCTGATAGAAGTTTATAAAAATAGGAGAGACATAGAGTACAGTCATTTTTCCCAAGGTGGAAATGTCAAATGCTTGTAGGGATAGCTTTAAGATGAGGGGGAAAAGTTTATTGGGGCTGTCCCACTGTACGAGCTAATTCAAGAGCTCTCCCGAGTTTAAAAAAAAAATCAAACTTGTGGAAGCACGTAGAATGTACGTAGCGGGTACGTCAGAGCTCGTGACGTCTCTTAGCGACTCGTAACGCTAACGGCAGGTACTCGGGAAATGCGGTAAGCTCAGGAAGACTCGTGAAGATTTTTCAACATGTTGAAAAATGTTCACGAGAGCCCCGAGTACCTACGAGTGGCTATTACTGTAATTCTCCGAGTTTGAATCAGGACATCGCGGGAGAACTCTTGAATTAGCTCGTACAGTGGGATAGCCCCATAAAGGTGATGTATGAGGAAGTTCTTTGTACAGAGCGTGGTAGGTGTCTGGAACACACTGCCAGGAATGTTGGTGTAAACAGTTAAAATGGTGGTGTTTAAGAAGCTTCAGATGGCACATGGATATGTTGGGAATGGAAAGATATGGATTGTGTGCAGGCAGAATTGATTAGTTTATGTTGACATCATGTGGGGTAGAGACATCATGGGCCAAAGTGCCTTGTCCCTGTGTTGTATTGTTCTCTGTTCTATGTCTTTGTGGACAGACTATCTCAATTGGGTAGCTTACAGAACATGAGCCATATGCCACAGAAGCATAAGAAGGTTTGTTCTTTGGACAAGGGGTTTCAACATGTGGAATAAATTAGTAGATTGTGTGGTGAGCGGCGATTTTCTGTGACAGTACACAATAGGGTTGGGTGATTTCCTGCTTGTGACTAATTTTGCAGCGTATAGAAAAAAATATATAAATTTTTTGGGTATGTAGCTCATGGTCATAGTTTATTTTACTTGTTTCTGTGAGCCGGCTAGGATTTTTCCAGAACTATATCGCTTTTGCCTTGCCCTAGAATTCTCTTATCTGTTTATCACCTTTCCCAGGAGATTATCTGATTATTTTTTTTTTTGCTGAAGAAATTACTGAGGGCATGATGTTGAGGTGTGCAGTGACTATTTGTGCCAGGTTTAATTTGCTGACTAGCAGTTTTCAATCTGACAGTTTATATTTCAATAGGTTTATAGTAACATTTTACCAACTATAATAATCTTATTTTCATTCCAATGAGGCATCCCACATGCAACTGCAGTTAAACATTCCATGGTGTACGTAGAAAAATAATTATTTTGGGAACAACTTCAAGGAAACAATGATATTTTATTTCTTGGTTATTTTTCTGAAAAATAAACTTGGTGTAGAACTTATTAACTTTATGAACAAGGAAAGATATTGGAATACTTTCATGATTTATGCCAATTAAATTAAAACAATATTACAAACTGTAATTGGGTATTATATTATTACATTGCCAACCGTATTTGCCTTCTTTCTGTATCCCATCCTGATGACTGTGTCTCTGACACTGCAGTGCTCCATCAGCACTGTGCTGGAGTGACAGCATAGGTTTCTGTCCTTAGGTTTATGAGTTTATGAAGTAAGTCTTAAACCAAATCAGGTGAGAGTATTTCTTTACTCACAGAACCACAATTATTTCTCCTTTTTATTATTTCACTGTTGTGGGCCTCACTGCCAAGGTGGTGGCATCTGCCTTCTTGGCAATTCGGTTTCTGGGAAGTTAAGAACGAGACATGTCGCTGTGATTCTCTCCTCCAGAATCCATCCTTAAAGACCAATAATGAACCACATGAAATGTTATAACTGAGAGTCGGGTAGCTTCATGATCACTAGCACAGACGCTGTTAAAAATTGTATTTATTTAATTAATGCCTTTTATGTTTACCAGCTGCATTGCTGGGATTTGACCTCCTGTCTGGTTCATTTTTCAACATGTATGGATTAGTAAATTGGTAAATGACTTACTGATACAATGCAGCAACAGGCCCTTTTTATCCCACCGAGTCTACGCCAACCAATGATCCCCATACAGCAGCCCTGTCCTACTCACGAAGAACAATTTACAATTTTTAAATAAGGCAATTAATAGTACATCTTTGGAATGTTGAAGGAACCTGGAGTATCCAGGGAAAACCCACTTGGTCAAGGGGAAAACATACGAGCTCCATACAGATAGCATCCGTGGTCAGGATCCAACTGAGTGTCTGGTGCTCTAAGGCAGCAATTCTACTGATGCACCATTGTGCAGCCCCCTCTTCACGATTTTGCCAAGGTGGGATTATTTTGCACTGATTTATGGATTTATTGGATGAATGGATTTATTCTACTTCTTGCACGATTCCCTCAAATCTTATACAGCCATAATACACACAGTCTGGGTATGATCGGGGGTCCACAGGGTGCACATCTTTAAATGTAGCGGGTGAGTAAGAGTGCTGCTTAAATAGGACATATGAAGATCTTAGCTTTTTTGATAGAACAATGGTGAACAAAAGCAATGATGATACTGTAAGTCTAGAACTGAATACGATACACCAATTGAGACTTAAATATTAGTTGGATCTCATTTGGAATATTGCATTCAGCCTGAATTGTTTCTGTCCGATCTGGGAAGAGGGTTGAGACAATTTCTTTTATAACTGGACAAAATTGTGAAGGGAATTGTTTTAGTATACATTGAGAAACTGCTTATATTGACAGGTGGGTTGACAATTATAGAACATTGATAATTGGCAAAGAGGTGATGAAGAATCATTTTTTGAAGGTGAAGTCATTATGAATCGAAATATCACAGAGTGATAGAAACACCAGTAACTTTCTAAGGAAGACGAAAGCAATTGCAGATGCTGGAATTTTTTGTGAAGAAACTAAATGCTGGAGGAACTCAAGGGGTCAGGCAGCTTCTGTAGAGGGAAAAAGACAGACGCTAATTTGCTCACCAAGTTTCTCTAGCGCAATATTTTTCTCTTCTAAAGGAAATTGGATTTGAACTGAAAAAAGTTGCTGTTTTTTTACTTTACATTACTTTATTATCATTGTAGTGGTGCATACAACAAAATTCAGGCACACTGCCTGAGTGGAGCTCAAATGTACAAGATAAAAAAATAACAATAAGATAACAGCAAAAAAGTGAGAAAAATAAAAATTGTTCATACACTTACGTGCACATGCTGTGGTACATACACACAGATTCATACACATTATGCCTACGTATGCACTCTTACCAGAATATAAAATATTACACTCAGAAGGTTTTTGTCAGAATATAAGATATTGCACAGAAGAGTATTATAAAAATAAATATTATAAATGAATATATCAGTATTACACAAAGGTAGGTATTGTACAGTATAAATATTGACTGAGGGGGGGGGGGGGGAGTTTGTTTAAGAAGGAACTTCAGATGCTGGAAAAATCGAAAGTAGACAAAAAATGCTGGAGAAGGGCGGACAGAAGGGCAAAGAAGTGATGGGCGGGGTGAGATGGGCCCTTTATGCCCCTGTCCCACTTAGGAAACCTGAACGGAAATCTCTGGAGACTTTGCACCCCACCCAAGGTTTCTGTGCGGTTCCCGGAGGTTTTTGTCCTCCGGCAACTACCTTCAACTAGCATTGCAACCGGCTTTGACTAAAGAATTACCAATTTTTAAAACTGAAACCACTTTCGACCATTAGGGAGACTGACAAAAACCTCCGGGAACCGCACGGAAACCTTGCGTGGGGTGCAAAGTCACCAGAGGTTTCCGTTCAGGTTTCCTAAGTGGGACAGGGGAATAAGTGGGACAGGGGCATTAGGATGCAGGATGCCTTCCGCAGGCAACGGGAGCTATTGATGTCTTCCATGGCAGGCAGATGTGGAAAGGGTGATGGCAGAAGGACAAAGTGGAAAGGATGATGGCAGAAGGACAAAATTAAAACACTTTCAAAGAGGTAGCACAGGCATAATGAGGAGAATGGCCTCCTCTGTGCTATCAGGTCCCATGATTCTTTAACCACTTGAATGAATGTGCAGTTGAGATATTCCACACTGACGATAATGTCTTGGGCAATGCTGCACTTCCTCTGTACTGTATTAGAATATTAGACTTGCTTTGCATTTGTCCACCAGCTAAATTCAGCTATAAGCCTGATCTGCCAGATGAGTGACCATTCCAATACACAGCAGGAAGCAGTCTCACTCGAAGGTATAAGTATCTTGCTGCACAGTAACAAATTTGATCATAAAGTAAATTACTGAGGCAGAAAAAGTTGCTGCTAATGGACTCCCTGAGGGTATTGGATACATTGCAATCCTAAAATGCAAAGAAGAGAAGATAATTTAATTATATTAAACGCAAATGTTATTAAACGCAAAGAAGAGAAGAACATTTAATTGCATCTACATGTGCATACAGCTGTGTCAATAGTTTTTTGTAAGTCTGTACACTTTGTGAATCCCTCATTATAAGTTAGTTGAGGTAAGACAGAATGGCACAAACACTCATTCCAGATTGTTTTAAATTATGACCTTTGTAAGCAAACCTTAACTTGCTTGTGATAACTAAGCAGCTATGTGTGATAATTACACAATCAAAGATTGATAACAGCATTGGTTGCTTAAAACATAAATCAGAATTGGATCAGAACTATTGTACATCCACAAAGAAAGCAGATCTGATATGTTTGCAAATCATCCCATGACCTCCTTCCCACTCATCCACTCATCCAGACATTTCCACAAAACAAGACGAGCATTGCCTTGATTTACAGCATTATTTTTGAAAATAAAGCAATCGTTTGAAATGTGTTGGTAGTGGATTGAATATTTTTAATTTGATAAAAATTAAGATTACCAATTGGAAAAACTGTGCCTGCTAAGGTGTCTATAGTTGCCTATACTTTTCAACTGAAGATGTGAATCTCGCTGAAATATTATCGGCTTTTATACAGTACTCATAATCTTGCAGGACAGCCCATGGTGCTTTCAACTAGGGTGTTACTTTTTGAAGAATCATAATTTCCATAATAGAATTTTGCACATGCAAGTCCTCACAAAAACTAAATTCATAAGCGGCTATTTGATTTAACTTGTGTTGGCTGAGGAATGCGTATTGATCAGAACACATTGGAGACATCCCATGTTGTCTTTTAAATGGATGAACAGCATTCGTTTGGAGTTAAATAGAATCATGGAATTACCTTTGGACACGGATACTTTTTGTCCCATTACCTCAATGCCAACTCATGGTAGAACTCTCCTATTGTTATAATCCTCCCATTACCTGATAACCCTGTCAATTATTTTCCCTTGAGTGCCATTCCCCTTTTTCAAACCCAGGGTTGACTCCATTTCTGCCACCTTTTTAGAAGCAGAGACAAGGGCCTGTCCCACTATGGGGAGGGTACACAAAATGCTGGAGAAACTCGGCGGGTGCAGCAGCATCTATGGAGCGAAGGAGATAGGCAATGTTTCGGGTCGAAACCCTTCTTCAGACTGATCAAAGGGGCCACTATGGGGACCTAATTTTGCGAGTTTAGAAGAGTTTGCGCTTGACACAAACTTGCAGCATGGTCGGCCCATGGTCTAGGAGGTCACTGTAACTCTCCTTCATGCTCGAGAGAAGTTGCCGCATACTCATGGCCTCAGTTTGGTCGAGGAGAATTTTTTAGTATACTGAAAATTGTCCGCGAGTAAAAATTGGTCGGCATGGATAAAATCAATATTTTTTTTACTCGTAGGTTTGGTCGAAGTAGGTCGGCATGTTATTCGTAGTTAATCAAAGGTAGTCGTAGATCGTGTTAGTATAGTCAAAGGTGGTCAACCTCTCCACTATTCGGTGTCCAATTTTTCCATGAGAATCAGTGAGTAAATCGTAGATAGTCGAAGTTAGTCTTCAACATATTCGAAGGAGGTCTTTTACGTGGTGGTAGGAGGTCTTCTACATATTTGTAGGAGGTTCTCTACATAGTCGAAGGAGATGGTAGGAGGTGTTCTACTTCAGCGATACAACATGACACTCTCCTAAACTCGCAAATTAGGTCCCCACAGTGGGACCGGCCCACACAGGCTGTGCATAATGACTCTCTGTGCAAAAAAGGATTTCCTCCCTTCTCTGTCTTTTGCCCTAAACGTTACTGTGCCTCCATTCCTTAAACAATCCAATAATGGGAATGTTTTCCCTCAGGTTATATATCATTTTGCATCACTTCAGAAAATCAGCTGAGCAACTTGAATTGTTCACATGACCCAATTTCATTGATTGGCACACATCAAGTGATGTCGGCCATTGTGCAGTTCTCCTCTTGCCAATGGTCTAATTTCCTGTGGCTCTGCCATCAATTGTTCACTCCAGCCCTCTTCAGAGCATTGCCTAGAAAATAAGCCCTTTGTTGTCCTGGGGATGCCTGTCATCAGTTGCTCTTTGAGGAATTGTGTTTTCTCAGTGAAGCATCAGGTTTTGAAAGAGAGCAGTAGGGGCCTCTTGCTACTGTCAAATCCAGAAGACCACACTTCCAAAAATTCAGCAACTTCTCAATGCTACTACTGGATTCTGGTGGCCAAGGAAAGTTTTGGCCAATGACAGTATTTCTGGACTGATGTGTGTGGTGGAATGGCCACATTTGTAAGGAAGGGACTGGATCTCAATGTTTGTTTCATTCCTTTCATTGGGCAGACAATTGAGCATCATCAGGACTGAGACTCATCGCGAGCAAAATGCCGACAGGGTCTTTCTAGCGCCCATTTACGGAATCGCTCTTTAGTATACATGCACTGGTACGTTAAAGCAGAAATTGTGCATAACACTGGTATGCTTCAGTAGCTTAATTTGTAATCTCAAATTGTTGGCATGGTTAATAATGAACTTAAAATTCTGACTACTCTCTAACAGAAAGTACACAACGCAGGCATCCTCCTCCTCCAAGGATAAAAAAAAAACCCTGCAGATAATGAAAACCAAAATAAAATGGAATGTCCAGCAGGTCTGGTAACATCAGTGGAGAGAGAAACAAAGTTACAGCTCAGATTGATGAAAGGTCTTTCACCTGAACCATTAACTCTGTTTCTCTCTCCATAACTCTGCCTGAACTCTGAATATTTCCAACATTTTCCTTTTTTTTCCTCCTCAAAATTTGGTTAATATGATCTTCTAACTTTTAGCAGTCCATTTTAAAGGTGTAACCATTCCTTTTTGATTAAGCTAAAAAATCAAGGCAGCCATCTATTTTGTATGGCCAACTTTAATGAAATAACATCTAAATTAATTATTTGCACATTTAAAACAACATTTCCTTGTCTGTTATAGGTGCACCAATCAAAAAGATTAAAACATTTATTTGAAACATTTAAAATTAGTGTTTAATAAAGATTTTTTTTAATTAATAAAAATGGACAAGAAAAGGCCATGCAGTCCCCTAAAGGGTCTGTCCCGCTTTCGCAACCTAATTCACGACCTCTGCCGAGTTTGCCCATGAATCACACTCGTAGCATGGTCGTCACGAGGTCGTAGGAGGGTTGTAGCAGGCGGTGATGCTAGTCGTAGGTACTCGTGGCATCAAGTAGGTCGGGGCATTTTTTTCTAGCATGATGAAAACTGCCCACGAGTAAAAAAGGTCGTGAATCAGGTCCTGAAAATGGGACAGGCCCTTAACTCACCTCGACTATTTAGTCACTGATCTATAGTTCCACTTGGCTGCATTGATGTATATTCCTTAGTGTAAAACAAATTCTTTAACATCCCATTAAGAAAGCTGTTGTATATGAGAGTTTGCATGAGGTACAATTTAATCTTATATGAACTACTGTGTTCTCCCAAAAAGTCTAAGATTTTTGATACTTGATAGAGGGTTTTTGTTTTTGAATTGGCTCTGTGTCATCAGAAACACAGGAGTATTAAAACTGAATTAGGCCATTTGTTTTTTACAGATTGTTGCAACATTCATTGAAGCTGATCTGTGACCCAGGCAACCACTTTGGCACATAACCTACTATCAATTTTCCTCAGATTGAAAGCAAAAATTGAACCAGCATCAATTGCTGCTTGACGATGAGAATTCAAATGTTTTACCACTCTGTGCAAAATTTCGTTCAAACTTAATTTTGAATGACAAATAAAGAAATTCAAATCAATTCTGTGCATGAAAATGCTTTTTGTCTTCAATCCTGAAAGTCGTGGCTCCAAATTCTAAACTAGTTTAAGAATCACTAATTGTTGAAATAGTTTATCTAAATATTCAGTCGTTTTCCCCTTAATATCCTGAATTATTTTTAATCAAATTGCTCTTTAATAAAAAAATTCCAGGGACTTAATTCCTAGGCTGTACTATCCCTCCTAATTTGACCTTTGGAGTTCAGGTGCCTTTGAGATAAATCTGTGTTGTAATTTCTCCATTAACAATATTTCCCACCTTAGGTGTAATGGACTTAAAGTACTCTAGCGGAGGTGTAACCAGGGATTTGTTCATCTTCAGTGTAATGTCTACCCAGGTGATTTACTTGTAGTGCCAGCTTGATGTCAAATTGATACGCAGCTCCATTATCCTTTCAAAATGGTGTATTTCCAAAAAAATGCTTTAAAATTAGTCTTGTAGACTGCTTCCCAAAAACCAATGACTAAGCAAGTTACATCAGTGTAGGAAGGAACTACAGATGCTGGTTTAAACCGAAGATAGACACAAAATGCTGGAGTAACTCAGTGGGATTGGCAGCATCCCCTCAGAGAAGGAATGGTGACATTTTGGGTCAAGACCCTTCTTCAGCTTTGCTTTTTAAGTTATTGGCATAGCTGAATCGAAAAACACAAATTATTGATCATCCTTTTTCTCCAAATGATTTCAAGCCCCCTGCAAAACATTGCATTTGGATAAGGTATGGGAATGTTGTTTATTTACTGAAATATAAAGATTGTTGATATAGTTAATTGAGTAGTAATCGGTAGAAAATTTGTACAATTAACTTACTGCAAGTGATAGAGTGCAGGTGTGGAAGTAATCATGGGCATTATGTGATACAATAAATACAACCTTAATTTCACCTGTGCTATTACTGATCCATTGTCAAAATGTAATCTGGATACAGAAATACCTCATTCATGTGCAAGGCTTGAAATAGATAGTCTAAATACTGTTGTCAACACACGTTGATGGGTAGTTTTGACAGGAGCATTGTCCAAGCACAAAGTAATTGATTTGCTTTGTAAGTTGCTGCAGCCATGGGCAGTTTGAAAACAGTTATAAATTGCAAGCTGCCCTTAATAATTTGGACTTTTTAAAAAAATAATTATTTTATTAGAGGCATGTACATAGCATAGTCCAAACCACTACAAACTTTGTTAAACAATTACATTTTAAGTATCCAGGATTCCAGGGGCCCCGCTATCAATGTAGCTGGGATGCTCATTTATCAGTTACATATTAACATTGTCTCTAATTATTATTATTTTTTAGTTAGAAAAAATAAAGAGAGAAAAAAAAGAAAATTAGAAAAATAGAATAAACTATCAATAATACAACTTAGGAGATAGGTTCATAGGTCGGAGAACATAACTATTCATCTATCAATTTGGACTGATTTTGAGGTCTCTCACCTCTGTTACAATTACTGGTGAGCCACAGTTCAGTGGGCTAGGCTGTACTAATTAGTGGCTGTATCTCTGACTTTCAGTCGAGACACTTACCCTGACTTATCCTGAGTGAGAATATTTGCCAATTGTTATGGGAAGGGAGGATCATTTGTTTCCACAGCCCTTCTGCCAACTCCCACAAATTAATTTGTCCTAAGTATTTGCAATATGTGGACATAGAGCTAAATGAAGTAATACTGGCTGGAAAGTTCAAAATGTTACAGTGTGATTCCAGATAGAGCAACAGTGGCAGGATTTGCATCTACTGATCTTGGAGCCATAAGGCAGCCAAAATATGGAAACTGGAGGAAATACGAGGTTCTGATTCATTGTACATTTTTCCCCTGACTCTAGATGTGTGCAAAGTGCATCATCTGCCTATGAATATGTGACTAAGAACTTGGGATCGTGAACAATGACCCCGAGCCTCATTACAACAATGCAGGAAGCCACAGGTAGATGAGTGGGAGTGAGCTGGAGAATTTGTGGCAGTCACTTCTGCAGACAGAACAAAGGTCTAATGTAAGCTTGAGGAACATAATCTAATTGTCCTCATTTTGGCATGTTGCAGTCTTAAAACCTGATCCATGCTTTCCTAAGGTTTCATGAATGGGTTGCCCAAACCTCAAAGGGAATCCTATCATCAAAATCCCTAATTATATTGAATTAGTGTTGATCGGCATTAATTTTAATGGTAAACAACTAGCAATGTAATTTGATCAAGCATCTGAAAGATAAGCTAATGATGAAAGACGTTGGATAGACAAAAATACTGGAGAAACTCTGGAGAAAGCGAGCGAGGCAGCATCTATGAAACGAAGGAAATAGGCAACGTTTTGGGCCAAAACCCTTCTTCAGACTTGTCAGATGAAAGATGTCAGTTTTGTTGAAGTGTAACAAGTTGTATATGCATCACTTATTGTTGTTTTCAAGCTTGAGGAACCATGGAGAGAGGTTTTCTAAAATGGTTCAAGATGCAAGTGAGCACCAAAGAATAAAGAAGCTAAAACAAATATACCATAACATATCATCCTCAAAAATGTAAACAAAATTGATCTTCAATAGATATACAGATATCTTCTATATTCATATAATCAATATTTGTCTCTGTTAATGTCTTGGCCAAGACATTCGGCACGACAGTGACCAATTTTAGATGATGTATGGACAATGCGTGGTCTGTTATGGCACTGTCACTGATCATGTACTGCTGCACCACAGGTACATGCCACATTATAGAAATATCATTTCTTCACACTTGCATGCAATATTGCTCATGGTCCAGAACTGATGAGAAGTTGCACAGATACAGAAGTGATACTAAAACCAAAGCAACACTATGCAAACTTGGAACTGTTCTAATAACAGATGCATTGGGAAGGACTTAGCAGGTCAGGAAGGAGAAACACAGTTCATGGTTCATCAATGCTAATGATGGGCATTTATTCTGCACTGCAAACTGATGAGTGCTTCCATCATTGCACCATATTTTTATTTCAGATTTCCAGCATCTGCAGTTTATTTTTTAAACTTTAATTTCCTGTTATTTTGTAATCTGGAGAATGTTACAGTTAATTTCTGGTATATTCAACTCCTCAGTGTCATAGTGCTGGGGCTTCATGAGGGGGAAAATGTCAATAAAATATGCATGTGTCCTGAGCTGTCAATAGCAAACAAAACTCTTTCAGTCTGGGGGATGGAGTATCAGGGAGTTTGAAAACACGGTAATGCCTCCCACTACCAAAGCAAGGTGGCGGACCCAAGGGTGGAGATAAGTCATAAATAATAGGAGCAGAATTAGGCCATTCGGCCCATCAAGTCAACTCCACCTTCAATCATGGCTGATATCTCCCCCTCCTAACCCCATTCTCCTGCCTTCTTCCCATAACCTCTGACACCCGTACTAATCAGATGTGGTTTGGATTGCGTCCTGAGTAATTGTTGAGATTCAGATTTAGATCAAGATGTGTCAAATTCACCAGCGTGCAATGTAAATCCTTGTTCACATAACACCCACAAAGAAAACAGTATGACAAACACAACAATAAATACAATGATGAGTGCAAAACAGCAGAATGGTGCAAAAAATATTAAAGCACAATAATGGAATAAGTTAAACAGAGTTATGAGTAAGAGTATGTGGCAGCCCCTCTAGGATTGGAGTGTGAAAGAGGTGACAGGTGCAAGTGTCTGCTAGGAGTGTTGAAGAAGCTGTTAAGTTTGGACATCTCAACTTTCAAGCTCCTCAGAAGGTAGGAACGAGAAAAGGGAAAGACCAGGGTGGCAGGCATCCTTGATGACACTTCCTATGTGTGAGCCTTCCTGATGTGAGGCACTGTGAAGATGGATTTAATGGAAGGGAATGATGAACTGTTCATCATTCCCAGTAGGTTCAGGTGCTCAAGAACTCCCTATATCATGCTGAAAAGCAATAGTCAGAATAGTTTCTATACCACATCTATAGAGGTTTGAGGTTCTTCATGGACATGCCAAATCTTCTTGAATGCCTTTGAAAGTAAATATGCCAATGTACTTTCTGTATCTCTGTATCATTGTTAAGGGACCAGGTAAGGTTGCTGGTGAAATGGATGCCTCAGAACTTGAAGCTGTTAACTATCTCTACAGCAGGGGTAATTGTTTTCACCCCCTCGTTTCAGAATTAGGTTATCATCCTGACACCAAGCTGCAAGGATCTCAATCTTTTTTTTCTCTCTACTTCATCTCATCATCATTGCTGTTCCTGGATTTCAGTTGTGTAGAAGATGTCAGAACAAGGTTTGTTCCCTTTTTCTGACAGTTTGATTGGTCTTGGTGATTTTGGTCATTATCTTCTGTCTCTATTGAACGAATTTGCTGTTAAATATAGATTTTCATCTTGGCTCTTGGATCAGGAAGCAGCCCATATGGGACTAAATTAATTTAGTTAAAAAAAAAAGAAATGTCATGGAAAGAGCACTTGGAAGTGAAATTATGCAGAAGTCATCAGTGGCTGTGACCACAGAGTTGGGTTATGTCATTGTCAATTATTGGGAAATTCTTGGCACTGATTTCACTGACATATCAGTATCAATTGACGCTATTGTGTCATCCGGTAAATGGAGGAAGAATGAAACAGTATGGAAGGGCTCATAATAAACAGTTGTCTTTAAACCCAATGCAACACGGAGACTGTAACATTGTCCTTGTGCCGTCTTTCAAACGGGTTTTTAAAGGGTGTTAACGCTCTCTTCTCCGGTAAGTGTAAGGAGCATAGTGGTTTACTTGTTTGAATTAGACCATTACATAGAAAATAGGTGCAGGAGGAGGCCATTCAGCCCTTCGAGCCAGCACTGCCATTCATTGTGATCATGGCTGATCGTCCCCTATCAATAACCCGTGCCCGCCTTCACCCCATTTCCCTTCTCCCCATTCCCCCTCATCCTTCTCAACTCCAGTGAATACAAGCCTAATCTTTTCCATCTTTCCACATATGACACTCCCGCCATCCCAGGGATCAATCTCGTGCACCTAAGCTGCACTGCCTCAATTACAAGGATGTCCTTCCTCAAATTAGGAGACAATACTCCAGATGTGGTCTCACCAGAGCCCTATACAACTGCAGAAGAGCCTCTTTACTCCTATACTGAAATCCTCTTGTTATGAAGGCCAACATTCCATTAGCTTTCTTCACTGCCTGCTGCGCCTGCGCGCCAATGTTTAGTGACAAGGACACGCAGGTCTCGCTGTACCTCCCCCTTACCTAACCTAACCTCATTGGGATAATAATCTGCCCCTTGTTTTTGCCGCCAAAGTGGATAACCTCACATTTATCTATATTATACTGCATCTGCCACACATCTGCCCACTCATTTCATCTGGGGATATTTCCAAATCTCACCATTGCAACCAGAGGATTCAATTGCAAGTATATAAATACATTTGAAATTAAATCCATCATCATTACTGGTGATAACAAAGTCAGGGAAATGTTACATTAAGAAACATTCCCCAAAAAAAGTTCCCATATGAAAGCAAATCTGTGGTAAATGAATTGCAAATGCACTTATGTCTTAATTGCCCTCTGAAATGGGCAATAAATGCTGGCCTTGTTAGCAGCACTAATATACAGTGAAAGAACCCACTGCACAAATTGAAGAAACACTGGGCGATAAATGCTGGTGCCCTGTCAATAGTATAGATTTCCGGTGATGGGAAACAAGAGCTGCTCTTCCAGTTAAATTATTGTCTGAGCATAACTTCACACAGTATGACTCTAAAATGAAGGAATTTAGCAGAGATCGACATGGCTTCCAGCAAACTTTGGCGTTCTTGTACATGTGTTGGGATGATACATATCAGCAGTGATATGATGAAAGGTGGGGTGAATCCCATTGTGCTAGGAATTATTCCATTTACTAAATGCCATCTATGTCCTCACTATTATTGAACCGGAAATTTGCTGAAAGCTTGCACCACGTTTAAAAGCCTGAAAATTATGCAATTTTTTGTTTGAGGTACAAAGCCAGAGCCAAGTTTGGATGTTTTGGATTGTGCTTTCGGAAGCCAGTATTGGCACTGAGGTTTTTGTTCTTTATCATATTTTGGCTCATACTATGGCTTGCAAAAGGCTCTGATCCCTTAATCACCTTAGAAAAAATAACCTTATTTTTTAGCCACAGACAATTGTTCGTGAAACTTTAATATAATCTACTGTACCTTTATTATCAGTAGCAAAGAGATGATGATGAACTGCAGTTTGTTTAATTCAGTCAGGTGAGATAACTGCCTATTTGAAACTTAGCAGAGCTACACGTTCATGCCAGAGTCCATAGTCTAACGCAACTGAAGTGTTGAAGTAAAATATTTCTTTCACTGGAAGGGTGACCGATGAGAAGAAAATAATGTTAGCATGCAATGGTAATTTCAAGAATTTATTTTCTGACTTTGTTATGCGATTTATAATTGGAAACTGTTTAATCCAGGTATAACATGAATTATATTGAATTAGCTTATCTCTTGCCATTGTAAGTTACTTACATATTCACTTCATAGAAGTGTTTAATATAACTGAGAGTTGAAACTTTCATAGAAGTGAAAATTGGTGGATAATGTATTACCTATTTTCTAGTATTGCACTGTTAAAATGCTCCTCGTTTGTTAAAGTTATTTTTTAAATGATCATCATAGAAAGTCTTTCTTTTTAAATCTGTTTCAAATTTGAGCTGCTTCGCTGGAATATGCATGATGATGCTATAATTTAAGTATATAATTGCGAAGTAGTTATCCTGAAGAGCCCAGGTTGTGATCAGTTCACATGAACACAGCCTCGCTGTACCCTGAGGAATACTTGTGGAGGTGAGCCACACAGCTTCTGTGCTCAGTTCTAAGACAATTGGGTGTCATGAGACATTGTGGTTGGATATCTTATGGTAGGAAATAGAAGATAATTGCCATTGAAGTGTGTATTTTGTTTTGTTCAGAATGTGGAGCCACCAGAAAGTTTGAGATTTTGCTTTGGACAAAAGTCAGATTTTCATGAACATTATTTATTACGCATGGGAAGTGTAGGTGGTCAGAATCATTTTGCAATGTGGCCTTTTTTAATCTTCTGTCTGACTTTATCTCAGTATCGTGGATTATTCTATCAGTTCCCCTTGCCTTAAAACACTGACTACACTTCATTGACTGTAAAACTCTATGGGACATCCAATGACAATAGAAATGCTCAACCTGATTTTTTTTTTAATGCTTTTGTTATTATTTCAGCCTGAAAATTGTAGCTGAATCTGAACTTAATTCTCAAATTCGCATGCTCTGCTCCAGTAAATGTCGATGAGTAAGGATCAGGCATGGGAGGGTTGGTGGTTGGGCTATGACTGATATTTGCTGACCACCCAAACCTGAGTAGAAAAGTAAGATGTGAAGAGGAGATAAGGAAGCCACAAAGAATCATTGGTGAGTTAAATGAGTGAATACAGATGCAACAAATGGAGAACAACATAGGAAAGTTGTCCATGTTGGCAGGATGAATGTAGAAGAAGCATATTATCTAAATAGTGAGAGTTTGTTAAGCTCTGAGATATAAAGCAACATGGGCCTCCTGATGCATGATGTGCACAATTATTTTGAAGGTACAATAAGTATTTAGGAAAGCTAACAGTATGTTATTTATTGGTAGGGAAATTGAATATAAAATGTGAGATTCTGCTTCAGTTATATAGGATATTGTGCAGACCATATTTGGAGAACTGCTTTTGTTACTTAATGTGCTGGAAGCAGCTCCATCAAGATTTACTAGACTGAGCAAACCACTAAAGGAACTCGGCATCTGTGTAGGGAAATGTGCAGATGACAATTTATGTTGGAAACCTTCTTAAGACTGATGGACAATATTTCTTCAGACTGATAGCCAAGACTGATATCTGGAATGGCGGAGGATTGGGTGAATGTAGAAAGGATGTTTACTCTATTTGGAGGGCTCAAAACCAGGGAGGCATTATTTAAAAATAATAAGAAACTCTTTTAAGATCAAGATGAGGTGAGCTTTTTTTAACTGAAGTGCGATAAATCATTGAAACATTATTCTTCAAAGGGCAGTGGAAAAACTTGAATATTTTTAAGGCAGAGGAAGGGAGATACTTAATATAACTGAGAGTTTAAACTTTATTGTGGTTAGATGAGAATGTGGAGACGATACTCAGATCTTCCATGGTCTTATTTAATGTTGGAGAAGGTTCAAGGAGTGAATTGACCTACTTTGTATGAATGTTTGTTTATCCCACCCAATGTAACCAAGGACATTGTGATTAGTTGTTGTTCTTGTCCTAATTTCAGCTGAGGTTGGGACATGCTGTGCTTGGAAAAATAATGAACAAATATCCTACTATCCATTCTGGCATTTAGCGAAAATCAATTGGCTTCACCAGTGAGAATTCAGTTTGCAAACTGGATGACAGAACTTCTTCAAAGGTGTAATAAGCCCAAGCAAAAATTTTGTTCCATGCTGAACCTGAATCTAAAGTTTTGATCAAACAGGATATTGTGTGCTTAATGAAAAGGGCAACACAATGGCACATCTAGTTGAGCTGCTACCTCATAGTACCGGAGAATGGGTGCTCTCTGTGCAAAGTTTGCACATTCTTCCTGTGACTGTATGAGAGTTCCCCAAATGACACCCAAAAGACTTGCTGGCCAGGTGGTTAATTGTCTACTGCACATTGCTCTAGTGTGTAGGTGAGTCGTGGAATTGGGAGAGAGTGTTCAATACAATGTGAGGAGAATTAAAATGTGAGGAGAATTTAGTTGATGTATGATTAAGGTAAAATGAGTGGTCTCTGCTCAGTGTGGACTTGATGTGCTGAAGGGCCTGTTTCCATGCTATATCTCTGTACAATTTTATGTTTGCACTGTGAATGAATAGAGAAATGTTTTCTGAACAATTAGCCACCTAACCTTTTCTGTTATTCATATTGAATTTGAGCAACTAGACCTGATGTGCTCAGCTTATGGTCATGAACAGCTTAAGGGGATAATAAAATCAACATTCCTCCAGCCTTTAATCACCTCCTTTAATACCTCGTGGTTCCAAACTCCATTTGATAAAACTCGGGAGAAAATGTTTTGGGATATTTTAAAATGTTACGGGTCCAATGAATATATGTTGTTTTTAAGGGCATGTCCCATCTGGGCAACCTAATCCGCGAGTTCTGGCGAGTTTGCCCTCTACACATACTCGCAGCATGGTCGACACGAGGTCGAGGAGGTCTTCGTAACTCTCCTTCATGCTCGAAAGTGGTCTCTGCGTACTCGAGGGCTCAGCTAGGTCGCTGCGGTTTTTTCAATATGTTAAAAAATACCCACGAGTAAAAACAGGTCGCCATGGAAAAAAATCAATACCTTCTTTACTCGTAGGTTTAGTCATAGTAGGTAATCAAGGATAGTCAAAGGTAGTTATAGATAGTCTTCATCATAGTCGAAGGGTTTTCAAACCCTTCTAAACTCGGCAATTAGGTTGCCCAACTGAGACAGCCCCTTAATTCTCCATCGAGTCTTCTGACTAGCAGAAGTATTATTGTTACATTGCTGGGTGGGTAATATTAGATGCCTTGGCTCCCAGTCTCTACGATATTCTGTTATTCTAGATGTTTAATTGTTTTAATACTGGACACAGACCTTGTTCTCCCCTCTCAACACATGCAATATCCCCCAGAAACACCACTTTACCTACTGCCCAGAAGCCAGACTATTTTTAACATACTTCATTTGCTTCATTTCTGCTACACCAGTTTGCCTGCAAAATATAAATTCTCAAAAATAATAATTTGTTGACTGCAAACTATTTTAGAATACTTTTTGAAAGAACTCCAGCATAAAATCTTGAGAAAGTGAAGGGTGTATTATAAGTCTGTTTTGTACTTATTTAAAGGGTGGAAATATGTAGAAATTATCAGCCCTATTCAATGAAGAATTCACAAAGGAGCATTTAATATTCCAAGAAGGACTATTACAATGGTAACGTGGTTTAATTTGTGAATTAACACAAATCCATGGGCAACAGCATCTTATACTTGAAATAAAATACACTGGAGGGAAGTCTTTAGCACTGTTTCTTTGGATGACAAGCGATAACGGATTACAATCTTTGCTGATATTGCTTAATATATGGGTGCTTATGATTCTTTCGTTACAATTGATGTTGAAGAAATTTTGTTGAGCTTGCCAGCATTGAGAGGTATTTGCCCATGGGTATTACATGATGTTATTTTGTTCTTGCAGTGAATGAGCGGCAGGCTCTCTTCTACATCTGGTGTAGCTGGTTGGAAGACATGGCTGGCTTCTGGACCCAGTTGGGTCTGTTACTGTGGAAGAATTTCACGTATAGACGAAGACAGACAGTAAGTCAGTTAATACTTCTGATCTCCAATAATGTGAAGAACATTGGTTACTGGAATTAATATAAAACAATGCAGTAGTTCTCTAAACAGATCCACACACTTTTTTCCTGTACTATTCTTTGAGGTAGCCTCTGAGCTGCAGGTGTGTTAATGGCCCTTCAGTGCGGAGGGGGGAGGGGGGGGGGAGTACAATTAGATGGTAGGTCAGAGGGTGGGTAATTCACAAAATTGTGTCTCCTTTCTCCGATTTACACTTGACCTTTACGTGTTCTCAATGTAGAGGCTTGAGGTGTTCCATACCGTTCCGTTAATTTCTTCCCTAATTAGGGTGGTCATAGGCCAGGCATTCCCATAACAATGTTGCATTGTTTGAAGGAAATTTTGAAAATGTCCTTGAAGTGAAATGAAATATAAGTAATGAGCAATACTTCATGGTCCACCCATCCTGTCTCACAGTTCTGATATGTTGCGTAATACAATATATCCTCAGTCTTGCCCACATGAAACCATGTGATCTTTTAGAAAAAGGTTTCACACCAAATTAAAAACCCAGCCCTAATTTGGTGATATAAAAAGTGGAAGTAAGTTGATATCTGTGTAATTATTTTCCTCCTCCACCCTCCTCTTTTACTTTTACCCTCTCCAATAGTGCTTTTTATACCTCCCTCTTTGACAAAGTTTGGTGATCTGCTCTGAAGTGTTTTGGTTGAATGTGCTCTGTAAAACATTTTCAGATGTTTTAACCATGTTAAAGATATGATGAATATGGAAGTTATTGGTGTAAGTGTCACTGTGCAATTTATTTTGGTTGCAGAAGGGAAGAAAACATATAAATGTAATTGAAATAAATCACTCCTGTAAACCTTTGTGTTAGATAACAAATACTTCAAATTGTGTTTGAATCCTGAAAAAAAGATCTTGGCGCCAAGATAAACCAAACTGAACTGAAATTGCTGTTCCTTTTGCTGAGCCCATATTTCAGTCTCAGCAGGTAGACAGAGATGTGTTGTCTTGGTTTGAGAGTGGGTTTACCTCTGGGACCACATAAAGGAGAGTACTAAATGTTCCTTTTTTTGAGTTTTACTCAAAACGGGTTTTCAACCGGTTTGGATTTTGAGGTGTAGGATCAGTTATGCAGCTCAGACACTAAACTTTATTTTGTGATATGAGGCAGTGATGCTGCATATCATGAGTTATGCTTTTTTTTTTTTAATACATGAGCCAGTTTTTTGTCCATAATAAACCAAATACCATTATAACTTGTGAACTCAAATTCAATAGCTTAAATAAATTTACAGAATACAATGTTCCTATTATTAAATTTGGCCACAATATGATTAACAACAATCACACAATCTCAAATGGTTCTCCAATGTTATAATTGTCTGCAGTCTTTGATTATAGACCCAAACAGGTAAGAACAAAAAAAAATTGAGATGGCAATTAATTCCAGAGGAAGTAGTCTTGTAATTTTTTCCAAGTTGGACCTTGGGATGGGGAAATGATACTGTGACATGCCAGCTACAGAGTTACCACCTCTGTCATTGCTCACTTCTAGAGGCTACAACACTGGGGAAATATGAATGCGTTGGAGTGGTCTCCGAACATTTGAGGAACATAATTATGCTTGAGTCTCATGTTGCAGACCTAAAATCCCACTCTATTGAAACCTGCAACCACTCACATTATACTTGACCTATGGATACTATGTTACTACCTGCTGGCAACTATACTAAAGTTGCCCAAACTCAGAATACTTAAACTCTGCTATTATAATAAAAACCCATCTATATGCCTTCATGGATTCAGACATGGGTCAATGATGCTAAAAGGGCAAAAAAAATGTCCCAGATTTCTAATTTATCCATGAACATTGAGCTTACAGATGTTCTCTTTGGTCAGTGTAAACAACTAATTTCTATTTAAAGAATCCTGATTTGCTGACAAAATTTTCCATGGTTGCCTTTTATTTTGAGGATTGCCTCTTCTGTATTCTGAGCTAAATTGTACATCTTTTTCCAAAAGAAAATAAACAGAGGCGATTATATGGTGCACTTGCTGTATTTTCTTGCAGAATATGCAGATATACTAAATTTAGAGTGATTAAATCATTCGGGGCCTTTTGAGGAATATGAAGCAAGCAGAAAATAACTTAAGTGGGCAATTAGAAGTGCCAAAGGGGCCATGAAATGGCACTGGCTAGTCAACATTCCAAGACTTTCTATTAAAACACACGAGTAACCAGGGAGTAACATGGAAAAAGGAAGGAATTCATGGCCAGAGTGAGCAACACCGCAAGTTGGAGGAACAGCACCTCATATTCCGCTTGGAGTCTGCATCCTTTGGGCTTGAACATTGGATTTTCTCAATTCGGTTAACCCTTGCTGTCTCCTCCCCTTCCCACCTCTCCCTCAGCCCTCGGGCCCTGGCATTCCCTCTATCTCTATCTCTCTCCCCCACCCTAGTCGCACTAGCTTCTCATTTTCACACCACAAGCAGCTTACAATGGCTTGTTCCCTTTATCACTGATGCTTTTTTGCATATCTTTCATTCATTGTTCTTTATCTCTCCACATCACCGTCTATATCTCTCGTTTCCCTGATCCCTGGCCAGTCTGAAGAAGGGTCTCGACCCGAAACGTCGCCTATCTCCTTCGCTCCTTAGATGCTGCTGCACCCGCTGAGTTTCTCCAGCTTTTTGTGTAACCCCCAGGAATTCATGCATGGAGTTTTTGAGGTACTAAAGGAGAATTTTGTGTCTATATCACCAAGAAAGAACAGATGGAGGTTTGTGAGATTAGTGTTGGAATAATAATGTCTTTCTGCCTGGACAGATGAAGGTCAGGAACTAGGTGGATTTGGGGCTCTTGACAAGCATCAAGGAGAAATCCCCCATGAAAGGCAGATCCAGAAGATTAAAATGCATGGGATCTACTGTTGTTTGGATTCAGAATGGTTTACCCATACATATTTACTCATATTACTCAAAGTGTTGTGGTAGAAGGGTCTTATTCTGGCTGGAGATCTGTGACTGGTGGAGTTCCACAGTGATCTGTGCTGGGGTCTCTGTTGTTTGTGATATATATAAATGACTTGGATATATATGTTTCTCCATAAAAGACTGGAGAAACTCAGCGAGTGCAGCAGCATCTAAGGAGCGAAGGAGATAGGCGACGTTTCGGGTCGAGACTCTTCTTCAGACTGGTCAGGGATCAGGGAAACGAGAGATATAGACAGTGATGTGGAGAGATAAAGAACAATAAATGAAAGATATGCAAAAAAGTATCGATGATAAAGGGAACAAGCCATTGTAAGCTGTAGTGTGAAAATTAGAAGCTAGTGCGACTAGGGTGGGAGAGAGAGATAGAGAGAGAGGGAATGCCAGGGCCCGAGGGCTGAGGGAGAGGTGGGAAGGGGAGGAGACAGCAAGGGTTAACAGAATTGAGAAAATTCAATGTTCAAGCCCAAAGGATGCAGACTCCCCAAGCGGAATATGAGGTGCTCATCCTCCAACTTGCGGTGTTGCTCACTCTGGCCTTGGAGTAGGCCCAGGACCGAGAGGTCGGATACGGAATGGGAGGGGGAGTTGAAGTGCTGAGCCACCGGGAGGTCGGGTTGGTTATTGCAGACCGAGCAGAGGTGTTCGGCGAAACGATCGCCAAGCCTCCGCTTGGTCTCACCGATATAGATCATCTGGCATCTGGAGCAGCGGATGCAGTAGATGAGGTTGGAGGAGGTGCAGGTGAACCTCTGTCGGACCTGGATGGACTGCTTGGGTCCCTGAAAGGAGTGGAGGGGGGAGGTGAAGGGACAAGTGTAGCATTTCTTGCGGTTGCAAGGGAAAGTGTCCGGGGAAGGGGTAGAGTGGGAGGGAAGGGAAGAATTGACAAGGGAGTTGCGGAGGGAGCGGTCTTTGCGGAAGGCAGACGGGGGGGAGATGGGAAGATGTGGCGAGTGGGGCGGGGTCACGTTGGAGGTGGGGAAACTGGCGGAGGACTATGTGTTGTATTTGCCGGCTGGTGGGGTGAAAGGTGAGGACCAGGGTGACTCTGCCCTTGTTGCGAATGGGGGAATGGGGAGAGATGGCAGTGTTGCGGGGAATGGAGGAGACCCTGGTGTGAGCCTCATCTATAGTGGAGGAGGGGAATCGCCGTTCTCTGAAGAATGAGGCCATTTGTGATGACCTGGTGTGGTACACCTCATCCTGGGAGCTGATGCGGCGTCGACGGAGGAATTGGGAATAGGGGATGGAGTCCTTACAGGAAGCAGGGTGGGAAGAAGAGTAGTCCACGTAGCTGTGGGAGTCAGTTGGTTTGTAGTGGATGTCGGTCAGGAGTGTATCACCTGCAATAGAGATGGTGAGGCCAAGGAATGGTAGGGAAATGTTGGATATGGTCCAAGTGTATTTGAGTGCAGGATGGAAGTTGGTGGTGAAATGGATGAAGTCAGTCAGTTGTGTGTGGGTGCAGGAGGTGACACCAAAGCAGTCGTTGATGTACCGGAGGTAAAGGTCAGGGATGGGGCTCTGGTACGCCGAGAACAAGGATTGTTCGACGTAACCGACAAAGAGGCAAGCGTAGCTGGGGCCCATGCGTGTGCCCACAGCTACGCCTTGTGTTTGGAAGAAATGGGGGGAGTCAAAAGAGAAGTTATTGAGGGTAAGGACCAACTCCGCTAGGCGGAGGAGGGTGTCAGTGGACGGGTATGGGTTGCTCCTCTGGTCGAGGAAGAACCAGAGGGCTTTGAGACCGTCCTGGTGGGGGATGGAGGTGTAGAGTGACTGGACATCCATGGTAAAGATGAGAGGATGGGGGCCTGGAGAATGGAATGCGCGGAGCCGATGGAGAGTGTCTGAGGTGTCTTGAACATAGGTGGGGAGGGATTTAACAAAGGGGGATAGGATGGTGTCAAGGTATGTGGAAATGTGTTCGGCGGGGCACGAACAGGCAGAGACAATGGGTCTGCCAGGGCAGTCGGGTTTGTGGATTTTGGGGAGAAGGGCCGTGCGGGGCTGGGAAACGATGAGGTTGGAGGCTCGGGGGGGGGGGTAGAGAGCCGGAGCTGATGAAGTCGGTTATGGTGCTCGAGATGGTGGCCTGGTGTTCGTCAGTGGGGTCATGGTCCAGGGGTAAGTAGGAGGAGGTGTCCGAGAGTTGGCGCGCGGCCTCCGCTTTGTAGAGATCGACGCGCCAGACTACCACGGCACCTCCCTTGTCGGCGGGATTGATAACCCAGTCTGGGTTGTTATGGAGTGAGTCGATGGCAGTACGTTCAAGGGTGGAGAGATTGGAGTGAGACAGGGGAGTGGAGAAGTTGAGGCGGTTGATGTCCCGACAGCAGTTCTGGATAAATAGTTCTAGAGCCGGAAGGCTACGAGGGGGGGTCGAAGTGGAGGGGGTACGTTGGAGACAGGAAAAGGGATCATCAGTGGGGGGTGAGGACTTCTTCCCATGGAAGAATGCTGTGAGGCGGAGGCGACTGTAGAAGAGCTCCAAGTCGTGGTGGGCGCGGAACTCATTGAGGTGGGGACGGAGGGGAACAAAGGTAAGACCCCTGCTGAGGACCGACCTTTCAGTGTCCCATACTTCAACAATGGATCCTCTCCACGGCCAACGTGAACTCATCAGTGGTCCGCCACAGACCCAACAGTTAGTCACATTCAGGATTCCAGCTATCCGGAGGGCCAAGTCCACAAACAGGTTTTTTTTCTCCTTCAGGGATCTCAATCTGCTTCTTTATTTCTTCGTACAGTGTCTGGTGCAATTGAGGCTGAGTAGGTGGGGGAGGGGGGGCTTGGTGACTACTACTTCTGTCAACTCTTTTATTACTTCCTCTTTCATCTTATCTATTGCCCATCTTAAGACCTGGAAAGGGAAACCTAACTGTCCAACCCTGGTTACACAAACCCATCTCTCTCCCTTTGGACAGGTAACGTACCCAAACCTCCCTATATACCCCCTATTCCCTACCATCAAATACTTCTTTCCCCCCTCTTCACAAATTGTTGAAATTAACCTTTAGTAACTGCTGACCTGCGTCTGTTGCTACCCCCGGAGCCTGCAACCCCTTTCCCAGATCTTTATTCCTGCTTGTCCGACCATCTGCCTTTCTTCTGAAGTAAATACATTTCCCATTATTGACATCATTGTCTGCCAACTCTTTTTTTTTTCCCTGGGCCCCATTAATTTATTACCCTTCTCCAACCAGAATGTTTATCTAAACAAACCATAAAAGCTGCTTGTTGTTGAGCAATTAACTTATTTCTAATTTTGTTCAAACCATTCTCCCTACAATTCCCAAATTCCAATTCCTAGTTTAAATACATACGACTAACAATTTTCCAAATTAACTTTACTGAAAAGAAATCAACAAAGCCAAGCAACCTACATTTTCCAACTTTCCCCTTTTAAGTTGCGATGATACAAAGCTTGTCCGTTACCTTACAGCTGTTCGTAACCTCCCCCATTGCTTACAATTTCTTAAAGGAACACACACACCTACCCTTGCAGCATGTGGCCCACAGCAAACAAACCTATCACATATACAAGCTGCCTCATTCATACAAAACCGGTTTTTACACACCCATCACATTAGTTCCATTCTTACTTCAATGAGATTGTTTGAAACAACTCAATATTTTTCATAGAAACATAGAAATTAGGTGCAGGAGCAGGCCATTCGGCCCTTCGAACCTGCACCGCCATTCAATATGATCATGGCTGATCATCCAACTCAGTATCCTGTACCTGCCTTCTCTCCATACCCCCTGATCCCTTCAGCCACAAGGGCCACATCGAACTCCCTCTTAAATATGGCCAATGAACTGGCCTCAACTACTTTCTGTGGCAGAGAATTCCACAGATTCACCACTGTGTGAATGTTTCCTCATCTCTGTCCTAAAAGACTTCCCCCTTATTCTTAAACTGTGACCCCCCCTTGTTCTGGATTTCCCCAACATCGGGAACAATATTCCTGCATTTAGCCTGTCCAACCCCTTAAGAATTATTTTTAAGTCTCTATGAGATCACCCCTCAATCTTCTAAATTCCAACGAGTACAAGCCAAGTCTATCCAGTCTTTCTTCATATGGAAGTTGTGCCATCCCAGGACTCAGTCTGGTGAACCTTCTCTGTACTCCCTCTCTGGCAAGAATGTCTTTCCTCAGATTAGGAGACCAAACCTGTACGCAATACTCCAGGTGTGGCCTCACCAAGACCCTGTACAACTGCAGGAGTACCTTCCTGCTCTTGTACTCGAATCCTTTTGCTCAGTGAGTACAAGCCGAGTCTATCCAATCTTCATTTGAACCCAGCCCTCTCTCTCTCTCTCTCTCTCTCTCTCTCTCTCTCTCTCTCTCTCTCTCTCTCTCTCTCTCTCTCTCTCTCTCTCTCTCTCTCTCTCTGTCTCTCTGTCTCTGTCTCTCTGTCTCTGTCTCTGTCTCTGTCTCTGTCTCTGTCTCTGTCTCTGTCTCTGTCTCTGTCTCTGTCTCTGTCTCTGTCTCTGTCTCTGTCTCTGTCTCTGTCTCTGTCTCTGTCTCTGTCTCTGTCTCTGTCTCTGTCTCTGTCTCTGTCTCTGTCTCTGTCTCTCTCTCTCTCAGAGGCTAATCAGAATGCAAAGCTCTGATTGCAAAACTCCTGAGATGCTAAAATTAAGGAGATTGTGTTTATCTGTTAGTTTTCCTGTTTGCTGCTTTGGAACTGTACAATTTCCTGTGTTCGCTGAGCATATCCTTAAATTGTACACTCTGGCATTTGTCCCATAAAAGGGTCAGCTACTGCCTGAAAGGAAGGGGAAGACTTGATAGTTCAGCCAGTCAGTGAATGTGAACTGCGTAGTGGTGGGCAACCCACTTCCATGTTGGAGATAACAACGTCCATTTTCTTCAAGTTATTAAATCAGTACAAAATGAGGCCTTTCAGCCATTGTGCCTGTGCTGGCTCTTAATACTAAGTAATACATTTGAATTACCCTTTCAGCTGTCCAGACCGTTTCAGCTCATGAATTAAAAACATTTCGGTTCTAATTCTTTTGACAATTATGTTGATTCAGAATCATCTGGTTTCGGACTGAACAGTTAGAATATGATGGCAGACAAAAATGCTGGAGAAACTCAGTGGGTGAGGCAGCATCTATGGAGCGAATGAATAGATAACATTTCGGGACGAGACCCTTCTTCAGCGGATCTGCTGGGAAGGGGAGGGGAAGGAGGGAGAAATTGGAGAAATCAATGTTCATACTGTTGGGATGTAAACTACCCAAGTGAAATATGAGGTGCAGCTCTTCCAATTTGTGGTGGGACTCACTCTGCCCATGGAGGAGGCCCAGGACAGAAAGGTCGGATTCGGAATGGGAGGAGAAGTTGAAGTGCTGAGCCACCGGGAGATCTGGTTGGTTATTGCAAACTGAGAGGAGATGTTGGGCAAAGCGATTGCCAAGCCCGCACTTGTTCTCAGTAGAGTAGTTGACACCTGGAACAGCGGATGTATAGATGAGGTTGGAGGAGGTGCAGGTGAACCTCTGCCTCACCTGGAAAGACTGCTTGGGTCCTTGGATGGAGTCGAGGGGGGGGGAGGTAAAGTGACAAGTGTAGCATTTGCTGCGGTTGCAAGGGAAAGTACCAGGGGAGGGGGTGGTTTGGGTGGGAAATGACTAATTGACCAGGGAGTTATGGCGGAAAGCCGAAAGGGGAGGAGATGGGAAGATGTTGCCAGTGGTGGGACCCCGTTGGAGGCGGAGAAAATGTCGGAGGATTATCAGTTGTATGTGACGGGTGGAAGGTGAGGAGAAGGGGGACTTTGTCCTTGTTACGAATGGGGGGATGGGGAGTGGGAACGTAGCGACGGGATATAGAGGAGACCCTGATGAGAGCCTCATCTATAGTTGAATAGGGGAACACCCTTTCCCTAAATAATGAGGACTTCTCTGATGCCCTGGTTTCGGATCACCTCATCCTGGGTGTAGATGGCGGAATTAGGAGTAGGGGATCGAGTCCTTGCAGTAGCAATGTTACAACATTTTGAGATTTTAAAAATCAAGCCTGCAATTTATCCCATCAGACAAAGCATAAATTGAAGTTTAATTTGACACCTAATTCACTTTCATATCTTCAGTATTGAAACTGTTATGGCCATTTTCATACTCAGAAATTAGCATCTTGTTCCCTATTGCTTTTCCATTGACTTAACACAAAAGGACAGTCAAAAGCTCATAACTTTCTTAAAAATTAAGAGAACTGAATGACATTTTCAGTTATTATGGATTGAAGCATTCTGAAACAAATATGAAACAATCTTACTTGGATGACCTGAAATTAAAGCATATAATTAGTTAGTTACCTAATTGTAGTTAATTACAAAATTCAATTACTAGATCTAAACATCTATCCATTTCTTAAGAAAAGGTTAACATTTAAAAAAAAACCTGTGTCCAAATTACATTCACACAATAATTCACAATATAACGCGATTTTTAAATCTCATTGTCATGAATTTATAAGCCAAATTGAAGGAATTTAGTGTTTAATTCCCGTAAATTAATGGCCATTTAAATCAACTTGCGAGTGGGTTTTTGTGGAACGCGATGGATTGGAACGTTGCGGTTTGCGGTGAATTTAAACCATAAAAAGGTAGGAAAAATACTGCCGGTTCGTATATTTTTTTAGTCACCTTTTCGCAACATGAAATTTTGATTAAAGGCTTCCTAAGAAGCACGTTTTTATGTAAAATTAAACTGAGTATCTTCTTTTGTCCCCTACATAAGATCCGTCCCGTTGACGGCATGAGAAGATGATTTTTTATTTACTCCTGCTTTTAATTTTTCCAACGCTAATTTTAATAAACTTAATACAACGGCAGTCTATGCGATTTTTCTCCAGCAACTAAAATGCCTGTTCATAATTGATTTGAATAGTTTGAAGAAAAATCACATTTTATTCCCGCCCCCCCTCTCAAAGGCGCCAAAGTCGCGCACACGGCCAGCGACAGAACTGCAGCGCCGCTAAAGGTAAGTTTTGTAACATACCTACTTACAGGAAATGGGGTGGGAAGAAGCGTCGTCCAGATAGCCATGGGGGTCAGTGAGTTACATCATAAAGGAGTACAATATGAAACTCCTTTATGATTTTGAATGACTCTGTTAATTTTTTGTTTAACATTCTTCTCTTAGCTAAGGGGTGTATGGTTTTCATGAATTTATTGCCATTTCCATGCCTGACCACTCGCACCACTTCTCAGTTTTTTATTTAATGAATAACTTCACAGTGGCTAGGTGGGAAAACATTTGAGAAGTCTGTAATAGGCATAATCTTTGCAAATTGTACAGAAAAAAACAACTCCGATTAGATCCACAAGGATGTTGCCAAATCTGGACATGTTTAGTCATGGGGAGAGATCTGGACAAGTTTAGTTATGAGGAGCGATTGGCTAAAGCACCAATGTTTTCTTTTTCGCAAAAAGGATGAGAGAGAATGTATTTAAAGATTATAAAAACTAGACTAGACAGAGTGAACAGTAAAGGTACAGTTCCCTTAGCAATGAGTTAACAACCAGTGGACATTGAAGCAAATAAATGGAAGGATTAAAGGAAGATTATAACAAACAATTATTTGGACATTGTGTGGCAGTGTCCAGAACTTGTTATCTGAAAAGGAGTGCCTGAAACCACCTTGTGTTTATTAAGGTCATAATTGAGAATTTGTGCTGTAATCTGGACATATTATAGACTGAAAATGAGTCTAAATAATTATTTATTGATTGTAATGAATATGATGAAATCTATGCTGTATTTCTATGCTATATCTTCCTCTTATTCTATAACTTCAGTGCCTACAATGGACCACACTCTTATGACATGAGGCAGAGTTCTGTTCCACCATATTCCATAGATGCTAAACTAAATGTTTGGATGTCTTTTGTGTTCCTGCTTTGAGGATTTCAGTCCCGTATATGGATACATTGTTCCTCTTGTAAAATTGAGAAAACATGTTTTTATTGAAGATTAGGCATATATCTGGTTGATAGATTTTTTTTCCCCTTGCTGGGAAGTGATATCAAAGGTCACATTAGAATTTACAATCTTCACTTTGAAGTGACTTTTTTTTTCCATATTAAGAGATGAATCAATGTAGAAACATGTCTATAAGATTAGCTATAACTTTGGTCCTGTCTATTTGACGGAACTTTTGCAATGGTCATGCTACACTCAGCAATCTTCAGTTCATCTTTATAGGCTTAGAACCTATAAAGAAAATATCAGAAAAAAAAGAAGTGGAACAGTAAATGCTAGTTTACAAGAAAAAACATGGTGCCAAAGTCATTCAGAGGGTCAGACAGCTTCCTAGAAGGCATGAATATGTGATGTTATGGGTCAGGACCCTACAGATTGATTGTAGTAGGTGGGAGAACTGTTCTTCACTTCAACGGATGCATAAGAATTGGCACAGCCATTATATAGAACTATACGTGTTGCAGCTTAGTTTCATTGTGTTCTATTCATGATCATTAGATTTAATTTTCACAATTTTATTCTCAACATGATGTTGAGTCGGAAGGTTGAGCAGTGCTCTCTCTCTCCCTCCCTCTCTCCCTCTCTCCCTCTCCCCCCCCTCTCCCCCCCTCTCTCTCTCTCCCCCCCCCCCCCCCCCCCCCATTTTGTCTATCTAGTCTTGGAATTCTGCAAATTATCCCTCAGTAGGTTAACTAATGTCTATTTATATATTGATTTATGTGCTGAATTTAATGTTCGTTATGGCACAGTTTGGAATTAATAGTGACTCTCTTTTAAACACAATAAAATAGCAGTCTGCTTTCAGCAGGAAGAACATTGGCGATTTTTGTAATGGTATTTCACCGACTAGGTTAAGGTAAGAGTATTTGCAAGGGTCCAGTAAAGCCTAATTATACATTTTTGGGTATTAAATGGAGCATTATTCATAAAAGCCAAGAAAAATACTGAGCCACTCAGGTTGTTTGCAGGCTAAATTGTTGGAATGACAATCCGCCAAGGATATTATGCAATGGTCTGTGTTAAAGTTGTTTAGTTTGTAAAAGGAAAGGTGGGCTCAGTCACGATGAGTATCTTTCTCAATTATTTGCAGATGCTCAGTGCCTAGGCTTGCATGGGGGTGGTTGGTGGTGGTGATGAAAAAAGTTATCCAGTTAGCGATCTTAAATGATAAGTGCCACCAACTCCTTGTGTGATTTCTTCCCGAAAGCATGCATCTCACTATATTAATGATTTGCTTTGTGTTTTTTCAGTTTCAGCTGCTGATTGAGATAGCGTGGCCACTTTTTCTGTTCTTCATATTGATCTCCGTACGACTCTCCTTTCCTCCTCATGAACAACATGAATGTAAGTGCTAATTACCTCAGTGGACAGGTATTTCCAGCCAAAACCTTCCTATGATGGGCACTCATTCAATCTTTTGTTCTAAACTTTTGATTAAATGTTTGATTGTTTTTGGGTTATATCACATGCAAATTGGGTTGTGATCTGGACAATTCTGAAGTCAAACTGTGCTAGTTCTGTCTTCAGAGATAGCTAGAATCTGGTTAAGCTCTATATAACTCCAGACACACCAACATTATTGCTTTTAACAGTCCTCTGAGATGTCTTGGTTATCAAGACTGGGCAGCAGAAGTCATCCAGGCCAGTGACATCCACATCTACTGAAGAATGAAATAATATATTAAGAAAAACTTTAGTTTTTGTTATTTATTACATCAATGACACAGCCATACACTAATTGCAGCGTAATGATTTACAGGTTGGTATTGCCCTTATTTTGTGCAGTCGGACATTACAATACTGATCTTGTACATTGCTCTCAGCACTTTGCCTTCTGTGTGACATGCTGTCCAAAAAGGATAAGCAATTAGATAAGCAATTACAGATAGCTGATATTTACGACCATTGGAAAAAGGCTAGGAGGAGTGGCTTCTTAATGCTGTGGCTTCTTAAACCTTTCATATTTAACCTACTTTAATCAATTTCACCAAAGCAATTTAGTATGGAACTATGTTAATAGTTAGCCTGCTGAGTTGAATTTTATTCATCTAAAAGGATTGTGTCTAAAGGGAATGTCTGTCCTCATTCCCAAATATAATTGAGAATAAACCAGCTTTGACCCATCCAAATAGTACACTGTTTAGAACTTGTACTCCAACCAGAGTCTTCCTTGTATATTGCCATCATTTAGTTATTCTAAGTTTTCATGAGTCTGTAGAAATTTCAAGAAAGGTGCAAAAGGAATGAATTGGGATGATAGATTTTAACAGTGTTGAATGTGATGTATCTTGTAATGATAGTAGATGGATGATGTTTTCACTTCTTCAAAGGTGAGCTGGAATAGAAATCGATGTAATTACTGAAAGGAATATTATCAAGAATTATAAAATCAACATGTCATGGAAAGGGTTACTTTGGTCCTTCAAGAATATGCTGGCTCCTCATTGAGCAATCCTTGCACCCATCCTGCATCGCATCCTCATTACTTAAAGCCTCTCATCACTTAAAGCCCATACTCCATTGTCCTCAAACCATAATTATTGGGAATATCACATATTTGAACCAATCTACACATCATCACGTTGTGCACCTTGTTCAAACCTCCTCTCAACCTTCTTGGTTCCAGTGAGAACATCCCAGCCTCTCCAGTCTAACCCCAGAACACAAGTGCTTAATTCCTGTAATTATTACAGTAAATCTTTTAGTTTCGCACGACAGAACTTTTACTTCTTTTTTAAAGTGCAGCAGCCAGAATTAGGCTCAGTACACTAGTTGTCTTTGTCCCTCTCTGTCCCCTCTCTGTCCCTATTTCAGGACTAAGTTCCAAAACGGAGAAAGTGAGATGAAAAAATTATTTAAAATTGCAAAGCAAGTAGTAGGATGAATGAATAGACATGACAAAGGGAATATCTGCGAAATTGAGACTGTTAAATGGGTTGATTAGGCAGATAATGTGTTATTATCCTTCTTTATCTATATTCTATGTCACATAGGGCAATGGCACATGCCCAGCTGGTTAGGCTATAAAAATTAAGGGTGAACACCTGAACCTAAATCACAGATTGACAATGGGAAGGAAAGACTGGTTCTGAAAGACAGAACGAGTTACAGAAGGCTGGTGAATTTGATATTGAGTTTGAAAGGCTGTAGTGCGCCCAGTTGGAGGATGAGGTGTTCTGGGTATCTTGCTGTCAACTGTGATCCTCCTCATTGTTTACCACATCTGTGTCATCCACAAGTTTTGAAATTTTATCCCACGCACCATTATACGAATGATTGATATAGAAACCATCACTATCCAGCATTTACCACCGATCACACCTTCCACCAATTTGCACAACAGGAATGAATTAATGCATTCTATCTATAACTGGGGCAAGCAGTTATATGATATAGATACATCACCCATTTCTGGGCAGCATCACTATCTAATTCCTCGTGAAGTGAGGAAAATCCCCAGTAATATAAATCTCTGGTGTAAATTTATTTCTTTATATAATGAGTGTCACCAATCTGTGCACTAACTGGACAGCATAACGCGCATGGCAAAGGAATGCCATCCCCTTAATAAGCAAAATAAATGGATCTGGATGTAAAAACAAAAACAGGCCAAGAAAAACTCAACTGCAATAATTTTCTATTCTTTCTATTTTTTGCTTAGGCCATTTCCCAAATAAGGCAATGCCTTCTGCCGGGACTCTGCCATGGATACAAGGCATCATCTGTAATGCAAACAACCCCTGCTTTCGCTATCCAACGCCCGGTGAATCTCCTGGAGTCATTGGAAATTTTGACAAATCAATGTGAGTCAACTTTGCAGTCACTGATACTTATAGTTTGCAAGTTGCTAATTCTGCATATTAAATTTCTCAAAGATCTTTGGCAGCTTTTCTGTTTAATTATAAAGCATTACATTATGATGGAGACACAAGGAATTGCAGATGCTGGAATCTTGAGCAAAACCTGAAGTACCGAAGTAACTTGGCCAGCCAGATAGCGTCTGTAGGGAGAATGGATAGGCAACATTTTAGGTCAGGATCCTCATTCAGTCCTGACCCAAAATGTTGCATATCCATACCCTCCATAGATGCTGCCTGACCCACTGTGTTATTCCAGCACTTTGTTTTGCTCAAGCATTAAGATTGCTGCATTAAAAACATTGTGTTTTACCAAAGACTCATTCATCTGGGTGATATGCATGCTAAAGTTGATAATTTGAAATCTTACCTGGTATTGTAGACCACATCAAGATGTACATGATTCTTGTTCACATCATTCATACCAATTCATCTTTATGCGAGTCAAAACAAATGGGTGGGAGAACCCGTTAGGTCAGGCAGCATCTGTAGAGAAAAATTGACAAATGACATTTCAAGACTGAGACTCTTCTTAAAAAAAACCCTTGAAGAAGGTTGTGGACCTGAAATGTTGTCTATCTATTTCCTTCCACAGAGGCTACCTGACCTGCTGATTTCTTCCAGTAGTTTGTATTTTGCTCCAGATTCCTGTCTACCTGCAGTCTGGTGATTACACTAATGTTGTTAAAAATGTGGGATCCTGAGGTGGATTATCCAGAGAAAGGTGACACATCTTTAGCATTGGTACATAATCAGAATAGTTCAGTTTCCCCATAAAATAAAGTTTTCTACGTAATCTAGAGTTTAGGGAAACAGTGTGTTTAGGGAAATAGGCCCATCATCTCAGCGAGTCCACATTGACCATTAATCACCCATTCACACGAGTTGTATGTTATCCCACTTTCTTGTCCACATCTACACACTAGGAGCATTTTACAGAGGCCAATTAATCTACAAACCCACATATCTTTTGGATTGGGAGGAAACCCATGCAGTCACAGGGAGAATGTGAAAACATGTATACAACACCCAAGGTCGGGATCGCATTGTGAGGCAGCAGCTCTTTCCGCTGCACCACTGTTTTGCAAACTGTGGTCGGGCTTAATCTCTAGTTTTCTGAGCATTCCAACACTCATTATGGGAATCAGAAGCCGTCTGCATTTGTTCACATGGCTGACGCAGACCAGAGCTCCAATATATAGTATAACTTTATCTCAGTTGCTTGAGGAAAATTTGAATATGTTGATTCATGTTTGCCTGTCATCTGTACTCCACTTTCAATATTTGGTCCCATTGAAATTGTCAAACTTTGGCAGCAGATTAGTGGAAGCAATTGAGGATGAATAGAAACAGATGGGAATTATTTTTATGAAACGGATAACTGTAATCAGTGATCACTTTTTCCAACACTTTTTCTTAACAAGAATCTTTCTGTTCGTTAAACTGAACTGTTATCAAATTTAAGAAATAAGCTTAAGTATAAAACAAAGTAATGCAAAAAAAGTATATAGAACTAATCTGCATTAGGGTGACTAAGTGGCTTTTCTCATTAATTTTAAGACCCCATTGAAATGTGGGAGATTTGGCAGACTGTCAGTTATTCATATTTCAAACTAAAGCCAAGAATCTACAATATTGCATGAACAATTCTCAACAGAATAATCTTTGCAAAGCTGAGGCACCATGCAATCCATGATTCAATTTGACACCTATTGATAGAAATTACTTCTTTTGACAGGAAGGGAATTGAGTCTGTACATGTTCTGACCTGTATTTGTGTTTATAGAGGTGGGGGTGGTTACTTTAGGAGTGAATTTAGGCAATTAAACAATTTTCCATAATTAATTTCACAAAGAATATCAGTACATGGCAGTGTCTGCCTGCAGAAAATATTAAGCAATTAAAATCGACATTTTTTCCCCATAATATTTTATCTAAAACTTAAATCATATTGAAAATGTAATGTTATAGATTACCAGACTGTGCAAGAGTGTGCATAAAATGTATGGAATGCAAACGGCAAGACGACAGTTGTGTTTTAGTGATCAACCATTGTTAAAAATATATTTGTGTTGGTTTTCAAGAGAAGGTATGTAATACCAAGTTGACCTTTCTATTTTGCATGGAGTCATTTAATCATTATTTTTCCCATTCTTTGCAGCATTTCCCGCCTGTTTCTCGATGCCAAGAAGATAATACTGTACAGCCAGAGGGATGGCAACATGAGAGCCTTCCACAAGCTGTTTGAAGCTCTGAAAAGATTCAGCAACTCTACTCTAGGTACTTTGTTCAATAATTACTCACTTTTATCCAGGCTAACGAGCCACCTTGAGTCTTTATCTGGATTTAAAACAGTATTTGGTGCCTCTGACACAGTAGTCAATCAAGACAATGCAGGGCGCAGAAAGATGGTTTAACAACAAATGTGCATAGAGCTATTTGGACAGGTGACTAAAGACTTTACGAGAGTGGTTCTAAGCAATATTCTTATTCTTATATTCTAAGCAGGATATGAGGGAGGTAGAGAGATTAAGCTTTAGACCCAGGAATCTGAAAATGACAATGGTGGAGTAATGAACATTTGGTATTCTAAAGTGTCCAGATTTTGGAGATTTGGAGAATCCTGAGGATTGCAGAACTATTATTCAATAAGTCATTGTATTTTCATATTCACAGGCAAAAACGTTTTGTGTGCTGTTGGGGGAAAACTCCCCTCCAGATTTGACCAACTGTTGTACTACTCTCCCAACCTTTGATTGCTGCATTTCATTTTTGTGGGCACTCTAACCTATTTGACTTCCCAATTATAAATTAGGATAGAAAGCACAGGATTCTTCCATTCCAGATAGTTACGTTCTAGTTTCAGCCCAACTATCTTGTGTGCGACCGAGAGAGCATAGCACTGTCAGATATTGCATCTATTAAAGGAGTTGTTAACACACTGTTCAATATATTTTCTTAACTGGACATTAGGCATTATTTTGAAGAAGAGTCGGAGAATCAGAATTAACGGATGATCTTATAGGAAGGAGATGAGGATGAATTTATTTCGTCAGAAGGTGGTGAATCTGTGGAATTCTTGGCCACAGAAGGCTGTGGGGGCCACGCCGGTGGATATATTTAAGGCAGATAGACAGATAGATATGTGATTAGTACCATGTTAAAGGTTATGGGGGGAAAAGCAGGAGAATGGGGTTAGGAGGGAGATATAGATCAGCCATGATTGATTGACGTAGACTTGATGGACTCAATAGCCTAATTCTGCTCTTATCTTTTAAGATCTTATTAAATTATCTGGTGATGATCGTGTTGGTGTTAATAGTATCTTATTGTGTCTCAATTTCTGACATTGCAACAATGCCTGTACTTTACACTGACTAATTTGCTTGCTATGGGGAAATGTTGACCTCCTGAAAGTCACTGTATAATGAAATCACTGGTAATAATCAGCTGGACAGGCAGCATTTGTTAAGAGAGAAAAACCTGAGTTAATGTTTCAGACGATGGCCTTGTATCCATTTTGACTCAAACAAGGAAGATTAGATATCTTGGCAATTTCTAAACACAGACCGTCTCTCATCGTTCCAATAACGGTTTTCCTTCTCTACTGCCCTCATTCATCTCCCCTCTATTTACACTGCTCCAGACAGATTGGTTTTGACTTAGCAAACATTCATCATCCTTTCTTGGATTACGCAAACCATATTAGTACCACCTGGAATCTGTTTGTCTCCTCCCTCTCTTCTGTTCTCTCCACCCTTTCTCTCTTTGTTTTCTCACTTTTGATCAACATATAAAATATTTTTCCTTCTCCACTTGTTGAGTACATCCACTTTTTCCTGCTATTATTTTCAGTTTCCAACTTCATTATTCTTCTTGTTTATCTATAATTAGAAATGCTTCTTTCTGTGCCTGACCCTACTGGAGACACGTAGCACAGAACCAAGCCTTTTGGCACAACCTGTCTATGCTAACCATGATTCCACATCTGAGCTAATCCCACCTCCCTGTATTTAGCCTTAAACCTTTTCTGCCTGACCATGTACCTGTCCAAATGTCTTTTGAATTTGATATAAACTTAGAAAATAGGTGCAGGAGTAGGCCATTCGACCCTTCGAGCCTGCACCGCCATTCAATATGATCTTGGCTGATCATCCAACTCAGTATCCCGTACCTGCCTTCTCTCCATATCCCCTGATCCCTCTAGCCACAAGGGCCACATCTAACTCCCTCTTAAATATAGCCAATGAACTGGCCTCAACTACCTTCTGTGGCAGAGAATTCCAGAGACTCACCACTCTCTGTGTGAAAAATGTTTTTCTCATCTCAGTCCTTAAACTGTGACCCCTTGTTCTGGAGGTACCTGCTTCAACCACATCCTCTGACAGCTTGTTCCATACACCCATCGTCCTCTGTGTTGAAAAAGTTGCCCCATGGTTTGGTATTAAATCTTGCCCCTCTCGCCTTAAAGCTACGCCATCTAGTATTTGACATTTCCACCAAGGAGGGAAAAAACCTGTCACTTTCTACATTGTTTATGCCTCTGGCCATTTTATAACTTTCTCGGCTTCTGGCTCCAAAGAAAACAATCTACACAGTGTTAGCTTTATCTTACCTCGCCCTTCATCTTACCTTGCTCATCACGTTGAGTATTTTTATAGAACGGGGTGAACCTTAACTCTAGAAATATTTCAACTTCACCTTTCTTATGTGGTTCCTATATTTTGTATCCACATGCCAAAAACAACTTGGAAAGCCACTTTGGCCCATCAGGTCTGGACTAGTTCACAGAACAATCCCATTTCCCTGCATGCTCTCGTATGCTCAAGCATATTTTCCTCATGCTTTCATCAAGGCTCCCTAGACTGTTACCTATCACCCACACACCATGGGCAATTTACATTGGCCAATTAACCTTCCAACCTGCATGTCTTTGGGATGTGCGTGGAAGCTGCAGCACTTGGGAGAAGCTCTCATGGTAACCGGAAGAACATGCAACCTACAAACAGATGGCACTGGAGATCAGTATTGAACCTGGGTCACTGTAGTTTTAAGCCCACAGCTCTGCTTGCTGAGCCACTGTGCAATTCACTTGCAATTAAAGCAAATGGAGAATAACTAAGCTCAACGGAAAGGATCAGGGGCCAAGATATTTCTCTCCCATTCTGGCTTGCAGTGAAAGTTAAAGCTATACTTTTCCTTAAAAGACATGACACATAACCTAATGTGATAAAAAAAAAACTAGTTCATAGAAGAGATGTTTATCTCAGTCCACTGTCCTTGCCCTTAAACCCTTTGGCTGATTTGAGATAAAGAAGGAGGCGTAGCATGGTATGATCTTTTCATACACATCCAGCTGCTTCTGCTTTGTAATTTTCAGTCAAATAAAGTACGGGGTTTGTATGCTCAGTAGAATTATGTCCAAAGTACATCTGGTCCTTTCCAGATTTGAGGAACAAACCCTCAACAAAATGCTATGTTGTGTAATCTGTTGCCTTGAGTTTGTGCTGACTGGACAGTAAACATCCCAGGACACAGTTTGCTTCCGTGCCAAGAATAATGCTGCATTCTGCAAAACTAACAAGAGTGTGGGTGGATTTTAATTATCACCATTTAAAATTATGAATGTCGATTGTGGTGGAGCAGGTTTGGCTGATTTGGGGCACAACTGCACTTTGGTGGCAAAATGGCTGCCTCACAGCTGTGGCAACGATTCACGGTGGCACAGCGGTAGAGTTGCTGCCTTTATAGCGGATGCAGCAGGTTCGATCCCGACTATGGGGTGCTGTCTGTACGGAGTTTGTACGTTCTCCCCATGACCTGCGTGGGTTTTCTCCGAGATCTTCGGTTTTCCCCCACACTCCAAAGACGTACAGGTTTGTAGGTTAATTGGCTTGGTAAATGTAAAAATTGTTCCAAGTGAGTGTAGGATAGTGTTAATGTGCGGGGATTGCTGGTCGGTGCGGAGGGCCTGTTTTATTGCTGTATCTCTAAACTAATCTAAATCCAGTCCTGGCCTCCAATGTTGCCTGTGATGACATGGGTTTTTTGGAAAGATGCACAAGGTAGTTGGCCTTATTGCCTTTGGTGTGTAGTTGAGTAGTAGAATCTGGGGAGAGCTTTGAGCAATGTGGGAAGAAGGAAATGGGATTAATATAGGGTTAATGTAAATGGATGCTTGAAAGTTGGTGCAGATTTAGTGGGGCAAAGGTTCTATGTCAAAGCTGTTTTACTTAATGCAACCCTTTCAGACTTGCTTGGGTATTTGTATGGAAATATGATATTTGATAATTATTTCAGATCCAGACAATGTTGCATTTGTTTATGTGACATAGATAGTAAATGCCTTAATAGGAGATTCAAAACCACAAAGGCTATCCACCCCTTCAAGCTGAGCGAAAGGGTGGGAAGGATGAAGAGGCCCTCTAAGTTACTTTGTTTTGCCAGGAAGAGCATAACTGTTCCTCTGAATCCCATAGGAAACATTTTTGTTATGTTGGTCTCCCACCCCCCCCCCCCCCCCCTCCATTTTCCAAACAAGCTCTCCATCTAATTAACTTCTCTTCCACCTTATCCAGTATTCCAACTTGTTTGTGATCTCTTTCTCTGCATTGTGAGCAGAAAGTGAAAGGTTCTGGCACTCATATGGTGCCTTTAATGACCTTGTGAAGATCGCAAACTTGGAAATAAGACAATTAATTTTCATCTCTGAAGTCCACAATGCAGCAATGACCACAGTAATTTCTTTGTGATGTCAATTATGGGATAACTATCAACTCTAGACTTTGGGATCCATTTTTTTTTTATTTTACGTCCAAAATGAGCAAATGTGACTTCAGTTTAACACACAGTAATGTGCAAATGGCAGCAGCTCTTCAGTACAACCTACTGAGTATTTTCCATGTTCAAAACACTTGAACGGGCACAGAACCTCAACGTGCTGATTTAGAGGTTTTAGGTGCATTGGACTGGGCCACAGTTGACACTGCCAGTGGGGAATTAATGCCATTGACATGCGGCTTGGCAATGTATACCTATGGTTTTCTGTATTTGTCTTCCATCTACATGTTGATGATTATTTGGGATGAAAATCCACCCCAGTATTGTAGAATAGAGGTGCCTTCAGGTTCCACTGGATTTCTTCTTGAATCTTCTTGAAGGCGGGGATAGAGATAAAGTGCTGCAGTAACTCAGTGGGTCGGGCAGCATCTCTGGAGAAAATGATTAGGTGATGTTTTGAAGGTAGTAACTCGCATTCAAGCCACGGTGCCTGGTACCACAAATGTATCAGGACCATTTATATAATGTATCCTATGCATATAACTACATATGTAGAGGACCAATACAATCAGTTAGGCTATATACATACCAGCTTCTACAATTAGCTAATTATTTGCATTTATATGTATTTTTTTAATTCAGCCTGTCATGAGATTATGCAATCATTTGACCTATTCAATCACTAGCCTTCAACAAACTGCTACAACCATGCAATTGTAAATGGTATTTGTTGCAATGCTGGAATTTTGCCTCTTTGGCAGTCCCTCAGTATATGGGAGCAGTTGTTTCCACTCAGAGCTTTCAGGAGACTGGTGAGGCTAATCAGCGGGCTCTACCTTGGAGATGTTGGGAGTTGGCAGATGGGATGGGTGGATTGGGTGATTTGTGAAGTGGTGTGCTCATTCTGTCATTATGTTGGGGTTCCACGTGCTACCTGCAGAAGGAGCCATGGTTCTCAATGCAGTCCCAAAAACACATTAAGCAGCTATTGGCCCGGGAATCCCAAGCGTCAATGGGGATATTTTATTTTACTACGTAGCTTTACTGAATACCATAAACAATCACAGCAATCTTTGGTTTGTAGAGACAAGGAACTGCAGATGCTGTCTTACAGAAAAGGACACAGAGCTGGAGTAACTTAGCGGATCGGGCTGCGTATATGGTCTGAAAAAGGGTCCAGACCCAAAACGTCACCTATCCGTGTTCTCTAGAGGTGCTGCATGACCCGCTGAGTTACTCTGGAACTTTGTCTCCCAATCTCTGCTTTGATTACTTCCTCAGGCTCCCTCTTTATGCTTCTACTTTGCTCCATCTTTCATCCTGATTCCCACCTTGCAGACATTTGACTTTCCCTCTTTCATTTGTTGCCTTCAGAGTCACAGATTTATCTCCTCTTACTCTCTTTCTAGATCACCTCCATGGCTTTCACTTTGGTATATTTATTTTCCTGTCTGTCCTATGCACTGGTTATGCTGTGCTGGGATAAAATAAAAAAACTGCCTGTCGATGGTGTATGATCCATCGAGCCTTGGAACTACGCTCTCACTTCAATGGTGTCCTTTTGCAACCATTCTGCACACGATTCAATAATAGTGTAAACATGAAAAATCTAAGAGAAACTCAATTATTTCCCATACCTCGCCCTGTATTAACATCTGCAGGCTCAATCATTATCACCTCACTGCAGGACTTGATGCTGACTCTGCTGTTTCTGCCTTACTTTTAATCTCCTGTAATGACGTATCTATTTTTGGTTCTTGCCTCCTGTTCAAATAGATTGCAAACTCTTTCTCTGAATTGCCTGCTCTTGGGGATTGTGATTAACTCCGTGGGTCAGGAATTGCTGCATCACTTTTGAAAATATTACTCCGAATCAAATGTGTTCCATTGGAGAAGAAGTCAATTAAATGCCATGCAAAGCCGACTTTCTTCTGTAACTATTTCTTCTGCCGACTTGTTACATTTTCTGTTCTCTATTTGGACCATGATCAAGGAGCGAATTGGATTGTGTTTGTTTTTTTCTGAGACCCTTGCTCGTCAAGTATCACCCTTTAATAGGTCGGTATTTTGGTGAGGTCGCTGTAGGAAGTCATGACAGTTAAGCACATTTCAACGGTTGTGTAAGGTGCTGGTACAAGACATACATATTCTTAATTACTCGTTAATCAAACTCTTAAGTTCTATGTGGTTTCCAATGCAAATTATGTTAAGAGAATCAAGGATGTAGGGATAAAGCAGAAAGGGGAATTGAGGTAAAGGATCAGCCATTGTCCTGCTGTAGAGTGGTAAGGTCTAACCTTCCGATTTTCAAAAGTAGGCCTTGCTGGATCAGCCTTGATGTCTGTGATCTTTACAACAGTAGCCATTTATCCCACATCCCAAACAGGTGCTGCTGGTTCCAATTCATTTTCCAAATCTACTGCTATTATCTTAGCCACATAGAAACATAAAAATAGTTGCAGGAGGAGGCCATTCGGCCCTTCGAGCCAGGACTGCCATTCATTGTGATCATGGCTGATCGTCCCCTATCAATAACCCGTGCCTGCCTTCTTCCCATATCCCTTGATTCCACTAGCCCCTAGAGCTCTATCCAACTCTCTCTTAAATCCATCCAGTGATTTGGCCTCCACTGCCCTCTGTGGCAGGGAATTCCATAAATTCACAACTCTCTGGGTGAAAAAGTTTTTTCTCACCTCATTCTTAAATGACCTCCCCTTTATTCTAAGACTGTGGCCCCTGGTTCTGGACTCGCCCAACATTGGGAACATTTTTCCTGCATCTAGCTTGTCCAGTCCTTTTATAATTTTATACGTTTCTATAAGATCTCCCCCCCCCCCCTTCCTTCTAAACTTCAGTGAATACAAGACTAATCTTTTCAATCTTTCCTGACATGACAGTCCCGCCATCCCAGGGATCAATCTCGTGAACCTACGCTGGACAGCCTCAATCACAAGGATGTCCTTCCTCAAATTAGGAGACCAAAACTGTACACAATACTCCAGATGTGGTCTGAACTCAATACTCCAGATGTAGCCACAATTAATGCTAATAGTTGTCTAGTACTAGAAGTTAGGCTAACTGGTCCTTAGTTACCTGCTTTATTACCTCCTCTAATTTCTGAATAAGATTATCTCACTGGACGTTTTCCAAACCTTTGATCACTGCATTGCTCCTCTGCACAGAGGAGGGATGGCAGAAGAAATAGTTACAGAAGAAAGAATTGTTTTATTGAAAGCCAAAATCTGAATTTCAGAATTTAAATGGTTGCAAACTATAAGATGACAAGCGGATTTTCTGAAAGCATTAAGATCATATCACCACTTGTTTGAACAATCCACATCTATTAGAACATTAGATTCTGGAATGTTCCTCAGCAGTGTTTTTCCAGATGTTACCCAATCTCCAGAAAATGTTCTGATCTAATAAAAAGCTTTTTACCGTCTGTTGTAATCCAGTTGCAATCTGCTTAATCATGGACTCATCCCCAACAATCAAGATACTGAGCAACCCTTCATCACAAGGAGAACAGCGTTCCAAAATTTTGTTTGTTTCTCCATCTTGTTTATTAGGATACAGAAGACTATTCAGACCATCAGGTTCATGCAAACACCAAGTAAAACATTCCTAATTGTTCTATTCGACCTTTGTACCCCTGCAAATTATTCTCCCTCGCATCACTAGCAACTTCACTGTGATTGTTTTGCCACTTACCTGCCTTAAACTGTAAATTTTTTTAGCAGCTAATTAAACTACCAGCAGGTTTTGGATGTGGGAGGACCCAGAGCACCTTGGGGAAACTGACACGGTCATGGGGAGAATGTGTAAACTCCACATATGCAACCTCAGAGGTCAGGATCAAACCTGGATCCCTGGCACTGTGAAGCTTGGACAAGAGGAAATGACAGGATACTTACTGTTCTCAATATGATGGAGTCACCAAGCTATGGGTCGAAGGGGATATGTCCACAATTAGATTGGTGGCGCTAGCAAGAGATTTTTATCTTTGTATTAGAGAGGAAATATTCTGAAGGAATATATTCTGTGGGAAGAAACAAAGTCTCAACAGCAATTGGAAATGCCACTGTTGTGCCACTGCGCTGAGAAATTTAAAATATAAAATTAAAAGATTCAAAATCAGAGGAAGTGGTCTGCTGTTTAAAATCTTGTTGCATTACAGATAGTCATAGAGTGAGTGATACAGTGTGGAAACATGCTCTTCAGCCCAACTTGCCCACACTGGCCAACATGTCCCAGCTACACTAGTCCCACCTGCCTGCGCTTGTTCCACATTCCTCCAAACCTGCCCTATCAGATATCAGCCATGATCATATTGAATGGCGTACTCCTGCACCTATTTTCTATGTTTCTATCCATGAGGCACTCATGCAGCCCCAGGGTAACTTATGCAAGCATTTATTATCACATCCGTGCATAAAACGCTCACATTTTCAGGAAAAGGCTGGCTAGGGGTCTACTGGAGAAGGTCCCATCTTCCAGTGTGATTTGCCTATCAGAGCCTCTGGTTACAGACATTGACCTTGGGTGGGATTCAGTACAGGTGCATCCATGCAGGTTTATAGAAGGAAAAGTAAAATAAGAGCCAATAAAAATGGGAGTGAAAATAAGGATCCTGGGGACCAGGTTGTGGTGGAAGGCTGTTATTCTGGCTGGAGGTGTATGACCTGTGGATTTTCGAAGGGATCTCCTTCTGTGCTGTGATACATATAAATGATTTGGGCCTAAATGTAGATGGGTTGGTGAAAACGTTTGCAGACAACACCAGCATTGCTTGAGTTATGCACAGTGAGGAAGGATGTCAAAGTGTACTGTGGGATATATCTCAACTACAGGAATAGACGGATAAATGGCAGATGGTATTTAATCTGAGGAAGTGTGCGGTATTGTTGGGAGATCGAATGTAAGGGGAAATTATATAGTTGATGGCAAGATACTTGATGTATGGGGGGATTTGGGGGTCCAGATCAATTGCTGAAGGTGGCAATGTAGGTAGATAGAAGGTGTATTGTATGGTATGCCCAGCTTCATTAGTTCTGGCATAGAGTGCAAGAGTCAGGAAGTCATGTAACTATTTCATAAAACTTTAGCCGCATTTGGAATTGCATGTCGTTCTGGTGGTACCATTACAGGAAGGGTGTGAAGGATTTAGGTGCAGAGGAGGTTTACCAGTATGCTGTCTGGATTAGTGGGTATTAGCTACAATGAGAGGTTGGACAGACTTGGATTATTTTCTCTTGGGTGCTGGAGAATGAGTGAGACCCAATAGGAGTATATAAAGTTATGAGAGTCACAGGTAGGGTAGACATTCAGAACCTTTTCCCAGGGCGAAAATGTCAAAGATTAAAGAGCACAGCTTTAAGGTGAGGGGTCCAATGTTTATAGGGAGTTTGTGGGGCAGGTTTTTGACAGAGAGTGCTTTGTGCCTGGAATGGACTGCTATTGTTGGTGGTGGAGGTTGATACGATAGTGGCATTAAAGAGGATTTTAAATTGACACATATATGGAGAGGAATGTATTGTGTGCATGGAATTTGGTTATTTTGGCATCATGTCCGGCACATAATCTGTAGGCTGAAGGACCATTTCAGTTCTGTACAGTTCTATGTTCTATGAGTAAGTATAAGCCTTTCAGCCCCTCAAGTCTGTCCTGCCATTTAATGTGACTTTGGCTGAACTCCAGTTCCTCATAACCTCAGATTGATGTTTAAAGATCATAGAATTACCTTCTCCTTAACTACATCTAATGATCTGGCCTCCATCATCCAGAGATTCACTACCTAATAAAAATACATGTTTCTGGTACCTCCATTTTAAATGACTGGACTCTTATCTTTCAGTTATGTTCTCTTGTCCTGTGACTCTCCCACTTGTGATGCCCTTTCAACTTGTGATACCCTGCCAAGCCCCCTTATGATCTTTTATATTGAAATAAGGTCATCATCATTTCTTCTAAGCTCCAAGGAATACAGATTCCAACTCACTAGCCTCTCTTGAAAGGACATCCATGTAATCCCAGCAATTAGCTTTGTGAGTCTTCTTTGGACTGCCTCCAATGCTACTATATCTTATTTAGGTAAGGGAACCAAAACTGTGCATTGTATTGCCTATGTGACTTCAGCAATACTCTGTACAACTGTAACTAAACCTCCCTAAACTTTGTAATAGAGGCCAATATACGATTTGCTGCCTTAACTACTTGTGGGCCTGCCTACCGAGCTCTTGCGATTCATGCATGAGTACACAGATCTCCGAACCACTCATAATATGTGTTTTGATCCCTCGTGTCAAAGTGCACAACTCTCACATCTCCACATTAAACTCTATTTGCCAGTTTTCTCAGTGTATCCATTTGCCATTTACAGTCTCTCTGTATTCCATTTGCAGAATCCCAATGTGCTCATCTCAATTTCAATCTATGTTTGGAGCATCGGCAAACTTGGAAACCTTACATTTTGTTCCTACCTCAGGTCACTAATATAACAAATAAACATTTGAGGGTAACAAATCAATCCCTGGGGTGCACCACTAATATATCCCATCAGAATGAAAAGGACCCATTCATTCAAACTCATGTTTTTTTTTAATGTCAAAGCCAATTTTTAATCCCAAGTTGCATAAATGTGGTCTGCATTTCATTGTTGCAAGCAAATAAAATCAAGATGTTTTAAGTTTGCCGCATTTTAATATGAGAATGTAAATAATTACCTCTCTTAGGCTTTTGTAAGAGATTCCACAGTACAGATCTGTAGGAGATAAGGGTAATCGTGCAAATAATTATTTCTTACCACTGTCACTTATAGAATCTGTCTGATCATTATGAAAATACATATTATGGGGGCTTCCATTATATAAAATGGCTGCCTTACTTTCAATATTGAAATCATCTTGACACCCCAAAGACAAGTTTCAGGAGAGGTACAGCAAGCACATGCCAAATGGCGACAGAGCCAGGAAGAATAACATCCCAGAAAGGACCACTTTGGTTATTGGGCAGGTTCCTTAAAGCACGACAGGGCAGGATGGGAGTTGAGCAAAGATTTAGAAGGGGGGAAGACGAACTTGAAATGAACTTGAACTGCATTTAGAAGGACATTTTTACCCAGTATGTGGCCAACATTTTGTGGAGCGATATGGGAGTGAGTGAGATGGGATGGGGATGCATTTCTTTGTTTGATTTTTGTGAATGAGGCTGAACAGTCAGATGGAACTTCAGTAGAAGAAATACCTTTGTAAAAATGTTCATAATTCAGTTGGGTTTAGCATGGTTATAGAAAAGAGCAACGGTAAATTAGGAGGAAAAAAGGTTTTGAATTGTAGAGAAGCTTATTTCACTAGACTGAGGAGCGATTTTCAAAATGTGGACTGGTCTCGAAGAAACCAAACCCAGCCTGCCATAATGACTTTCGACCAGTGGCTCTAACACCCATAGTAATGAAGTGTTTTGAGCGACTGGTTATGCAGCATATCAAAAATAGCCTACCTGCCGACCTAGACCCACTGCAGTTCGCCTACAGAGCCAACCGATCCACAGAGGATGCAGTCTCAACAACACTGAACCTCGTACTGCCACACCTTGGTCGGAAAAATACTTATGCCAGGATCCTCTTCATGGACTTCAGCTCTGCTTTTAACACAATCATTCCGCAGCAGCTGGTGGAGAAGTTGGAGTTATTCAGGGTTGATGCTGGCACATGTAACTGGGTCCTGAACTTTCTTTCACAACGGCAGCAGACCGTCACGGTGGGCAGTAGGACATCAAAAACCATAGCCGTGAGCACTGGCACGCCCCAAGGCTGTGTCCTAAGCCCCCTGCTGTTTAGTCTGCTTACACAAGACTGTACTGCTAGACTCAACAACAACTTTATCAACAAGTTCGCTGATGACACAACAGTGGTGGGTCTCATCAGTGACAATGATGAGTCGGCGTACAGGATGGAGGTGGAGCTGCTCACAGGATGGTGCAAATCCCACAACCTCATTCTCAATGTGGGAAAAACGAAGGAGATGGTGGTTGACTTCAGGAGGGTGGGAAAACAACGCCATACACCTCTGCACATCGATGGAGCTGATGTGGAAAGGGTCAGCAGTGTGAAATTCCTAGGACTCCACCTGTCAGATGACCTGACGTCCATGACCAACACCACAGCACTGGTCAAGAGAGCCCAGCAGCGACTACACCCTCTCCGAAGACTACGGAAAGCAGGTCTCCCCACTGCACACCAACAACTTTTTATAGGGGGACAATCGAGAGCACATTAACCTACGGCATCACCTCCTGGTTCGGGAGCTGAAAGGCGTACGAACGGCACCAACTGGACAGGATTATGAAGACCGCCAGTAGGATTATTGGTGCTCCACTCCCTTTATTGCTGGACATATACAGGAAGCGATGTATTAGCAGAGCCATCTCCATCATCAAAGACCCCATACCACCCATTGCATCACATATTCTCCATCCTGCCATCTTGGAAGAGGTACAGGAGCATCAGCTGCAAAACCAGCAGGATGCTTCTCAGCTTCTTCCCGGAGGCAATTAGACTGATAAACGGACTTTGCCCCCTGCCAAAGTATCGCACACCAAACACCAACCTGGACACACTGAAGCAGAGCCATTGTCGTGCCACTGCCGATCGGAACTCGTGATATATGTACTTTTATTCTTTATTTCTATTTATTTTTTACCACACACTGAATGGACACTGGTTGAGAAACGTTTTTTCGTTTTCCTCTGGGTATGTAAGTACTCAGAAAAATGATAATGAAGATATACAATACGATACAATACAATACAATTGTATTATGCAATGATAAATCAATCTCGGAGCAACAGGAAGGCATTTAATGATGAGATGCAAGGGGCGTAGGGTAAACATTCTTCCAAAAAGAAAGGACCAGACTGCCAAATCCAATAAACCCTGATGGTAAGGTGCAAAGAGATAAAGATAAGGCAGAAAATTGAAGTTTACGTCAGACCATCAACACAAGACCACCTCGAGGCATTATGCGTAGTCCCCTGCTCTGTTCTCTCTACACCCATGACTGCGAAACCAGGTACAATTTCAACACCATCTCTAGACTCACCAACGATGCCACCATTGTTGAGCGAATAATGGATGACGATGGATGTGTCAAAGGGAGATTGCTAATCTGATTGAATGATGCCAGAACAATAATGTTCCTGTCAGTGTTAGCAAAATCATGGATCTGATGGTTGACTTAAGAAGGAGAAAGCCGAGGATCCATAAAGCTGTCTTTATCGATAGGACGATGGTGGGGAGAGTCAACAGCTTTAAGTTCCTGGATATGCGTATCGGTGAAGATCTGTCCTGGGCCCAGCATGTTATTGCAATCATGAACATCTCTACTTCCTAAGAAGATTGCGGTGATTTGCTATGTCACTGAATACTTGTATCGAACCTCTAGAGGTGTATAGGAGAAAGTATACAGACTGGTTGCATCCTGGCCTGGGTTCAGTAACTTGAACAGGAACGAAGGAGACTGCAAAAAGTAGATCCTGCTTGGTCCATTACCTGCATGGATCTCCCGATCATCGAAAGGGATCCATTAGAATCTTCTGTAAACCCTTCACAAAAAATGGTGATAACGTGATTCAGATAAACGCATATGAAATATTGGATAGGATAAACAAAGTGGAAGAGGAATTATTAAGGGGCTTACCATCTATGTAAGTAAATAATGCACCAGGCCCAGATGATGTATTCACCAGGATGTTAAAGAATCAGGAAGGCATTGCAAAGTTTGTGACTCCTTTTATTCTTCAATACCCTCTGGCAATAGAAGTGGTGTTAGAGGATTAGGGTTCTGTTAACATTATATTGTTGTCAGGAAAATTCATATAATTAATAGCCTGTTAATTGTTGGTGGAAAATCATAGGAATCCATTCTAAGAGAGCATATGAACCTCCATCTGGAAAGAACTGATCAATCATGGACAGCCAATATGCATTTATTTCAAGAGAATATTGTGCTCAATTAACGATTGAATTATTGGTGAAAGCAATGAGGAGGTGCATGAGAATTTTATTGTCATCAATGCATATTAACTTGCCATTTGACAAAGTCTCACGTGGATAACTGGTTGAAAAATGTAAATCTGTGAAATTAGAGAGAGAGTGGCAGATGAGATTCAAAATTGTGTCAGTGGCCGGAAGAAAAAGGCTATGGTTAATGAGTGTACACAAAAGGCTGGAGAAACTCAGCGGGTGCAGCAGCATCTAAGGAGCGAAGGAGATGGGCGACGTTTCGGGTCGAGACCCTTCCTCAGACTCATGGTTAATGAGTGTTTTGTGACAGGAAGTCCTGTGAAGTTCCGTGGGTTTCAATGTTTGCTACTTTGCTTTCCGTAGCATTTTTATGTGATTCAAAACTAAAGGTAAGGAGCAAAACAATGAAGACTTTAGAGTGTAGGGAGCTATAAGGAGTCTTGGCAATTGGACAGAAAAAGGGTAAATTGAATGTTATCCTGAGAGAGAGTGCACATAGAATATAAGAGTAGAAGCTAAGATAGAACTGTATGCAACACATGTTAGGCCACATATTAGGTACTGCATACAGTTCTCATCACCAATTCAACGAGATATATTGTTGCACCAGAGGGTGCAGTGGAGGTTTGCACGGATATTGATGGACGGCATAATTATAGCCGTGACCAAAGATTGGATAGACTACAATTGTTTTCATCACGACAGAGGAGATTGAGGAGAGATATAATTCAAGTCATATTGTCATGTGTCCCAGAGAGAATAATGAAATTCTTAACGGTCACACACACACACACACACACACACACACACACACACACACACACACACACACACACACACACACACACACACACACACACACACACACACACACACACACACACACACTACAATATAATAATTGTCTATTGTAGTTCAGAGCTTATTTGAGGTTGTGGCATGTAGTTAGTGAAAAACGTTTTCACACAGAGTTGTGAGTGTGGATTTCTCTGCCTCAGAAGGCGAGGGAGGCCGGTTCTCTGGATGCTTTCAAGAGAGAGTTAGATAGAGCTCTTAAAGATAGTGGAGTCAGGGTATATGAGGAGAAGGCAGGAACGGGGTACTGATTGTGGATGATACGCCATGATCACATTGAATGGCGGTGTTGGCTCGAATGGCCGATTCCTGAACCTATTGTCTATTGTCTAATAGCCTAATAGCTGTAGGGAAGAAGCTGTTCCTGAACCTGGACGTTACAGTTTTCATGCTCCTGTATCTTCTTCCCGATGGCAGGAGTGAAATGAGTGTGTGGCCAGGATGGTGTGGGTCTCTGATGATGCTGGCTGCCTTTTTGATGCAGCGACTCCAGTAAATCCCTTTGATGGTGGAGAGGTCAGAGCCGAGGATGGACTGGAGGTAGTTCACAACTTTTTGCAGTCTTTCCCGCTCCTGGGCTTTCAAGTTGCCAAACCAGGCCATGATGCAACCAGTTAATATGTTCTTTACTATACACCTGTAAAGGTTCAAGATAATCCTCTCTGATGTATCAAATCTCTGTAATCTTCTCAGGAAGTAGAGGCATTGAGATGCATTAAAATGTATAGAATTAGCTGGGACAAGATAGATTGACTACTTCTCTTACCTTTGGGGAGCATGCTCTTCTGTTTTCTCTCAGCTCAAGCTTAGAAAACTGCAGAATATGACAAGTTGGGAAGAAGTTACTTTCTTTGCTGTTTACATGAGATGAAGTGCTGTGGTAAAACATACAAACATTGAATGCTGCTTCGGAAGTGTGGTTCTGTAGTGGTCAAAACCAAAACTCAGAAGGGAATTTTAACTTGCGTTCATTGCTGCACTATATTATTAAATCATGCAACAAAAGATGTATTTCTGCTTCAACCGAAATAAATTTAGGTCTTTAACATTTCAGTGAAATTGCCATTTTTAGAACGATCACGTGAGAAATAATGATCGGCAAGTGGAAGACATAATGGTGCAGCTAGTAGAGCCACTGCTTCACAGCTCGGTGGTTAAGGCCCAGTCCTGACATCCGAAGCAGTCCATGTGGAATTTGCACATTTTTCCTGTGAGCACTTGGGTTTCCTTCTGGTACTCCAATGCCCTCCCACATTGCAAAGATATGTGGATTGGTAGGTGAATTGGCCACTGCAAATTGTCCCTGCTGTGTAGGTGAGTGGTGGAATCTGTGGGGAGTTGGTGGGAACATTAGGAGAATAACATGGGATTAGTGTAAATGGGTGGTTGATAATTGGTGTGGATGATTAGCTGCAGGGCTTGTTTCCAGGAAGATGTAGCCCAATGAGAATCTTATTTGGGAACATTAAAAAAAGGCTTTTTACAATGGCTTTTTATTTGCGAACATTAAAAAAAGGCTTTTTACAATGGAAAAACAAGGGAATTATTAAGATGGGTGATCTCTATAAGGAAAACTCTTTCCTTTCATTTCAAGATTTACAACAAATTTATGGACTACACTCTATTTTAGATATTTACAAATCAGAGACTATGTTAAAGCAAACACACAGGAACTTAGAAATAGAAAGATAGAAATTTTAGATGAATGCTTAAATAAACATCTGAATACAGAAAAAATGATTTCATATATATATATATATATATATATATATATATATATATAACATCTTATTGGAAAGTGATGTCCCATCAACAGAAATATATAGACAATCTTGGGAAAATGAACTAGGCCAAATTATTAGACCAGAAGTATGGGACGAAAGTCTACAACATATACACCATTGTTCGTTAAATGCTAAACACTCTCTTATACAGTTTAAAATACTACATAGACTACATTATTCAAAATCCAAACTACATAACATCTTTCCAAAAGTATCTCCCATATGTGATAAATGTCAACATTTAGAAGCTAATTTGTCACATTCATTTACAAACTGTGTAAAAATTACAAAATTCTGGATAGAAATATTTAGGATAATTTTGAATGTTGTTAATATAATTTTGACGGTACACAAAAAGCTGGAGAAACTCAGCGGGTGCTGAGTTTCTCCAGTTTCTCCAGCTTTTTGTGTACCCTCGATTCTCCAGCATCTGCAGTTCCTTCTTTAAAAAATATAATTTTGACCCCTGATTCAAAGTTAATAATACTAGGAATACTGGAAACAGACCAATTAATAACAACGAATCAAAGAACCTTTATTGATTACGGTTTAATAATTGGGAAAAAATTAATATTAAAATTCTGGAAAGGCCCTACATCCCCCACAATCAAAATGTGGAATACAGAAATGTCGGAGACACTCCATCTGGAGAGATTGAGGCTTGTCCTAATGGACAGGTTGGATCTCTTCAGAGGGATATGGTCTCCATATATTGAATATTTACAGGGTCAAAGTGGCTCAGTGCGAGGGCTTGACTGAGGCCCGAATAATAGAATGGATGAAGAAGTATACATAATAAATCATGCTTATATCTCCAATGACGGATTAATGATTAATACTCCATTCGCTTTCATACTTTCTATATTATTTCTTTCTATCTTTTCTTACTTTATAAAAAAATTAAAAAAGTGTATAGAAGCACAAAGTCTTAAATCTTAATCTTAATATTAATATTAATATTAATAATATTATGAAAACATCTAATAATGTATTTTCATTAATGTAAAATAATGTATTTTTCATCAATATGTTTCTACAATAAAAATATTTAACAAAAAAAAAAAAAATAAGATTTTAATGGTTTGAAAGCTGAAAGAAAAATTTTCATCTGTCATAAGGCTGTGCAAATGTGTCATCACTGCAAACGAGTCATGTTTGTAGAACAAAGATTGGAGGGTGATTGTGATAGACACTGAAACTAGCACTTTTATCAAATGTTGAGGTCAGTATGGCCAGTTGGTATTTCATGTGAATCATAGGATTGCAGTACAGGAGGACACTATACTGCTGGTCCTTTCAAACAGCAGAGGGGCTTGAAGTATTTTCAAGGTGTTTTCCCTGGTGCATTGCTCCGACTCAAACAATTTTTTGAATCTCTGTCGAACGTCAATAGACTTCCAGTAATGGACAGAAATGTTAGCAGCCAGATAGAATAACTTGAATATGAGGAAGATGACTTCTTATTTAGATGAGTGCAAAATATCTCATGGAGTGGGTGTAGTGTTAGTAAAAGTTAAATAAAACTTGTAATACCTGATTGTTTTTAAATTAAACCAGCTGCTTCTCCTGATAATTGATAAAAATTGCTTAGCCAGAGCAACAATTGTGATTGCATTCTAAAGGTCATGCATGTATTCATAAAGTACATGTACTGTAAATCACACATTGGGCATCTCAGAGTCCATAGAACTGGAATGGAAGCAAGTTTTGCTTAACCCATTGTATCTGTATAAATACAAGTCTCGATCTGAAATGTCACCCGTTCCTACTCTCCAGACATGCTGCCTGTCCCGTTGAGTTACTCCAGCATTTTGTGTCTATCTTAAATACAAGGGATCATCATTCATAAGCAGTGTATTCATAAAGTACTGGAGAGATACTGCTGTCTGCGTAAGATTTTCCAAATCCACTAAAAGAATACGATAATCAATATTGCCATGCCCTTCCTAATCAATGTCCTCAGCACAAAGGTCGCAATTGCATTCAATCAGTCCACTGTACAGGTCTCAGTGCAAACTCTCATTCTGAGCTCCTTCATGACCGGAGACTTCCAGAAGAGAGATAAAACAACATGTGTCTTCATTGAGAAAGTGTAATGTCCCAACCAATCTGTGGAAAGTCCTGGCCCAAGTCTGCTCAAAATGGAGAAGAAACGTTCAGGTTTAGCACTGAGAATTTCCAGTTCCTATTGCCACAAGCAAACAGAAATCCAGCTGAAGAGTGTGTTCCACCACCCAAACTGCCCACCCACCTATGCCATCAAACATGTCCCACTCCGCCTGTGTCACCCTCATTGCAGAACCGTCGTTGGCCTCATCAGCTACCTCAGAAACCATAAAGCACAGGTTGAAACAAGCTGTTCCCGATGTTATCATGGACTAAAAAAGGGTGGTGAATTCAGTTTTTCTTTTTCCCCATGGGCTAGGAAACCAAGGCCTAAAGGATATAAATTTAATGTGAGTGACTAAATAGGAACCCGAGAGGCAGCGTTTAATACAGAGAGTGGTATATATATATATATATAGAACAAGATGCCAGAGGAAGTGATTGAGGCAGGTACGATAACAACATTTAAAAGACATTTGTACAGGTACAAGGATAGGAAAGGTTTAGAGGAATATGGGCCAATTGTGGGGAAATGAGTGTAGAAGGATATCTTGATCAGCATGGACGAGTTGTGCCAAAGGGCCTGTATCGTGCTTTATGACTCTTAGAGGATGAGAACGTGGAAGGTGAAGATTCCATCACAATCCGGGATGGATCCCAGGTATGGACAAAGTGAAGATAGAAGGAACTGCAGATGTGGTTTTACAAAAATGAACACAAAGTGTTGGAGCACCCTCTCTCCCCTCCCCTCTCTCTCCCTTCTCTCTCCCTCCCTTCTCTCTCCCCCCCTTCCTTGGGCCGGTCAGCATCCAAAACCGAAACGTTGCCTATCCATGTTCTCCAGATTCGCCTCCTGATCCGCTGATTTACTCCAGCACTTTGTGTTCTTTTCTTACGGACAAAGTGAAGGTTGGTAAGAGCAGGAGGAATGGACAAGTACCTCTAATAAGAAGCAGGGTGGGATGCTTCACCGTATTAAAGACACAACACGCAAGCTGTGATTGTAAACAGATGACATTTTAGCAATCTGTTTTGCTGCGATAACCAACATGTTTTGATTTGCATGATGATTTGCAAGGACTCTGCCTCGTAAGCAATGAAAAGTTGAAGAAGGCTTCAGTGGCTTGTTGTTCTCCTGCTGTTCATATAATGAACAATTGTTTTCCCATCAAAGTTGCTTGAATTCAAATTGAAATGACTTGGCTATCTAGACTCGCTCCATCGTGCAGGCAGAGAACTAAGCTTGGGTGTAATCTGATAGCGGTAAATGTAGGCTGGAGAGCAATGACCGATAGTAACCTCTCTCGTTCATATTGCTCAGCTCCAGGGAACGAGGCGTGTTGCTCCTTCAATCATCAGCTGAGCTGCCAGACTGGGACCGCTGCCAAAAAACTGCTTTGAGCAGCAGCACAAAGGAAGCGCTGACTGGCTGAAGCTGTTATGTTTGAGCAACGTGCACTTTCCTCCCACATAGAATCTTCATAACAGCAATGCCATGAAACATTTATGAACACTAATGCAAATATATTTTAAACAGAAGTCCCACTTCCCTCATTACATCAATCTGTTCATTCCTTAAACTGCTTTGCCTCGCTTTTTTTCAGTTGAGACACTCCAATTAGCCAAACTCTTTTAAAATATTTTGGGCACCTGTCCGTACAACTTTGGAGATACAGCATGGAAACAGGCCCACCTTGTCCATGCCGACCAGCGATCCCCACACACTTACACTATCCAACACACACTAGGGACAATTTACAATTTTACCAAGCCAATTCACCTGCAAACCTGTACATCTTTGGAATGTGGGAGGAGCTTCTGGAGAAAACCCACGCAGGTTAAAGGGAGAACGTACAAACTCCGTATCAACAGCATGGTCAGGATCAAACCCGGGTCTCTGGCGCTGTAAGGCAGCAACTCTACTGGTGCGCCATCGTACCGCCCTTGGTGTCAGGTCAAGAAGACATATGGTCCCTACTGGCCCCTATATCTTCATGCTTCCTGGAAATGACGGGCATTAAAGATTCTCTCTACTTATGACCAAGAGCCTCTCGGGGTTGAGGGTAATTTACTTGTATGCCATTTCCATGGGTTGTGAGGTGGCTGCTGAGGTTAATGTGTGACCTACCACAGTAGGGGCAGCAAGAGCATATCAGGTTAGATAGCTTATGCAATGATCCTTCCACCATTTTGCCTTGACTACCTTGTGTTCCCAGCAGTGGGATCTCAGTGCTATCTTGAAGGTTCCCTCTATATTTTGCTCAATCATAGGCGAGGAGTTATTGGGGATTTACACATTGTCAAGGAGGCTTTGAGAACATCCTTGTAGTTTCCTTCTGGTAATCTCTTGCCGTGAAAAAGCTCAAAATAGAATGCTTGCTTTGGGAGTCTACTGCTGAGTATGTCTGCCCATTGAAGCAGACTGAACATAATTTGAACCTCACTGCTGGATCGTTGACCTCGGAGAGGATTCACATCCTGCTAGTGGATATAGTGGGTTTTCCCAGGACAACAATGGTGGCTCTTCTTCTGCTCTTTAAGGTGATCGCTTTAAGTAATTCATGCCTCAGAACATGAGGACAAGGATCACTGTAGCTCGCTGTGAGGCTAGTGTCAGTTTGGAGATCTTGATCACCAGACACTTTTTCATCAGCTATCCAGAGTTGGCATACTGAAGGCAATGGTGAATTTCATCATCTGCCTTCACTGAGACATGGTACCTAAAACATTGGAAGTGGCTGATATTTTCCAGCTTTCCATGTAGACGGCTATTGTTGGAGGCAGATGTTTGACAGTTGGACCAATGTGGTAGAGAATTATTGCATCGTGGGTAACAAGTGTGTAGTACAACTCCTCAAATGCTTCAGTGAATGAGTCAAATGTGACATGGTACGTGATCTCCAATATGCAAACGGATTCAGCTATTGTCTGTTCTGCACCTCCGTGACGGAGGTTCGGATGACCTTGCTTGTGGAGTGAAACAGTCTCCTTGTGGATTACTTCCACTTCAATGGGAAACTTGCTTGTGGCAAGATGCAGCATTAAGGCATCAATTATTGAGAGGGGAGATAGCACGATGACATAGGGTTGCCTGACTGAGACTGTTATAGATTATTTGGTTATGGATAGAATTGTATACAAAAGCAAACAATTATTACTGTAAGGAGTGACAATAATCCTTTTCAAACTGCCAGAAAGAACTGCACACTCCTGTTTGGGGGTGGTTAATGCCAATTTAAAAACATGAAGATGTTTTGATACTGTGCTGAATGTCCTACTCGCTCCCATCCCACCTGTATTCTAGGCCACTCTATCCCGATCCCCCCTCCCTCCCTTCCTCCCCCATGCACAATTCCTATTTGCTTGCCGTAACTGACGTAACTTTGCAAAATGCTTGGCATGGTCATTTTCTTATGATGTAACCTGAAGCTGTGGATCATCATACATGGAAAAAGTATACAGCTGGAATCCAGCCGACCAGATTCTGTTCTGTATTTACCCAGTATGTTGGATACAGCCAAGTTCAGTGGCCTTCCTTTCTCCCCAATATTAAGTCAAGTTATTTTTAAGCTGAACAACAGCAGTCTGACAGCAGCGCACGCTGTTGTGTAAACACTGTATCTTGAGGCTGAATTTCTACCTTGACTTAAACTGCTAAACATGTTTCAGAGATTTGACACCTTTGCAACTTCACCGATTGTGAAGTTACTGTTAAAACATGCAACTGATCTTGAAGGAAATGCAGGCTGCGAGGTTACTGTCGGTCATTTCACATGCTTGTACAGTCACTGGCATCCCCCTGCGCATGGTCCATCTGTTGCTATGAATATTAATGAGTTTCTGTTTGAGTCCAAGCGACGAACACAACCGCCGTGTAAACTATAGTAACCCCAAAGAAATATGCAGAGATCATACACTCAATTCTTTAATTGGCATAATGTCAGAAGTTTTTTTGGGTTTTTTTCTTCACTTTCCAGAAATTCAGTTACATTAGAGAAAAGCTAGGAATGTTCCTCTGAATGTGCCAACTTCTTATTTTATACTGAGATTCCACCGGTTCGCTCAAGGGGTTGTGAAAGATCCATGGCATTGTTTTGAAAAGCTGTAAGAGAATTATTGTGAATGCCACTGTCACTATTTAAAGCTGACATCACAACACAGGAAGGAAAGGTCTACACCATCACATTATTGCTGCGTGCAAGTTGGCTTCCTGCATCACAACCACAACTGCACTTAATATTAAGTGAAGTCCAAAATGCAGGGGAAAATATAAGTTTACAAAGTTTTTTTTTCAAACCATTCCCCGAACTCAACGCTAAAGCTTGGTCTCATCAGCTGGTGACAACAGCCTAGAGTTAAGGTTACTTGTTGGGGTGCTCTAAAGGAGAGACCAATGCATAATTTGACAAGCTATTTAAGATCCTAAGGGGACTTGAAAGGGTAGGAAGGAACTGCAGATGCTGGTTTACACCGAGGATGGACACAAAATGCTGGAGTAACTCAGCGGGACAGGCAGCATCTTTGGAGAGAAGGAATAGGTGACATTTGGGTTGAGACCATTCTTCAGTCTGAAGAAGGGTCTCAACCTGAAACATCCCCTAATCCTTTTCTCCAGGGCAGATGCTGAGATATTTTCACTTGTGGGAGTGTCTGCTTTTCTCATCAACAAATTTAAGATCACTTGTTGTTCTAAAAGCAATCCCTGGCACACTCTACATAGTCTTCTTAAACAATGCTCTTGCCAGTGAAACACAAAAACAAAAAAAATCTTGAGCAAAAACAAATTTAATTTCTTAATGATACACTTGCCAGATGATATGTCCAAACAAAATGTAGATGAACATTTCCCATGGCAATTACAGTTCCCTTCAAATATGCCCCAGTAATGGTCCAACCTATTGAGAGGTCACATTTAAGTCATCTAGATCACTTTTATCTGTGTTGTCTCCTCTGCCATTTCCTGATTTCACCCCAAAATGATTTTACATAACTAGCCTCTTTAACATGACTCAACGCCACTCTGATACCTTCCTTGTTGAACAATGTTACTCTACCTTCTTTCCCTTTTGTTCCGTTCTTTTGAAACATTGTATAACCTGTAATATTGAACATCCAGTATGGCTTATTAGTTTAGTTTAAATGAGCAAGTTACGCAGTGAGACGAGTAGGGAGAAGAAGTTATCCTTCTTAGCACTTGAGAGTTCCACACAAGAGTCTGATAACAGTGGGAAATAATGTTCTTTCAAGCCTTTGTACCTTCTGCCTGACGAGAGAGGGGAAGACGGGGACGTGAGTGTTCCTTGATTATGTTGGCTGCTTTCCCAAGCCGGTGTGAATGGATGTGGGATGTCTGGTTTGTGTGTACACAAAAAGCTGGAGAAACTCAGCGGGTGCAGCAGCATCTAAGGAGCGAAGGAGATAGGCGACGTTTCGAGTCGAGACCCTTGACACCCTTCTCCGCCTAGCTCAAGGTATGTCTGGTTTGTGTGATGGACTGGGCTGTGTTTGCAATTTCCTGCCATCTTGGGCAGAGCAGTAGCCATACCAAGCTGTGATATGACTAGATAATATACTTTAGTCACCCCTCAGCATGTCTTTGTTATTGCAATTGGATCATGGTCATATATTGCTATCTGTGCTGTCAACCCATCTCTCTTATTGCAAATGTGATATGCCATTTGATAGATCTAATTTTCCATGGGACCCATGGTATAGCATTCAGTGTAATAGTGATTCATTTTGTTCGGGGGTATCGGCCCTGCTCTTATTATTTGATCACTGACTATGTGTTATTATTTGTGCAGATCTCAGGCTCCGGGATTTCTTAATCGAGAATGAGACTCTATCGGAATTTCTGTACCAAAATATGTCATTTGATCGTTCCACAGTGGATAACATCCTGGATGCTGATGTAAATTTTGGAAAGGTAAAAATAAATGATAATAATCCCAACATCAATAACCACTCTTAGCTGTCTACAATCCATCATAAGACTTTGTGTCTGCTTGCAGTACTTTGCATTTGCACTAATCTTGTGTAAAAAGAAAACAAACTTCAGGATGAACTCAGTGGGCCAAGCAGCATAGTTCCTGACTCGAAACGTCATTTATACCATTTCCCTCACTGATGCTGCCTGACCCGCTGAGTTCATCCAGCAGTTAGTTTTTTTGTTTGGGGGGGGTGGATAAATAGATACAACAAATAATTACTGGAGCGAAATAAATAGCAAAAATGCTGTTAAAACTCTTTAACTTGCAACCACCCAGTGAGAAATGTGGAAGTTGATTAATTCAACTCAATCTTTACATGACTGAAAAAGCCATTAAAGTACTCTCCATGAAATGAATGAGGAATGTTTCTTTGCAGGTTTACCTTGGGTCATTTGGACCTCTTTTATTAATTAACTATCATGCTGTATTCTAATTTCAAGTCTAAGGTGGCAGTTAAACTCTGCCATGACATAAATAGTCTCAATTCGGCCCACTTGAAGGTCATGTTAACCTTGCAGCTAAAAGATGACGCTATATAATCATGATGTTTTAAATTTTAACTCAAACAAGATTTGCCACGAATGATAATGGTTTGGAGTTGGTAGATTGTGTAAGGTTAAATGATTGGATAGTTATGTTTATGGTGCAATTAATTGTGATTTGGAAGCACTAAGTTAAATGGTTGTCTATTTGATTTTCAAAGCTACAGAAGATTATCCATTTTTGTTGTGCAAGCATGTTAAGGAATATTATATAAATTAGGATAAATATGGTGCAATTAAAGATTAGTCATAATTCAATTTGAATAGTGGATCAAGCTCAGAGTTCTATCCATTTATTATATTCCTAAACATGTTCAGTATACTGTCATTCACGTCAACTGACTTTATTACATGGAGCACTTATCACAGTGACAGTAGTGCCTTAGTAAAATCATGAAACATAAGCCTTCTGCGCACTCCGGACATAGAAAGCATTAAGTATTATGTCATTTATTTCAGGTTATTACAGTTGGGCAAGGGTTGCAGCTGAAAGACCTTTGCAATGACACGAAGCTGGATGACTTTGTTATCATTGGAGATCCCTCCACTGCCACACGCGCTCAATCTCTCATTTGCACACTGTCTGACGAGGAGCTAAGAAGAGTGGAAAGAGCTTTTTTTTCCAACTTGGATATCCTAATGTTAACCAAAGTAAGTGATTGGGTCCATTACTCGGCCAGAACATCAAACAGGGATACTATTGGAGAGAGAGAGGCTCAAAATGCTGGGATATCTCAGCAAGACAGACAGCATCTCTGGAGAGAAGGAATGGGTGAAGAAGGAGTCTGAAGAGATCTCAACCAGAAATGTCACCATTTATTCTCTCCGGAGATGCTGCCTGTCACCTCAGTTACTCCAGCATTTTGTGTCTATCTTTGGTTTTAACCAGCATCTGCAGTTCCTTCCTGCACGGGTATGCAACTGAACTTTCTATGATAAAGGTTTGGAGTCCTGCTGGTCTACGTACTTTAGGCTTATTTATCTCTGATAATATGTTCCACTGGGGCCGGGGAAAGAAAGAGGGATAAGGAAAGCTGTGGAAATGGAATTATATTTCAATGGCTATTTCTTGCTGAGAAACGCAATATATCAAGAATGAGGACATGCCTGAAGGAGCTAAAGATGGTTAAACGATACGTAAAGGTGCCGAGGGTGAGACAGTTATCTAAGGCACTGTCCCAAAGACAGATGCTGCCTCTTATCAATTGATTGATGACCCAGAAGTGCAACCTCTGGTTCCATCGAGTGGATCACAAAGATAGTGACACAAGAGAGTGCAGTTGCAGGAATGCTGGAATATAGAACAGTATAGCACAGGAACACAGGCCGTAATGTCTGTGCCCAACACGATGCCAAGATCAACTGATCTCATCTGCATGCACACTGTAGATCCCTCAATTTCCTACATATCCATATCTAAAAGCCTCGTAAATGTACCGATCGTATCTGCCTCCACCACCACCCTTGGCAGTGTGAATCTTGAGCAAAACACAAAGTGCTGGAGGAACTCAGTGGGTAAGACGGCATCTGTGGAAGGAAATGGATTCAGGCTCTCCAGAGCAATGGACTTCGGGCGAAAACTCAGAAGAAAGGTCCCAACTTGAAGCATTGTCTGTCCACTTCCATCCACGGATGCTGCCCGACCAACTGTGTTCCTCCCTCACTTTCTGTTTTGAAGACAATGGTGTTGTTACATGATAGAGAGGCTCAATATGGGTGGCACATTGGCGCAGTGGTAGAGTTGCTGCCTCATAGTGCCAGAGCCCAGGATCCCAGGTTCGATCCTGACTACGGGTGCTTGTCTGTACGGAGCAGGTGCGTTCTCCCGGTGACCTGTGTGGGTTTTCTCCGGGAGCTCAGGTTTCCTCCCACATGTCAAAGATGTACAGATTTGTTGGCTAATTGGCTTGGCATAATTGTAAATTGTCCCTTGTGTGTATAGGATAGTGTTATGCCCCTGTCCCACTTAGGAAACCTGAACAGAAACCTCTGGTGATCTTGCCCGGCACCCAAGGTTTCCATGAGGTTCCCAGGGGTTTTGGTCACTCTCCCTAATGGTCGAAAGTGCTTTCCGTGTGGTCGAGGCTTCTTCTACGTTCCTTCGATTATTTCAACAAAATCAAATCCGGCCTCGACTAAAAATAGGTTGCTGTTTTAAAAATCAGTAATTTTTTAGTCAAAGCGGTTGCGATGCTAGTGGAAGGTGGTCACGGGAGGTCGAAGGTAAGACCTCTCAGGTGGAAAAGAACTGGGTGAAAAAAGGTTAATATTAACATAAGCATGTTACCTCCGTCACTCCTGGGCGTGCTCAATCATAGTTGCAGAGTTCTTTTTAGCAGAGGAAAGTTGTAGAAATGATGGCTCCCAAAAGGCAGACTCGCAGGGGTAGGGCACAACCCTCCAAAAAGCCTGGCATGCATGTGTCGCACTCCCAGGAGGAGGAGTGGCAGAAGGACATGCCACAGGAGGAGGTAGCCCTGCATGACAGACCCCCGGCAGAGGAGAACAGGCAGGTAGTCAATGTCCCCACCAACATCGCATCCTTCACTGCCACATGTGAAGGCAGCAATAGAGCCCTCTCACCAGTCTCTGAAACTGCATCAAAGGCAGATGCCCCATTGGTTGTGAGGGAGGGCTGGAGGAAGATTCCGCACTGCACCTTCACCGGGCAGCAGGAGGGGGATCTGGTGGAATGGTACCAGTTTAATGAGGTTCTTTATGACAAGGAAAATGAGGGATACAAGGACAGGGATTTGAAAGGAGACTGTTTGCAAGAAGGGCTTCACCCACTGACACCTCTTCTTCTGCTTCCTCTTCACCCTTGTGCTTCCCTTCTGCCTTTCTTGAAAGGCCGATGAAGCAAAAGCTGGTCGTTGTTGGTTTTCAATTTGGTTGTATAAGGTCGAAGGGGGTGTTGTTCAACCGTGGACCAATTTAACAAAACCAGTTTTCAAATTAGTCAAAGGAGGTTGCTGTAGGTCGAAGGAGGTTTTCTTCATAGTCAAGGAAGGGTTTCAACATATGTGTGGGAGGTGGTAGAAGGTTGCAGGTCACCTCAACCTTAATTTTTTTTTTTGGGTGGCGGGCAAGGTCACCAGAGGTTTCCGTTCAGGTTTCCTAAGTGGGACAGGGGCATTAGTGTGCAGAGATCACTGGTCGGCGTGACCTTGTTGTGCCAAGGGCCTGTTTCCACTCTGTATCTCTAAACTAAACACTAGACTTAGGTACTAAATTGAAGACAACATAGATGGACATCACCAAGGAAGCGCTGCAATGTCAGAGGAGCCTGTCTTTGGACAAGGCATCAGAGTCACAGCTGTTTTGAAGAAGATGTGAGATATTCTCCCTACTGCTTGATTGAATATTCTAATCAGACTAATTACAACATTCATGGCGGATGAAGAACTGCTGGTTTGAGCATTTTCAATGCACCAGTGGTGAGGGAATCAATATTCAGAAAGGAAGCTAATCAAGAGAGAGTTTCTGTGAATATGTAAACAGGAAAGTGGCAACTACGGTAAGTGAGACCTGGAAGGAACAAGGCTGGAGAATTAATAACAGTAAACAAAGAAAGGGCAGATATGTTAAATCAATCCTTTGTGCCAGTCTTCATCATTGAGGACACTAAGGTTAAAGATGGTTTCATTTCAAATACCAGGGAAGAACTTACAAAAATCCCAAACACAATTATTCATTGTGAGAGAAAGTATGAGAGAAAGTCATTGTGCCAAAGGCGGACTGATGGCCTGTGTGCCAGTGTTTTTCTTGTGTTCTTGTGCTGAACTGTAATGCATGCTTAAAGTTAAGGGCAGGCTGGACACTCCCTAATGGATGGTTGTCATTACCTGTGCACATTTGTTGTTATTTTCCTTCCTTTATTTTACAGAAGGGAATGGCCATTGATCCTCCTGCAACATTAGAAGTAGTGAGTGCCATGGACTCGGTGCTTAAAAATCTCATGATTCTCACTCAAGAGGTACGGTGACCTAGCAGCTGAATTAGTAAGTTTGGGAACTGGTAATAGATGGTGCCCAGGAGACCATTGTTGATTTCCGCAAGACTTTGTTTTATACTTGGTGTTCCTTTTGTAAAGAGGTATGCATGGGTTCCTGTGCCATGTGCTAGTCTGTTTGTGTGTGACAGAGTTAGTCGGCTGGTCTCATAATGTAACTGCATCTTTCTGAGATGTTTGTTGTTTTTCTTTCTTTTTGGGTGAACGTCTGAAACAATTAAAGTGAAGATGATACTTTCCCCTCCATTCCAGAGGTTCAGTCTGCCACAGTTATATCCAGAGCACCCCAAGCATAATCCACAAACAATGGTTTTGATCCAATCATTCGAAAACATGTCTCGCCAGTTGACCCTTTCCATTTCCAACATCGGTGTGCCTCTCCTTAGGAATGCCAATTTAGTGTCACTGTATTGCAGTTCCCTACTACAGTCTCAGGCCTTTGGGAAATTCATTTATAATAAAACCATAAAATGCTGCAAATACTGAGCAGGTCAGATTGCACCCCTGGAAAAAGAATCATAGAGTTATTGTTTCAGTTCCAAAACCCAATTGCATTAACTTTGACCAATCACGATGCATATGGATCCTTCACAACATCAGCAAAGATTGTTTTTCTGGCTGTATAAAGTAGATTTAGGCAAACGGGCAAGGTACAAAAGATCATGGGTAGGTCTGCCCATTGTGGAACTCGCCTAATTTGTCCCCTTGGATATTAATGGGCTTTACATAAGGTTTGCTTGAAAACAGGCCGTTTATCCGCTCAGGTAAACTAACTGATAGCACTCGGTATAAAGGTCAACCCCATGCAACTCTGCTGCAATATAATGGGGGCAATTTTAACCTGACACAGCTAAGAGGAATCTGATTAAAAGTGGCATTCCTTTCAATGTGTGGGTTTTAAGGCCAGCGCATTGCTTAAAATGCCCATATGGTAGCCTTTACCTTTGCTACTAATTTGACATACCTAATCAACCCATGCATGAAGAAAATACAGTTGCTTGGCTACAGGACAGTTCCTGCTTACCTGACTTAAAACTGCTGTGACTTGAGTGAAAAACAAAATGTTCTTGCCAAATGTCAATGATGTAATGAGTTTGGGTTTGTGACTGTTCATCTGCTCTTCTTGCTGCTTTCCTCGGGTTGCGATACAATTTAGTTCATGAGTTCATACTTCACAGGAAATTGTCTTTCAAAAAAATAAAGTGGACAGGCACAAAATACCAATTGGCCCGCATTTATGTACGAGGCAAATTCTTCTCCCCTCCTTAGTCTTTAGAGATTCAGCATGGAAACAGGCCCTTCGGCCCATCGGGTCCACGCCGGACAGCGATCACACTGTGCACTAACACTATTCTGCACACTAGGGACAATTTACTGAGGCCAATTAATCTACAAACCTGTATGTCTTTGGAGTGTGGGAGGAAACCGGAGCACCCGGTGAAAACCCACGCAGTCATGTACAATGTACAAACTCCATACACACAGCACCTGTAGTTAGGATCGAACCTGGGTCTCTGGTGCTGTAAGGCAGTAACTTTACCGCAGCGCCATTGTGCCGCCCTGGTTTTTGTGTAAACCATCATCTGCAGTTTGTTGTTTCCATATTCCTTGAATCCCTTCCTTTTTGAAGCAAGTGATGGAAATCCTAAAGAAAACCAGGAAATGCTTAAACTGCTCAAACATGGAAAAATAAACTGAAATGTTGACTGTTCCTCTCCCAGGAGAAGCTGCATGACATGCTGACTGCTCCCAGCACATTTTGTTTACATTTTAATTTTCTCTTCTGTTATCCTTCCTATGTTTCCTGAGCTTTCCTCAGAAACCTATTCTTATCAAATACACACTGTCATAAGGTCATCAGGAAGTGGAGTAGAATTAGGCCATTCAGCCCATCAAGTCTACTCTGCCATTCAATCATGGCTGAGCTATCTCTCCATCCTAACCCTATACTCCAGCCTTCTCTGGCCTTCTCCCCATAACCTCTGTCACCCGTACTAATCAAGAATCTATCTGTCTCTGCCTTAAAAATATCCATTGACTTGGCCTCCACAGCCTTCTGTGGCAAAGAATTCCACAGATTCACCACCCTCTGACTAAAGAAATTCCTCCTCTTCTCCTTCCTAAAAGAACGTCGTTTAATTCTGAAGCTATGACCTCTAGTCCTAGACTCTCTCACTTGTGGAAACATCCTCTCCACATCCTCTCTATCCAAGCTGGTCACTATTGTGGGTTCACTCCCATAGTGAAGACGTTGCTACTAAATTTCCTGTTGGATTTGTTAGTGACCGCCTTACAGCGATGGTCCTTAGATCTCCCTGTTGGCAGAAACAATCTTTGGTTTGTCTGCTCTGTGGAGAAAACCTATACGATCCTCAAGGCTGCACTCAACTCACTTCTCAGTATATCTCCTCTGTAGGTCTCTCTGCACTGACTCGTCGAGTGGTGGTGCCATCGAGTGTGGCAGCCTCACCAGCAGCTGTCTGTCCTTTCTTTCTTTTTGTTTTTTTTAGTCTGTCTAGAAGTAGTCCTTTTTATGTGGTGGTTGGGGGGGGGAGGGGGATGGGGAAAACCATCTTCAGTTACTTCCTGGTCGAGGATGCGTTTATTCTCTGAGTCGCATCTTCGCCCCCCCCCCCCCCCCCCCCCCCCCCCCCTCGCGGCCTACCATCTGGATTGGCGCTGTCTTTCCTGCCGGAGACCGACCAGAGCTTCAGCAGTGGTACAGCACTGAATGACCATCGTGGAGCGTGCGATGCCCTACCCAGATCGCCAGCTCCAGAATGTTGGTGCCTGCCGACTTTAACACAGTGGAGCTGAGGTCTGCGGAGCTTCCAGCTGCGGGCGGCACTGACTTTTACATCGCTGAGGCCTGGGATCTTTCGCCAAGGATTGCCAGTGTTGGAGCTCCGCCCAACCTGGTTTGTGGACTTCGGAAGCCGCGGTCTCCGGTAGCAAATAGCCGATTCGGAACTCCAGTCCGCTGGGAGTATTCTCCGTTCCGACACCGGAGCTCCATCATCCCGGAAGAGGGCCTGAAACATCGGGCTGCCGTTGTGGAGGTCTCAATCGGCCCTGACCACGGGTGAACAAGAGGAAGATGACTGAACATTGTTGCCTTCCCTCACAGTGGGAAATGTTGATTTTCGCTGTGGGGGGATGTCTTTATGTTTTTTGTTAAATTCTACAGTGTTGAGCTTGTCTTATTTGTGTGCTGCATGGTAACTCAAATTTCACTGCACCGATTGGTGTATGTCACAATACATGTCTTTTGTCCTTTGTATATCACCGTCTATATCTCTCGTTTCCCTTTTCCCGGACTCTAGTCTGAAACGTCATCTATTCCTTCTCTCCAGAGATGCTGCCTGTCCCGCTGAGTCACTCCAGCATTTTGTGTCTATCTTCGGTTTAATCCAGCATCTGCAGTTCCTTCCTACATATCTCAGCCTTTCCTGTTCTGTTCCCTTGTTTGTTGTTCTTTTGCCTGCTCCCTGTTGGCACACTGTTTGCATGTTTCGACACATTACACTGGTGCTACATTCTATCATGTCTGCAGTGCAGCATTTCTTTGTTTGATCCATTAATTGAATAGTGGCTATTATCCCAGCACCTCCCCTCCCTTCAACACGAGGTTTATGAATTATGCATATAAATCGGGCAGAAGCCTTCTGTCAAATGAACTTTAGTAACCCTGCTGTACAACAGAGGCTGACAAGCCACAAGGTTATTTTGGGATTGAGATTTTACAGTGTGGTTCCATATCCTTTTAATTTCTGGTCCATGTCACAGAAAATAAAAACACCAAAAACAAGTAAACCGGCTACAAACGCTGCTGCATAAAATGTTGAATATATCTTTTTTTTTCTCTTTGTTGCATGAGTGTAAATAAGCAGAAGTAGGTTTACAGTATGAGCATGCTGCAGTGTCAGGTTACACTTTTCCTGATACACCACTTTGGCTTGCCTTTGTCTGTTAAAAATAATTGAAGCCATGTGATATCAAATTGGCTGACGTGGCCAGGTTGTCCCAGAACACCCTATCAAGGAGAACTTGCATTTCACTTGGACTTCTGCCAACTGCCAGTTAACTACATTTCTTGTACTGTCAATCAGGCCATAAAACTTGAGCTGCTGTTAACAAAATCAGAAAATGCTGGAGGTACCCAGCAGGTTGTGTGGCTTATGAGGAGAGAGAATCAGACTCAAAGTTCCAGGTCAATCACCTATCACTGATTCCAACCTAAAATATTGTCTCTGTCTCTGTCTCTGTCTCTGTCTCTGTCTCTGTCTCTGTCTCTGCCTCTGCCTCTGTCTCTGTCTCTGTCTCTGTCTCTGTCTCTGCCTCTGCCTCTGCCTCTGCCTCTGCCTCTGCCTCTGCCTCTGCCTCTGCCTCTGCCTCTCTCTCTCTCTCTCTCTCTCTCTCTCTCTCTCTCTCTCTCTGTCTCCCCCACTGGCAATTAGACTCAGATAATACACAAAAACACAACTTATCTGTAGGTTACACGTAAATTACACATATATACTGCCAGCAAGAGAACAGAAAAATACTATAAAAAAGTGCAGCACATGAACAGTGCAGCACATGAACAGGCTCTTCGGCCCACAATGTCTATGCTCAACATGATGCCGACCAAATCTTATCTGCCTGCTGTACTTAATCCACATCCCGCCATTCCCTATGTATCCAAATGCCTATCTAAAATTATCTTAAATGCCACTATCGTATCTGTCTCAACCACCAACCATGGCAGCACATTCCATGCATTCACCATCCTCTGTGTAAAAAAAAAATGCCCCTCACACATCTAAAAACTTTGCCCCTCAACTTCTTCACATGGATGAAGGATCTCGACCCAAAACCTCACCCATTCCTTCTTTCCAGGGATGCTGCCTGTTCCGCTGAGTTACTCCAGCACTTTGTGTCCATCTTTGGGTTAAAACTAATCTGCCCTGCAATTGGGAGGAGTGGGAGGTACCAGCTTTGTTCCTGGGTACACAGAGTTGCTAAACCTCTCGATTCCCTGTCTCTCTGTCTGTGTACAGCTGACTGAGGTTAAGAGTTGGGGCGATATGAGAAGAGAGGTGATGCTGCTGAACAACGACAGTTTGACGGGGTCACCACAGGAGCTGTACCAAGCCGTGTCGAGGATCGTGTGTGGGCACCCAGAGGGCGGGGGCTTAAAAATCAAATCCCTGAATTGGTACGAAGACAACAACTACAAGTTCCTTCTGGGCAGAAATAGCACGGATGAAGAGTCCTCGCACTATGACAATTCAACAAGTGAGTGTCTGGCATTAGTCTTTGTCACACAAGTAAAAGTTCTTCTGTAATAAATAACTGATGTGATAGGCTGAAACTATATTGCACAAGGGGGGGGGAGGAGAGAGGGGGGAGAGAGGAGAGGGAGAGGGAGGGGAGAGGGAGGGAGAGAGGGAGAGAGGGAGGGAGAGGGAGAGGGAGGGAGAGAGGGAGGGAGAGAGGGAGAGAGGGGAGGGAGAGAGGGAGGGAGAGAGGGAGGGAGGAGGGAGGGAGGGAGAGAGGGAGAGAGGGAGGGAGAGGAGGGAGGGAGGGAGGGAGGGAGAGAGGGAGGAGAGAGGGAGGGAGGGAGGGAGGGAGAGGGAGAGAGAGGGAGGAGAGGGAGAGAGAGGGAGGGGAGAGAGGGAGGGAGAGAGGGAGGGAGAGAGGGAGGGAGAGAGGGAGGGAGAGAGGGAGGGAGGAGGGAGGGAGAGAGGGAGGGAGGGAGAGGGAGGGAGGGAGAGGGAGGGAGAGAGGGAGGGAGAGAGGGGAGAGAGGGAGGGAGGGAGGGAGGGTGGGAGGGAGGGAGGGAGGGGAGAGGGAGGGAGAGAGGGAGAGGAGAGGGAGGGAGGGAGGGAGAGGGAGGGAGAGAGAGGGAGAGGAGGGGAGGGAGGGAGGAGGGAGGGAGGGAGGGAGGGAGGGAGAGAGGGTTAACAGTTGCAGTTTACAGTTTAGTTTACTGTCATGTGTACCGAGGTACAGTGAAAAGCTTTTGTTGCGTGGTATCCAGTCAGCGGAAAGACGGGTCTCGACCCGAAACATCGCCTATCTCCTTCGCTCCTTAGATGCTGCTGAACCCGCTGAGTTTCTCCAGCCTTTTGTGTACCCAGCGGAAAGACAATATGTGATTACAATCGAGCCATTTACAGTGCATAGATACATGATCAGGGAATAACACTTAGTGCAAGGTAAAGCCAGCAAAATCCGATCAAGGATAGTCCGAGGGTCACCAAAGAGACAGATAGTAGTTCAGCACTGCTCTCTGGTTATGGTACCACAATCAGAGGTGGATGCAAAAGACCGCACAGCTAAATGTTGATGAACAAGGCTGATGTTGAATCCCTTAACCAATGTTAAATAAATGCTTTTGCTGGAGTTTGATCTTTGCACATTGAATGTTATACTTACACCATTACTGTGGTGCCTCAATTGATTCAAAGGAAAGGTTCCCTCTGTCCCGCAGAGGGGCATCCTGGGGTCATGGCAGGAGCGACTGAAAAATAAGTATTTTATCTTTCTTTTCCCTAACCTACCTTCTTGTTTTCTTTTATATTCCTTTTTTCTCTCATCCCCTCCTTTCTCTCTCTCTCTCTCTCTCTCTCTCTCGCTCTCTCGCTCTCTCGCTCTCTCGCTCTCTCTCTCTCTCTCTCTCTCGCTCTCTCGCTCTCTCGCTCTCTCGCTCTCTCGCTCTCTCGCTCTCTCGCTCTCTCGCTCTCTCGCTCTCTCTCTCTCTCTCTCTCTCTCTCTCTCTCTCTCTCTCATCATTTATTTTGTCTTCTTTTCTTTCACTCTAGCGTCATATTTTTGATGAAAAATATCACAAAGTCCAGTTGTAAATCATTTCCAAGAATAAAAGTTGTTTTTTCCTTTTAAGCTCCATACTGCAATGATTTAATGAAGACATTGGAATCCAATCCCATCTCAAAAATGATCTGGAGGGCGATGAAACCATTGTTGGTTGGTAAAGTTCTGTACACTCCCGATACCCCTGTAACCCGGCAAATTGTCAAAGAGGTAAGCTTTCTTATTTTATGGGAGAGATAATCATGACCTTTTTCTTACATTTTCAATTCCTAATTCCATTTTGTCTCAATCTACCCTGTTTCTTTTGGATACTTGGAAAGCAACTTAGTGTGATAAAATGCCTTCAGTTAGGGCAAGCTTCAGTGTGATTGATTACCTTCAGGATTCCAACCTATCAACCCACGTTTAGAGTCATAGAGTGATACTGTGTGAAAACAGGCCCTTCGGGCCAGCTTGCCCACACCAGCCAACATGTCCCAGCTACATTAGTCCCACCTGCCTGCGCTTGGTCCATAACCCTCCAAACCTTTCCTATCCATGTACCTGTCTAACTGTTTCTTAGACGATGGGATAGTCCCAGCCTCAATGACCTCTTCTGGCAGCTTGTTCCTTACACACACAACCCTTTGTGTGAAAATGTTACCCCTCAGAACCCTATTAAATCTTTTCCCTTTCACCTTGAATCTATGTTCTCTGGTCCTCATTTCCCCTGCTCTGGGTAAGAGATTATGCATGTAGAAATTTGAAAGTTGAAAGCATCTGAATCGAAAGTTTTAAAACCATGTGCATCTAAAACGTTGAAAGCATCTAAAGCGAAAGTTGTGCATCTAGAAAGTTTAGTTGAAAGACAAGTATGATCATCAATCCGACTTTACGATTGACTTTATCTTCAGGTGGGTTAAAGGGGAACTCGTTGAATATCTAATTGGTAGTTTCCAAAGCACTTTTCTTTGTTGTGATTTATGCAGCAACCCAGCAACCCAACCCAGTAATCTGAAGGCAGTGAGAGTCTTTCAGCTCTTAGAGATTTGGATTCAAACACAAAATGGGTGCCTTATTTGGAAGAAAATAAGATGTGTGATCTAATTGAACGGCAGAATAGGAAACTAATGAACAAAAGGTTTGCCCATGTTCTTATAGTTTACAACCTGGAAATGATCAGTTTTACTGAAGCCATTCACACGATTTACCAATAGTAAGATGGGGAACAGATGACCTTCTATGTCAGTCAAACCATGAGGCTGCCAAATGCAGGAATTATTCCATGCCGTATTTTTATCTGCATTTTGTTCACCTCAATGTTTATAGGATTTCAATTTTAAACTTCACGGTTTGTACTCAAAACTGTGAAACTATTTCCTGATGATACTGTTGCCATGAGATTGATAGGGGTCTTCCAGAAGACCAGCATCTAGATCACACATATGATTGTAAGTAGATCATCACTACAAGAGACCAAAGGAAAACCCTTCAGTTGCAAATCCCCTGTAACTGTGCATATATTATTTATTGTGCAAAATCTACGTTTACAATTCTTATTCTAATATGAATGGTGAAAGATCACCATAGTGGCATAGAAAATCATGTTTTATTTTGATAAGAAAACAACCCATTTTGGCAATGACAGGATACTTATTTGTCCATAATGCAATCCGAGCCTTCAGTTGTTTTGAAAATATAATTGGCCTCAGAGAGATTACATGAGTGTAGAGTGTACTGGTTTTGTGAACGGTGTAGACAAGTGCTTTAAATTACAAAGAGATATTAATGAATTGAATGAATAAGCAAAACTGTTGTAAATTAAATTCAAAGACATTTGGATTTTCAACGGACAGAACAGAGTTCTATCTAAAAAGTTAAATGTTACAAACCATGGAGGTCCAAAGTGTCTTGAGAGTCCATTTTATTGCTCATAACAATATAATGAATGATTCAGAAGGTAATCAGAACAGCTATTCAGATGCTGACATTCAATTCCAAACTACAAGGCAGTAGAAGCTACTTTGCAGCTGAGACCACATCTGGAGCATCAGTGAGCATTCTAGGCACCGTACCTTTAATAGATACTGTATATTGCCCTTGGAGAGAGACAAGCATAGATTTGCCAGTATAACACCTGGGCTCCAAAAATCAGATTATGAAAGATCATGTATATTCTCTGAAATTTAGAAAAAGAAGGAATAATTTAATTGAAATTTCCAGGATATTAAGGGGAACCAATAGGTTAGAGAGCACATAATTATTTAGACTAAAGATAGACACAAAAAGCTGGAGTAACTCAGCAGGACAGGCCGCATCTCTGGAGAGAAGGAATGGGTGACGTTTCGAGTCAAGCCCCTTCTTCAGACCCTAACTTCAGACTGGTTGGACAGTCAAGGACATGTGGGCAAAGTGAGCTGCGAAGTTAGAAAACATTCTTACACACATATGGAGGTAGAAATTTGGTATTCTCTTCTGCAAATTATACTACTGTTCATTTTACATTTGTGAGATAAAAGATTTAGTTAAACAAAAGTATTAAGGCATATGATAAAGGGACAAATATCATATAATTGAACAGAGGAGCAAGTTTGATGGCCCATATGGCCTATTTCTCCCTTATTTTCCCATCTTATTTCAATGCTCTTTCAATGCTATAAACTACGATCTAAAATTAGATTAGATCAGTAGTAATTAAACTGTAAATGGTTTTTTTTGGTATATTGTAAATACTATTATATATTATTTTGACACTCTAAAATCAGGAAACCAAATGATATTTGTTTGTTTAATGCTTATGCCACAATTTTTGGAATGAGATTGCAGTGATAATTTAAGCAAAATCCATCCATCTATGGCTGTCACAACCATGTCTGTTTCTCATGTATATCAATAGTGTTTTTTTTTTTTTAAATTAATTTTAGGTTAACAAGACTTTTCAAGAGCTTAGTGTCTTCAGGGAAGCTGGAGGGATGTGGGAAGAAGTGGGACCAAAGATCTGGAAATTTATGGAAAAAAGTCAAGCCATGGATCTGATTCGAGTGAGTACTGGCTTTGTAATATAAATCAGATAGGTCAACTTGCTTATGCTGTCAATATTTGTCATCAAATCATTGATTAATTCTGGAATGTCCACCCTGTCATGACCTTAGTATTTTCTGATTTGAACAAGTGCCCTCTCACCTTTTGCACCGCAACAGAATCACGCCCGGTCTTTCCTACCTTTCCTCTTAAGCCAACTTTCAGTTTCAGAATGATCTAACCTCTCTGAACTAATTCGAAAGCACTAACTTCCTTAAATAAGGAAATTGATATTTTACAATACTCTAGATGTGATTTTGATATAACAAGGAGAAAGAACTGTCCCAGTGGTAGGATGGACAATAATCAGTTAAGATCAGTTATTGTGTCATTTCCTCTTCTGCTTCTTTTAAGAAAGTGGGTGACATCTTACTCGGGCTTAGCAATATATCCACTTTTAAAGATGTCAAACATAGAAACATAAATACAGGAGGAGGCCAGTCGGCCCTTCGAGCCAGCACCGCCATTCATTGTGATCATGGCTGATCGTCCCCAATCAATAACCCGTGCCTGCCTTCTCCCCATATCCCTTGATTCCACTAGCCCCTAGAGCTCTATCTAATGACTATCTGTCTCCCTGTCTCCCTGTCTCCCTGTCTCCCTGTCTCCCTGTCTCCCTGTCTCCCTGTCTCCCTGTCTCCCTGTCTCCCTGTCTCCCTGTCTCCCTCTGTGTCTCTCTCTATGTGTGAGTGTCTCTCTCTGTCTCGCTCTGTCTCGCTCTGTCTCTCTCTGTCTCTCTCTCCGTGTCTCTGTGTCTCAGTGTCTCTCTCTGCCTCTCTGTCTGTCTGTCTGTCTGTCTGTCTGTCTGTCTGTCTCTCTCTCTCTCTCTCTCTCTCTCTCTCTCTCTCTCTCTCTCTCTCTCTCTCTCTCTCTCTCTCTCTCTCTCTCTCTCTCTCTCTCTCTCTCTCTCTCTCTCTCTCTCTCTCTTCTCTCTCTTCTCTCTCTTCTCATACTTCACCTTCATTCTAAATGATCATGGCTATATCATCCCTTTCCCCAATGAAAGAGAAGGTGGATCCAAAGTATTTGTCAAAAACGTTATACACACCATCTACCTCCATACTCAGAGAGTTGACTTTAAACATTCCCCCTCTTTAATTCTCATTCTTTAGTAATAGAGTACCTCAGTGCTTTGCTCCACATTGTTTATTTTTAAATTGTAGCCTCTTTGTAATTTCTCTTTGAATTTCTCCCTTGCAATTTCTGCACTCCAGGCTTTCTGCTGCATTGAACTCTCAGTATTTGTCATAAGCTTCCCTTTTAAATTTTTTTTAAAATCCATTTCATTTTATTCATTTTCCTCATCACGGGCTCTACCACTGTTTCATTCTCTTTGTTTAATGGTTATATTTCTGTTGTGAACCTTCACGGTCAACTCCAACTTCTCTGAAACATTTCTTTGAAGATAGCGTTCCCAGTCCCCTTGTGCTAAATCGCATCTTCACCAAACTTTTGTTATACTCCTCATTTGTAGTGTTATTCTTTTCAGTCTTATTTTAATCTTTTCCAATAACTATACCGAATTTAATTGGATTATGATTCATATTGAAGTTCTTTGCTGGTAATTTTTCTATATGCCAACCTCCACTCCTTAAATCTATCCACTACTGTTTTTTTAATTGGGCTTTTCACATACTGATTAAAGCAGTTCTCTTGAAAGCACGTAGAGAATTGTGTTCCATTAGGTCTCTTTGCACAGATACTGATCCAGCTAATTTTGTTGCTTTTGCATCTCAGAAATGTGCATTCATATTTGAACTTTTACTTCCCTCCTTTAGTTAAGGGAACCCATCATGCACCGTGAAGCCCCTTTGTTCATTCTTCAGTTCATCCCATACAAGCCTCATTTGTTGATCTTGTCTTGTATAATTTATAAAAGAAACAACATTCTGCCATGTAATTTAATTAATAGAGGCATAGAATTAATCAGTTTATTGAATCTGCATCTCCCCAGCTAGTTGTGCTGGCGTACATGTGTGCTTGAGTTTGCTAGTGTTTGTGCCAACATTGCGGCAGTCTGTGATCACTGAGTTACACCGGAGCTTCCATTATAATACCCAGAGATTCGAAGATTGGCAATTATTCAATGGGAGCTGCTGTGGATCATGATGTAAGATATATTCTTTAGAAACCAGCTTTTTAACTATATTGCTAATATAATGTTTTCTTCATTATTATTTTCTGAGGGTCCATTGCAGACAAGCTCATCTGTCATTCTTCATTAAGCCTTGTGGGATTTTTCTTTTACTTCTAACAATAGACAATAGGTGCAGGAGTAGGCCATTTGGGACTAGGGGAAAACAAATGGTCGGCACGGACTGGAAGGGCCGAGAGGGCCTGTTTCCGTGCTGTAATTGTTATATGGTTATATGGTTATATGGTTATTTGGCCCTTCGAGCCAGCACCACCATTCAATGTGATCATGGCTGATTATCCCCAATCAGTACCCCGTTCCTGCCTTCTCCCCATATGCCCTGACCACTATTTTTAAGAGCCCTAACTAGCTCTCTCTTGAAAGCATCCAGAGAACTGCCTCCACCGCCCTCTGAGGCAGAGAATTCCACAGACATGGAGAGCAATCTGGAAGAGCAGAAAAGATCTCAAAAGAAAATCAGCACATACAATAATGCAGCATTCCATCAGTGTCGATCTTGTCTTCTCGTGAAGTGTCTGGAGTGGTCCTTAACCCCCACAACATTCTGACTCGGAGGCGAGGGAAGGAATTCTGCTATTCTAACCCAACTTGTTCCAGATGTGACTCCAATCTCTACATTCACATGAATTTAGGAGGATGAGAGGGGATCTTATAGAAACATATAAAATTCTTAAGGGTTTGGACAGGCTAGATGCGTAAAAAATGTTCCTGATGTTGGAGGAGTCCAGAAGCAGATGTCACAATGTAAAAATAAGGGGTATCATTAAGGACTGAGATGAGGAAAAACTCTTTCACCCAGAGAGTTGTGAATCTGTGGAATTCAATACAGTGGAGGCCAATACATTGGATGTATTCAAGGGAGAGTTAGATATAGCTCTTAGGGCTATTGGAATCAAGGGATATGGGGAGAAAGCAGGAATGGGGTACTGATTTTGGGCGGTCAGCCATGATCATATTGAATGGCGGTGCTGGCTCGAAGTGGCGAATGGCCTACTCGTGCACCTATTTTCTATGTTTACATCACATGTGGTTCATGGGTTGTAGACCCAATGCTATCTTTATTTAGAGTTCGATCCACTGGTTTTCGATTTCAAATTTCTATCATCTGCAGTTTTTTTGATTTCCACTGGTTTCTCTGCATCATGACCCTCAATGAACAATTACCATTTTACTCAGCTGTCAGCCATGGAGTGTTAGAATGAAAGCTCTGACTGCATCTTGGTGATTCCAGATTGTATCTAGGTTTTTGGAAAGGTCCAGCAAACCTGTTGTACAAAAGCACAACTCTGGAGGCTGATCAGCACTAAGTCTTTCAGCTTAAAGAGAGATAGCAACAAGTGTTTGCTAGCACACAATCCATAACGGTCTGAGCAGAAATTCTATGACAGATTGCAACCGAAGTGAAAATATAAAGTGAGCACACAAAATGTCGGGCAAGTTAGTGTAGCTTGTTTACCATTGGTAACCTTTACCCTAGTTACCACACAACACCAAAGTGGAGAAAATTCTTTAGTAATCATTAACTAGTTGAAAAACAGTAAATATTGCAAGAAACATCTTGCAAGTGGTAGAGTATTTGTGGGGTGGGACGAAAGATTACTCCATGTTCCATTTGTGAGCTGTTGGTCAGAAAGCCGAAGATTTGGGGAATGTGTGAATGGGAAGGGGCAGCAGAATGACATGAAATTTGGGAATGTGAAACATAGATGTTTCCGTATTCTCCGTTCTCCGTGTACTCAACAGCTTCCTGTCAATGGCCCGCTGCCTTGTATTGTCCCTCCCATTGTCCTGAGGCCACAATGAGCCATTGAGTATTTTCCTCCCCTGGAGTCCCATGACTTACTGCGTTGTGAATGTTTACGCACACAGACATGCTGAGCAGGTGTGTGCACATACAAAATAGACCCCTACCAACCCCCATCTATACCACACTGCCTAACAACAACCTCACCAAACTGTTGTTAAAGAAAACCGCATTACCATATTAATACACATTGTACATCGGATCAAGGAACGGAATCAAGGAATATGGGGAGAAAGTAGGAATGGGGTACCGATTTTGGATCATCAGCCATGATCATATTGAATGGCGGTGCTGGCTCGAAGGGCCAAATGGCCTAATCTTGTGCCTATGTTCTATGTTTCTGTTTCTATGATACAAAAATATAATGTTAGCTTCATTCACCATTAACCAATGCATTGTAGATCACATACAAGCATTTTATTTTCTTAGGACAAATGTGTTTCCCTCATTCCCTAGCTTTACACATGAAGGGATTTGAGATCCTAACTTATTTGTTTTTATTTAGAAGTCAGTTGTCTGGTGAATAACCCATTTCTAAATCTAAAAGCACGTATTTTGTTGCATTTAAAACAAGCCTAGTTAAAGAAAGGCAGGTGTGAAAGTTTAAATGCTGATTTTTCAGGCATGATATTTTCTCAGTATACTCATTCTTTGAGTAAGTAGGCACCCAAGTTAAGTCTAGTTTGTAACCGAAGAGCATATCATGCACCAAACATGGATTCTTTGTTCTCCGTGTACTCAACAGCTTCCTGTCAATGGCCCGCTGCCTTGTATTGCCCTCTGCTGGACAATGCAAATAATGTATGTTGCAAATTTAAAGGCATTGCTGCTTTTCGGAAATAGCTTAATTACTTTGCTCCTTTTAAAAAAATCTGGACAAAACATGTTGAAGCATGCGGCAGATTGCTATCAATAGGATGAATTTCTATTGACGGAATGAATTGTGACTGAATTTCCTAACTGTTCAATAAGCCTACGCATTGTTTAGACTCAATACAGAGTTTGACTTTATACTGAGCTGGGAAGGTCTCAAATGGTAGATCTCTTCCAAAGCTGAGAGGGTGGGAGCTTCCTTGTCCTGCAGAAATGAGGAAAGAAAGTCAGGGGTTTCCACTGAAAAGTGTGCATGAGTATGCTTTGATATGATTCCTTCTCCAGTCCATTAGCACTCCATGAGATGACATGAAGGATAGACACTTTGTCAAACCATCAGCAACAGTTTTTAATGTTGTTGGCAGAAGAGGGGAAATTAGTTTTTTTTGTTGTACAATACACTTAAATAATCAGGAAAGCACTACCTAAAATGTGATGGAAGCTAATTCAATCGTATCTTCCAAAGGGACCAGGATAAATGATAGGGTGGCACGGTGGCGCAGTGGCAGAGTTGCTGCCTTATAGCGCTTTCAGCACCAGAGACCCAGATTCGATCCTGACTACGGGTGCTGTCTGTACGGAGTTAGTACGTTCTCCCCATGACTGCGTGGCTTTTCTCCGAGTCATCGGCTTCCTCCCACACTCCAAAGATGTACAGGTTTGTAGGTTAATTGGTTTTGTATAAGTGTAAATTGATAGTGTTAATGTGCGGGGATTACTGGTCGGTGCATACTTGTTGGGCCGGAGGGCCTGTTTCCGTGCTGCATCTCTACTAAGCTAAACTAAATATTTGAAAAGAACAATTTCCAAATACGTCTTATAGCTATTGTCCACTGTAAAGATGTAATTTGTTTCTCAACCTTGCTTATCTCCGCAGAGTCTATTGAAGAAGCAGGAAATGGCTGATTACTTTGATGAAAAGTTGGCTGGAACCTCTTGGACAGTCAATGACATCTCCAACTTCATTGCTAAATACCCAGAGGAGGTTCAACATTCAAATAAGTCAACATATACCTGGAGGGAGGCATACAATGAGACTGAACAGGCTATTCACACAATTTCGCTTGTGATGGAGGTGAGTTTTAAGAGGTTTAAGGTATGCTTCTTGCACAACACAATAGAATTTTTTTTTTTGTGGTATGTGGGTGCTGTTTGTTTTTGGGTTCCAGAGATAAAATTCTATCACAAAGGAGAGCCAGCTTTAATACCGGGGTAATAAATGGTATCAGAACTGAGAAGTTTATTTATTAGCAACAATTGAAGAAGTTAGGCACTTTTCTGTTGAAATTTGAATGGTTGGGGAGAGGATGTAAGTGTTTCACATTCTAAAAGTACAGGCTCTCATGTTGTGAAAACTCAATTAATGATCAGAAAGATACCGTAGTTACTAAAAATCCGATAGGGGATTCAGAAGAAACTAATCTACCCAGACAGTAGTTGGAATGCATATTTAGGCGTATTTAGAAAAAAAGTTAGATGTATTTGAAGCAAATATTGTTCAAAGGTAAGTGAGCTAAATATACGAATGAGAATGGAATAAATATGTTGATTTATGAGATCTAGAAAGAGACTAGTGTAGAGAATTAACATTAACATAACCATTTTAGCCAAACAGCCTATTTATGTGCTGTACATTCTATGTAATTCCATGTGCAGTTCTGAGAATTTACCCTTGGACTTAATTGCTACAAATCTAAGGGTTCAAAACAAATTTTGTCAACTCCTGCCATGTGTAGTAGTGCTCTTCAGGAGGGAGAAGGCAGAAGCAAGTTCCTTATTACAAGCAAGTCTTTATATTTAACAGCTGAGAGTGATAATTGTGCTCACTGTAATCTTCACTTGTTACTGCCCATAGTGCATAAAATGGGACAAACTGGAACCTGTGTCCACTGAGGAGAAACTAATCAACAAATCCATGGAATTGCTGGACGAGAGTAAGTTCTGGGCTGGAATTGTGTTCCTTGGCTCTAACTCCAATAGTACAAAGCCATCAGAGCACATGAAATACAAGATTCGGATGGATATAGACAACGTAGAACGGACAAACAAGATAATGGATGGGTAAGGGTTCAATTAAGGCATTTAAAGTTGCAACAATTATAGTTAAAAATAAAACAATATTACGTAGTCAAGGCAGCTTGCTGCATTGTCTCGCCCTTATTGTTCAGAATCACATGTTCCTAATGTGGCCTTTCTCCTGAAGGTACTGGGATCCAGGTCCACGTGCTGACCCTTTTGAAGATCTCCGTTACATCTGGGGCGGCTTTTCCTACCTGCAGGATATAATAGAGCATGCAATTATCCGCACTCTAACGGGAAACAAGGTGGAGACGGGTGTATACATGCAGCAAATGCCTTACCCCTGCTACGTGGATGACCTGTAAGTTCAAGAGCTTTAGTATTAACTTGGCATCCTGTTCTCATGAACATTGTGAGTGGAAGGGCCTGTTCCTGTGCTGTACTGTTCTATTTAAGGTTCCATCTTCCAATTGAGTGGGTGCTGTTTGCCCAGCTGACCTCCCGTAATATAAACTTCCCAAGATGTAGGAAAGAGTAGACAGCTTCCCCCCTCTGCACTGACTTAACAGTCTGAAACATACGAGAGAGCAGAATGCAGTGCTCCTCCTGAATTTTCTTGCAGGGATGTGTTTGGCACTTCCATCCAACACTCCACATACACCTGCATCTGATCCAGACCAGTAGATTGAATTTTTCATTATGTTTACCTGACTTAAGGGATCACAAGAAAGTGCTTGAGTAAGTTCACTCACTCAGCAATTGTTTGAAGAATTCTAAAATAAACAAATTGTTGTTCTTCTGACCTTAGGTTTCTTCGTGTTTTGAGCCAGTCCCTTCCTCTATTCACCACCCTGGCCTGGATATATTCGGTGGCCGTGATAATTAAGGGGATAGTGTATGAGAAGGAAACAAGGCTGAAGGAGACCATGCGGATCATGGGACTGAGCAGTGGCACCCTGTGGCTCAGCTGGTTCATCAGCAGTTTGATTCCTCTGCTCATCAGTGCCGGCTTGCTGGTAGTAATTCTAAAGGTAGGTGGAAATCTGCCAGATGGTGGTGAATTGAATAAAAATATTTTGCATGAACTTCATCCTTTATTAACTAATTTCCATTAATTTTGCATCATGGTTAGCATGGATGTTCAGGGCCGATAGGTCTGTACCTGTCTTGCACTGTTTTATTTTCAACTGGCATCAGTGGGTGTTTCTATGGACTTGAAGGTGACTGCAAGGATGCATGTCATTGATTCTGATCGTATTCTGTTGTTGCAGATCTGTTGATAGTCCAGATGGGTATCCATGGATGTTCCCCCACCTTCACAGTCCAGATATTCGGAATACTGATGATGAGATAGTCACAGTTTGCTGTAGTCAGGCAAACATGGGAATTCAGACCAGGAGTAGGCCACCAACCACACAAACCTGCTCCACAATTCAGTAAAATCAAAGCTGATCTGAATGTAACCATAAAGGGCCTGTCCCACTTTCACGACCTTTGTTACTCGTGGACATTTTTCATCATGCAATAAAAACGCCCCGACCTACTTGATGCCACGAGTACCTATGACTAGCATCACGACCTCCTACGATCTACCTACGACCTCCTATGACCTTGTGATGACCATGCTGCGAGTATGAGTCGAGGGCAAACTCGGCAGAGATCGTGAAATTGGGACAGGCCCTTAACTCTGCATTCTCATCTACTCTTGATTAAACCTCTCAACTGAGACTCGCAACTGTGCAGTATTCCCACAGTATTGCACTAGAAACGATACTATGGCTTTTTGACATAATGAGATTGAAATGTTAACCTGGATGCTGCCATACAGCCAGTGGTTAATGCAATCAGCTCTACAATTGTGTCATATTTCAGCGTTCTAATTTCATGGCAGGTTTTGAAAATACTTGAGATATGCAACTTAAGTAAATGTACCTTTTAAGCAATCAGCTATTTGGTTTTGGAAAGAAAAGAGCCCCTTATTTCCAAGCTATTCTTTGGAATTCACCTGGAATCAATGATGTTGTTTGTGCTTGCATCCGAATATGACACATTTTTATTGCATTTACAGAACAATTCAAATGTTTGTTTTTTTTTTTGCTTCTTGGTGTTGAATTTAAAGCATTAATTAAATTTGATGGCTGTTTCTTTCAACTTGTTCTTTCAGGAAGGGAATATCTTGCCTTACAGTAACCCATTTGCTGTCTTCACGTTTCTCGCGGTGTTTGCAGTGGTCACCATCTTACAGTGTTTCTTGATCAGCACAATATTCTCAAAGGCGAACTTGGCAGCAGCCTGTGGAGGGATTATCTACTTCACTCTCTACCTTCCTTATGTGCTGTGTATGGCTTGGCAGGAATATGTTACCTACCCGGTCAAAATCTTTGCTGTAAGTCGGTCATTTCACCAAAATTACAAATGCTGTTACACAATCAGTTTTTGAGGTGGCATTAGCTCTAGGGAGAGATTTTAACAATGCAGTAGTATTGTGTAGATCATCTTCTGATTAAAATGTATCTTAATCAGTAGAAGCATGGAAGCACATATTCCCTCAGGTTACAACAACAATCTGAATCCAACTGTGCAGATTTGATAATGCCTTGCTGAAGTACATTAAAAGTGATAACTGATGGCAGGAGTAAAACATATCCTTCATTAGATGTACTCAATGTAAAATGAGTAAATGCTTATTTAATAACACTTCATGAGAGCGCATGCACTTTTATTTTCCGACACATGAAGGGGCCCTCATTCAGACCATTAAACAAGGCTGGATCTTCTGATGATATAACGTGGTTCCTGTTGATGGTGGTTATAAACACACTTGTCAGTGTTTCTGTTACTTTTACCACTCACCCTCTTGTACTATTCATTTTGCTGAAAGCAAAGTTGAGAAGACTGAGTTTGTTTTGTGGTGATACTGCTTTAGAATCAAAACACTGTGTCTTTTAAATGTTGGACACTCTAGAACAGTGAAGGCTCTATCTTATTTATTCACCATTGTAATGTACTATCTACAGCATGGCAGCCAATATATAACTAATGCATTCACACAAGGCATGACAAATATAATGGGCAGATGGTCTTTTAGTCATGTTGATTGAGGAAAGAAAATTGGCCATGCCTACTATGTGTACCACTGGTGACTAATGGTGAAAGATCTAGCCACCGCCTCTGAGATTAAAAATAAAAGGTTCATTCAGCATCAGACACCCCCTCATTTTTGCATAACAATGTCAGGCCAAGATTGTGCTCAAGGCTATGGAGTGAGACTCCAAATACACAAACTTTGGAATATTTTCAAGCTTCTCGATGAGTGATTGTAGTTGGGGCCCAATGTAATTCTGGGACCCATTTTCAAAGGAACTATATCATTACCAAGATGGTTGTGCATCACTTGACTGGCTGGCTGACCACAATTCCATCATCATCTTGTGTTTGCAGAGTCTCCTGTCCCCAGTCGCATTTGGCTTTGGATTTGACTATTTTGCGCAGTTTGAGGAGCAGGGAATCGGCGTCCAGTGGAGCAATCTCTTTGTAAGCCCATCGAAAGGCTATGAGTATAACATCACCACGTCCATGATCCTCATGATGGTCGACACCTTCCTCTATGCAGTTATGACCTGGTACATTGAGGCCGTGTTCCCAGGTATGGACAGATTCTTATACCTCTCCCTAGTAACAAATTGTAGTCATCATGTAAAGGCCATTATATCCTGGAATAAATTTGGCCATTTACCATTTCTGTGTTTTGTAAGGTTGCACATACATTTCTAAATCAATTTGCACCACAATATATAAAATTATTTTTGACATCACTGCATGAGCCAATGTATTGGAGGTGGACAGGATTTGTGGCAAGACTCACAGCAGCATCTATTCCAAAACAAACCATGTCTGTTTGTACAGATCATATGGCTGTAAATGGTTATTACCCAACATTTAATATGAATAAAATAAGTTGGGTTTTCAATCTTAGAGCACAATGCAGGTACTTTTATGACTCATTCTTCGTAATGATTTTGTGTCTTGTTTCTTATGCAGGTCAATATGGTATTCCCAAACATTGGTACTTTCCTTTCACCAAGTCCTATTGGTGTGGAGATCCAGTTCAGAACATCAATCAGTCTCCGTATGTAAAGAGAGCAGATTCACGAAGTAAGTGGTTCAGAACAACTTTAAGAATGCGACTTTCAATTTTTTTGTGTGATATATTCTTAATATAATTATTGCTGTTGTAGTATCTCCAGCTATGATTCATAATCAAAACAGACATAAATATCATTGGATTCCTCACAGCTCATCATCCGGGTCTAGTTTGTTGTCTTTAATGAAATAGAAAAGTACGGAATACTCTGCAGGTCAGGCAGAGTTATGGTTTCAAGTCAAAAACATTTGGATTCTGTTCCTCTCTCCTTAGATGCAGTCTGGTCTGCCAACTGTTAACGTCATTTTGGTTTACTCCATAAGTTTTCACAAAGGTTACATAGCAAAATAGATGTTAATGGGTTTGTATTCCCACAGTCTTGATAAACATGATTAAAGCTCTCCAGAAATTCAGCACTAAAACTCATTACAATCAGTTCCAAGTCACGGGGAATGAGGGTTTTAATGTAAGTTTATCAAATCACTAGAATAAGGACTGAGAGTTACTAATGGTGACTATAAAGCAAGTGCACCATCATAAAGCTAAATCTGATTTGGTATGCCAATTATCAAAACAAATATCTCTTGTTATTACGTTATTTAACTATCCTCTGAGTGTTATAGGAATCTGTTCAGCTCAGGGAAAAGGCATCATATGTTGGCCTTGAAAAAAATGTACCTGCACCTGAGGAAAGTGTTCCATTATATGCAAATGTACAAAATGCAAGCCTCTCATCTTATGATTTTAACCATGCTATTCTCTTAGGAAATGGTATTTATGAAGATAAATCTGAATAGGTTTATCTTCCCTCAAACAGCACTCAGTGGACCAGGTTTTAGCTGTGGAAAGAGAAACTGATCCAAGCTTCAGGGGCTGTGATCATTCATCTGATTTTTTTTTTCTCTCCAGAGATACGAATGACCCATCACATATTTTCTGATTTTACTTCAGATTTCCAACATCTGTGTAGTTTTGATCCTGTGCCATGAAGTATTGTTTGCATGCTATATGGCCTCTTGTTCTCTTTCAGTCTGCGTGGAGGAGGAACCAACACATCTTCAACTTGGTGTGTCCATTCAAAACCTGGTCAAAGTTTACCGAGATGGCAAGAAGCTGGCAGTGGATGGGCTCTCGCTGGGCTTTTATGAAGGGCAGATCACATCATTCCTTGGACATAATGGTGCTGGCAAGACTACCACAATGTAAGGAGACAGAATAATCAAATTTGTCATACGCATTGGGACCAGAATAATAAAATCCATACTTTGCTGCAGCTTAGCAGGCACATTAATGCAACAACACAACAAATAAATATACAATAAACAATCATGCAATAAATTATGTTATTCTAGGTAATCAGGCTATAATTGTGCAAACCAAGATATATACAGCAATGTAATCTTATACAAGGTCCATAGTGGTACGGTACTGAGGTAAGGTTATGGTTAGGGTTGTGCAGTGCAGTACAAGAGCATGGGAGGAAGCTGTTCTTGAACCCGGAGAGAACCTGGCTGGCACAGTGGCGTAACTGGTAGAGCTGCAGCCTCACAGCACCAGAGACCTGGGTTTGATCATGATCTTGGGTGCGATCTGTGTGGATTTTGCACGTTCTCTGTGTGTCCTCGAGGGATTCCCCCATTTACTCCGGTTTCGCCCCACATCCCAAAAACTTGCGGGTTTGTAAGTTAATTGTCCTCCATTTATTGCCCCTGGCATGCCGGAAGTCGATGCAAAAAGTGCTGTGTCCCGAAACAGTGTTTAGGCTCTTGTATCTTCTTCCCAATAATTGCAGCGGTATGAGAGTGTGGCCAGGGTTGTGTGGGTCTTTAATGATTTTAACTGTCTTCTTGAGGCAGCAGTTCTTGCAGATCACATGTTCTTATCGATCAATGGGGATAAATGGATGCTACCTGGCAAGTTCTAGATTAAAAACAGCCTTTGCATTAAAAATACACACTGCAAGGTTCTGTTATCCAGGACATGACAGACATATCGGGTACATTTAATCAGATGTGCAGATTAATTAACAGTTATATTGCCCAATAAATGTATCACATTAAAAATAAATAATTTACATAATAAGAACAGTCTGGATGTATGAAAACATGAGGAGCACAAATATTAGTAGCATCATCTCAACTACACTCTGAGCTAAACGTACCATGGAAACACCAACACATACAGGTTCCTGTCCATGTTGCTCTGCATCTGAAAGTTATATCACTATTCCTTCAGTGTCACTGGATCCAGTCCTGAAACATAGAAACATAGAAAATAGGTGCAGGAGTAGGCCATTCGGCCCTTCGAGCCTGCACCCCCATTCAATATGATCATGACTGATCATCCAAATCAGTATCCCGTACCTACCTTCTCTCCATACCCCCTGATCCCCTTAGTTACAAAGGCCACATCTAACTCCCTCTTAAATATAGCCAATGAACTGGCCTCAACTACCTTCTGTGGAAGAGAATTACAGAGATTCACCACTCTCTGTGTGAAAAATGTTTTTTCTCATCTCGGTCCTAAAAGGCTTCCCCCTTATCCTTAAACTGTGACCCCTTGTTCTGGACTTCCACAACATCGGGAACAATCTTTCTGCATCTAGCCTGTCCAACCCCTTAAGAATTTTGTAAGTTTCTATAAGATCCCCCCTTAATTTTCTAAATGCTAGGGAGTACAAGCCAAATCTATCCAGTCTTTCTTCGTATGAAAGTCCAGACATCCCAGGAATCAGTCTGATGAACTTTCTCTGTACTCCCTCTATGGCAAGAATGTCTTTCCTCAGATTAGGAGACCAAAACTGTACGCAATACTCCAGGTGTGGTCTCTCCAAGACCCTGTACAACTGCAGTAGAACCTCCCTGCTCCTATACTCAAATCATTTGCTATGAATGCCAAAATACCATTCTCTTTCTTTACTGCCTGCTGCACCTGCATGCCTACTTTCAATGACTGGTGTACCGTGACACCCAGGTCGCCCCTTTTCTTGATCGGCTACAATTCAGATAATAGTCTACTTTCCTGTTTTTGCCACCAAAGTGGATAACCTCACATTTATCCACATTATACTGCATCTGCCATGCATTTGACCACTCACCCAACCTATCCAAGTCACCTTGCAGCCTCCTAGCATCCTCCTCACAGCTAACACTGCCCCCCAGCTTTGTGTCATCGGCAAACTTGGAGATGTTGCATTCAATTCCCTCATACACATCATTAATATATATTGTAAATAGCTGGGGACCCAGCACCAAGCCTTGCGGTACCCAACTAGTCACTGCCTGCCATTCTGAAAAGGACCCGTTTACTCCTACTCTTTGCTTCCTGACTGCCAGCCAGTTCTCTATCCACATCAATACTGAACCCCCAATACCGTGTGCTTTAAGTTTGCATACTTATGTGGGACCTTGTCAAAAGCCTTCTCAAAGTCCAGACATAACACATCCACTGGTTCTCCCTTATCCACTCTACTAGTTACATCCTCGAAAAATTCTATAAGATTCGTCAGACATGATTTACCTTTCATAAATCCATGCTGACTTTGTCCAATGATTTCACCACTTTCCAAATGTGGTGCTATTCCATCTTTAATAACTGACTCTAGCAGTTTTCCCCACTACCGATGTTAGACTAACTGGTCTGTAATTCCCCATTTTCTTACTCCCTCCCTTTTAGAAAATGGGGTTACATTAGCTACCCTCCAATCCTCAGGAACTACTCCAGAATCTAAAGAGTTTTGAAAAACTATCACTGATGCATCCACTATTTCTGGGGCTACTTCCTTAAGTACTCTGGGATGCAGCCTATCTGGCCTACCTCTGGGGATTTGTCGGCCTTTAATCTATTCAATTTACCTAACGCCACTTCCCGGCTAACCTGGATTTCACTCAGTTCCTCCACCTCATTTGACTCCCGTCCCCTACTATTTCCAGCCAATTATTTATGTCTTCCTTAGTGAAGACCGAACCAAAGTAGTTATTCACTTGGTCTGCCATGTCCTTGTTCCCCATGATCAATTCGCCTGTTTCTGACTGAAAGGGACCTACATTTGTTTTAACTAATCTTTTTCTTTTTACATATCTATAAAAAATGTTGCAATCAGTTTTTATATTCCCAGAGGCTCGGAAATATTCTAATGAGCAATGTTTTATCTTTTGCTCTGTAACCAAAAAAGGTAATCGCATAGGAAATCTTGTGATGCCGACATCATATTTGAATTAACATGTTTCTGCAAGCCAAACCTGATTTAAAACAAATAGCGAATAAAGAGGGGGGGTGAAGTGTTTCCATTCAAATGCTTAAGTTTGTTTAACATATATTGTAGGATGGTTATAGGTTGTGTAGAACTTTTTTTTGATGCAATTCCTAACGTTGTCAATTCTTGTTGCAGGTCAATACTGACAGGATTGTTCCCACCAACCTCTGGAACAGCCTATATACTGGGCAAAGATATTTGTTCAGACCTGAATTCCATCCGGCAAAGCCTGGGAGTGTGTCCACAGCACAATGTCCTCTTTGATCTGTGAGTACAGAATGTATTTCTCTCTCTCTCGCTTGAAACAATATTGCTGGCAAAGCTGAGAATTATTGCTCTCCTCCAAATGCTCATTGGAAGGAGGTGGGACGGGGCATTTTGTGAACCACTACAATCCTTCTGGTGAAGGCATTCCCACATTGCTGTTGGATAGGGAATCACAGAGGCTTAACACAACACTGCGGCTTGACAAGGCATTTCAGATCAAAACTTAGCAGTAACCACATAGATGTGGGCCTGGAATAACAAAGGCCTGTCTGAGGAAGCAAGAGGTTAGCAGTGATTCATTTGTGTTCTGTAAATCAAATCTCACCACCTTATGTATTTGTCATATGATTCCCACTACACATCGGTAATATTTAAATATATCAAATGGTCAGCCATTTCTCTGTCCAAATTCTCCCTGTGAAGCCATTTTGGTTCCAACCCTCCAGCTTATAACATCCCTTCAAATAATGATCCAATTGATTGTCCCTAAATACTGCTATTCTTCTGAGACATCTCCACTAAATAACGATGGTGCAAACTATAAAACTGTCAACAGTGATGACCATGTGTTGTAAGACTTGTTTTAAGGGCAATCTTAATCATAGTTCTTGGTGGTAGACCTTTAGAGAAATTACAATATAATGGGTTATGATTAAACAGTGACTCCTCTGTGCGAGCTCTAAATGCGGGCAACAGTTGTTAATACGGCAGCAGGAAACACCAAATCAATGTCACATAAATGCCTGGGCTACTGCTGAGTTAGGCAGGAACATCTTTATAAGCAGTCACTACCACATACACTCCCACTTTAGATCACCTGAGATCAAGCCCAGGCTGCATTTCAATACCAAAATGCATCTCTTGCTCCCATTTCTTGCCACTCAGGGAGTGGACCAGTGGTGGTCTGGGCTCAGGTTGTCACCTACTACTGGGATCAGCTCCTCTGAAATTGATTTCAAACCATATTGTTGGAACTGTGGCCCAGCATTACCCAATAGATGATGCAACGGAGAAGCCACTAACATACTAAAGAACAAAACATGCAGTAAATACATGAAATTGTTGGGATTTATGACAACATATTTTGTTTTGTTTTTCACTTGGTGACTCCTGCCAACTTTCTGTTAATTGCCCATTTTAACATAAGCAAGAGAATGGACAGCCATATTGTCTTGTGTAACTTCAACCAATTCAACTATCTAACTGAGGTGATGAGAAGAGAATCTAAAATGAACCTTGTTGGTTTCTGTTTTTTTTCGCTGCTTTGCCTCGACACAGCTGAAATGAAGACTTATGGTACTAATTTGTTGGAAGTCGCTCAGTTTTCCAGCAAATAAACATTGTTTGTGTGTTGAAAAATTGACCATCTGTAATTGGTCCCTGAGCAGAGTGCTTGTCAGGGCATCAACAGAGGGCAGCTGAGAATCAACCACATTGAATAGATTTGGAGTCACATATAGACTAGGGAAGGATTGCTTATTTTCTTCCATGAACTGGATAGGTTTTTAACAACAAACCCATAGTTTGTTGGTCAGCATTACTGGTAATAGTTTGTTTTACATTAAAGTAATCTATAATCGAATTAAAGTCCTCAGCTGTTTCTTATCTGATCTCTGCACATTAGTCGAGAATTTAACCTCTATGCTGCCACACCTCTGTGCATCATAAAAATCCACAGAGTCTAACACTAAGACTGTTGTGAATCAATAAGGCTTACTGTCGAGGAACACGTTTGGTTTTATGCTCGGCTCAAGGGGCTGTCGTCAAAAGATGTGAAGAGAGAAGTGGAACAGATGGTCCTGGATGTGAAGCTGCTAAACAAACGCAAAGAAACGACCAACAAACTTTCAGGTAGGTTATTTCTCTTTACAGTGCAAAAAGTGACAAGAATGGCAGTTAATTTATTTCTTTGACATTCCTACACTGTAACCAGTCAATTGTCTTTGATTAAGACATTGTTTTATGTGACGCATCATGTCTATTCCACTCTTCAAAGTATACCACTTTAATCAAGGTGCCCTGAAGTCTTATCGAGTCTACGTTAAGCTTAACACATCTTGTTCTCAGAAATTCCTTGAAACATTAAATCCCCCACATATTATTGTTGATAGCTGTCATTTGAATCCGTGTCTCCCCATCCTACCATCATTGCTTAATATAGGTGATGTCTAAATGAGTTTTCATGATACCATTGGTCTAAACCTACACAACCTCATCTCAAGTATAACTTCCCAATGATCACACATTCAAGTCTTAGTCTCTCCTCAATAGCTCAATGTACTGGGGATCAGTGAGACTGCTTTATGTTCCACTCTGCCAAGTGCCTGAGGGCTGCTAATATAACCAATTATATGTGCACTTTGGAATTTAATTGTGTAAATAAGGAACAGTAACAATGAGTATAGAAAATTCCAAATCGGCACCCATGACCTCCCATGTCAAAAGCAACCCGAAAGTCAGAACCTGCTGGTCACTTCAATCAGGTTCTTATCCATCCCTGGGTTTTGTTGGATAGCTTGAAAAAGCTAGTGCTCTGTTTATTTAAAGTTGGGGTGTGCATGGGATCTTTGTGGTGTTGGTGAGGATCAGTAGGGCAATCATAGAGAGGCTGTATCCATTTAGAGTCATAGAGATTTATAGTCAAGAAACAGGGCAAATCATCAGGTAACTAAATGTACTAATCCTATTTATCAGTGACAATTTTGTGTACAGCTGTCTGATGAATATTCAAGTACTTAAATGTTGTGGGAGTGCCTGTGTCCTACCTCAAAGAGTAGGTAAACACAATAGCATAAATGCGTTTAAGGGGAATGGAACAGGAGGTTTGCACTGGTAGAGTGAGAGGAAGCTTGCATGTAGCATAAAAGGTTCGGTACCATTATACCTGTTGGGGAATGGCCTGTTTCAGTGGTGTACCATCTGTGCAGTCGCACGAGTCCTTACAGAATGGTTCTAACTCCTGCACTACATCACTCTTTCTGAACAGCTTTATACGATGTATTCGTTTCAGTTTAGTTTATGGTCAGTTTAGTTTATTGTCAATACAGTGAAAAGCTTTACTGAAGGTTTAAGGATTTATTATGCAGAAGAAACTCATTTTTAATCATACGCACTAAAAGTGTATGCAAGAATGTCGGCCGCTGGTTGCAGCCAAGTCTGTACAAAGATCCATTGAATTGACTAATTCAACAACTAATAAAACACTCTTGACTTGACTAAAAGAGTGTTTTATTGTCATATGTCCCAGATAAGACAATTAAATTCTTGCTTGCTGCAGCACAACAGAATAGGTAAACATAGCACATAATGGGAGATTAATGCTGACTGTTGGATGGTGAACCTCCCCCACCACCACAGTGCAGTGTACTGAGATATAACTAGAGCAAACAAAGGAAATGGAGCAGGCAGGAAATATCCTTTTTCTGAAGACATGCATGGGGCCGTTGTTTAATGCAAAATAGTTGTTGAAATATGTTTATTATAACTGTGCTGATAATCCACAAGGTTGCTGCAAATTTCCCATAAGTAAATGAAGTACTCTCTTATCCCCGGCTTAACCTGGCGCAAATGTCAATGTTCCCTCAGTTCCCAACAGCCCAATGGTTGTCACGATAACTTTTGCTCATGGTAGAGGCTGGAAAGAAATAAACTGGCTGGCCTCCAGTTGATGGCTTTACTCTCCCACTTGGCAGGGACCCAACATTTAGAATGCTGGGAGCCCCATTGTGGCATCTATCCAGGTCCTACTGGAGCAGTCTCCTCCATGAAATACTGCTTGGAATTAAGTCACAAATCATTTGCAGCTGCCAGCTTTATTAAGTGTACAAAGTGTGCAGCTATAAGACTGCTTGTCCCTGGCGTACTTACGGTATTCTCACAAGGGTTACTCGAGTTCATTGGCAGCAGAAACTGAGAACAGAGGGCCTTTCCTTTCAGTCAACTGACTTCATTTTTTGCGTAGGAAAGAACTGCAGATGCTGGTTTAAATCAAAGGTAGACACAAAATGCTGCAGTAACTCGGCGGGTCAGGCAGCATCTCTGGAGAGAAGGAATGGATGAAGTTTTGTGTCGAGATTTGTTTTGATAAACCTTCCCCTTCCCAGGTCGAAGAATCTAGCATTATCATTCAGGTTAGCTACAGCACCCTCCGTCACTAACCTTTCTTGGTATTTATCGCTCATGTATATTCAATCTCCATTCAATCTCCATATTTATACCCCACATTGACCTTCACCCTATTCCTCTCCAACTATAAATGTACCCTGCCTTTCCTTTAATTCAATTGCCGGTCTTTGTAGCACATGGCCAAGCCATGTGCTACAAAGCCATTAGGCATGGGAATTAAGTATTGGCCTTTCCAGTTATACCCACAACCAGTGACTTCTTAGAAAGAATCCTACTCCACGCCTTCAGCCTTTCCTCTGGATGGCATCTCATAAGGTCATAAGGAATAGGAGTGGAATTAGGCCATTTGGCCCATCCGCCATTCAATCATGGGAATTGTTCTCTCGGAACATTAAAGCACAATCCTTGGATATTTTGGAGTTCATGAGGTGTTATTTATTAATTTGGTAATTTAACTTCACATTGAGATTAACACAGTGACTTTTGTTTGCCTAACAGGCGGGATGCAACGCAAACTTTCAGTGGCGCTCGCTTTTGTTGGTGGCTCAAAAGTTGTCATCTTGGATGAACCAACCGCGGGAGTGGACCCATACTCCCGCCGAGGAATATGGGATTTGCTGCTCAAATATCGCCAGGGTAAGACCACAGCATAGGTGCAAATTGATTGTGTTTTTAATATGCATCCTTTAAAAAGGCCATGCAGCATAAAAGATGGTCACTCAGTTCATCATGCCTGTGTTAAGGGCCTGTCCCACGATACGAGTTTACCCAAGACCTCTCCCGAGTTTTTAAAAAAATCAAACTCGTGGTAAGTACATAGAATGTACGTAGCGGGTACGTCGGAGCCCGTGGATGTCTCATGGTGGCTCGTAATGCTAATGGCAGGTACTCGGGGAAATGTGAAAACTCGTAAAAATTTTCCAAGAGTAAAAAAATACTTGTGATGAAGTACCACGAGTTAGATTCGGGAGAGCTCTTGGGTAAACTCGCATCGTGGGGCAGGGGCTTTACTTGGAAAAGAGTTTCTTAGCCTCATCTCACCTTCAGGCACTTCATCCCATCATTCTGCAGGTCAAGACTTTCGAAGTATGCACTCGGGCACTTTTAAATGTGCTTAACATTTCTGAGTCATCACCTTTTCAGGCTGTGGGTTCCAGCCCCTGCTACCTCTGGATGAAAATGGTTTTCCTCATCGTCCCTCCAATGCCAAGGCCAGTTACTTTAAATTCATGCCGCTGGCTTTTGGCTCCTCTGCTAAAGGAAATGAGGCTCTTTATCAGAGCGCCTCCTTATTTTAAGCACCTCAGTAGACTATCCTCAGCCTCAGTTCTACAAAGAGCAATACCAGTTTATCCAACCTTTCTTCACAGCTACAATCTTCCAATCCTGGCAATATCCTTATAAATCCCCCCCCCCCCCCCCCCCCCCCCCCCCCTGCAGTCTTTCCAGTGCAATCATTTCTGTGCCGTGATGTGGTGATCAGGATTCAGTCTGTAAATTAACAAGTGCTGAGTACAGTAGAGACCAGGAGCTACAGATGCTGGTTTACAAAAGAAGGCACAGACTGTTTGAGAAGCTCGGCTGGTCGGGCAGTATCTCAGGAGAGTATAGAAGTTTCAGATCAGGATCCTTCTTCTGACAGCTTGACGAAGAGTCCTGACTGAAGAGTTCAGAAAGAGATATAACCATATAACATACAACCATATAACAATTACAGCACGGAAACAGGCCCTCTCGGCCCTTCCAGTCCGTGCCGACCATTTGTTTTCCCCTAGTCCCATCTACCTGCACTCAGACCATACCCCTCCATTCCCTCCACGTCCATATACCTATCCACTTTACTCTTAAATGTTAAAATCGATCCTGCCTCCACCACTTCTGCTGGAAGCTCATTCCACACAGCCACCGCCCTCTGAGTAAAGAAGTTCCCCCTCACGTTACCCCGAAACTTCTGTCCCTTAATTCTCATGTCATGCCCTCTTGTTTGAATCTTCCCTACCCTCAATGGGAAAAATGTATCCATGTTAACTCTGTCTATCCCTTTCATCATTTTAAATACCTCAATCAAGTCCCCCCTTAACCTTCTGCACTCCAAAGAATAAAGACCTAACTTGTTCAACCTTTCTCTGTAACATAGTTGCTGGAACCCTGGCAACATTCTAGTAAATCTCCTCTGTACTCTCTCTATTTTGTTGACATCCTTCCTATAACTAGGCGACCAAAATTGTACACCATACTCCAGAATTGGTCTTACCAATGCCTTGTACAATTTTAACATTACTTCCCTACTCCTATATTCAATGCTCTGATTTATAAAGGCCAGCACACCAAAGGCTTTCTTTACCATCCTATCTACATGCGATTCCACCTTCAGGGAACTATGCCCAGTTATTCCTAGATCCCTCTGTTCCACAGCATTCCTCAATTCTCTACCATTTACCATGTACGTCCTATTTTGATTTGTCCTGCCAAGATGAATTCAAATCTCATCACACCTGCTCGAGAAGTTTACTTTTATTTCTTAAACAAATTCCTCATGATAAAAAACAACTCGTATCAGTAATGGTCTGTTTGTTGCAGAACTTCATCCAAATGACAGAGAAAGACAAATCAGAGAAAGAGGTCTGCCATTCATCCTTAGTCTGGTCTTAGAGTAGCTCCAGACGCGCAGCAAAATCATTCATTATTAACCGGCCTCTGCAATTGTGTGGCATCCCACACAGTTGGACCAAACCACTGCAGCAAAAAAAAAACACAATAACACAAGTTCATGTGAAGCATCACTACAACAAATAGGGATGGGCATTATATGTTGGTGTTGCTGAAGACACCCACAAGAGAATACAAGCAATCCATGTTTTGATTGAAACAGGTAGTTTGGCCCACCGAGTCCATGCTATCCATCATCCGTTCACATTAGTTATCTGAAAACAGTTTGGGTTTCTCATATGCAATGTGCAGAACTAAAGAAATGGATATGAGCTCTACTTGCATGGAGCTACATTATGGTGACATGCCGATGCTTCCAAAATGGTGTGACCACTCCAACTCCATGCCATTTCCTTGGTTTCTAATGTAGCCAGTGATGTCCTGCCCCAGTCTGTATTGAAATTGCACTTTAACTTTACTTTGAATGTCAATGTAGCACGAGGTTTAAATAAGCTATGTTTTGCAAGTAGCATACGAGGAGTTTTGGACTGTTATGCACGAGTTGACAGCTGAATGCCAAGGTTTAGAAAGAGTGGCAAACATACAATTTGTTATACTTCCTGCCATGACTAATTTTGTAAATCTCATGCTGCATATTGCCTGGTATTAAATTGCAAGCCCCTTCGATTATTCAGATCTTCCAAGCATTATAATTTGATAAAATAGAAGTAGAGAGCTTGACTAATTGATGATATTGTGTTTAATGGAATGATGTCAGTGTTGTCAATATTAATCGGTCACATTAAAAAAGCGTGAAGTGTATAGAAATCAGAAACTATATTACATCTTGAAACGGAGATATCATCAGCGAGCACATTTTGGTTAACTTGTAGAAACAAGGAACTGCAAATGCTGCTTTACAAAAAAAAGACACAAAATGCTGAAATAGCTCAGCAGGTCAGGCAGCAGCTCTGGAGAACTTGGGTAAGTTATCCATGTTGTCCAGGGATGTTGCTTTACCCTCTGAGTTACTCAAGCACTTTATGTCTATTTACTGTAAACTTTACTTTAAAGACACAGCGCGGGAACAGGCCCTTTGGCCCACCGAGTCCGTGCTGACCAGCGATCCCCATACTCTAGCACTATACACCACACTAGAGACAATTTACAATTTTAACGAGCCAATTAACTTACAAACCTGTACATCTTTGGAGTGTGGGAGGAAACCGGAGCACCCGGATGAAAACCCAGTTACAGGGAGAATGTGCAAACTCCATATAGAGAGTATCCATTGTCAGGATTGAACCTAGGCCTCTGGAGCTGTAAGGCAGCAACTCTACTGCTGCATCACTGCTTTACCCAAAACTTAACTCACAAGGTTTGCAATGAGGCACCAAGACACAAGGGTAAAATTCATCCACATATGGCTTAAATGCATGTATTTGAAACCATGTCCATCAAGGTATATGGTGTGTAATGTTTCTACAGGGAGGTAAGGCCCTTCATGAGAGATATAATCATACAATCCAATTCATGATGAGGGCCTAGTACTGATTCTGACCTTCAATGCAATACAATAGCTTAAAAGTCTGCAGATTTGTACAGAATGTCTTCAGGTGAATAATCAAAGTAAAAATATGCTGCATTGAGGAAGTATCCCAAATCCATTGCTTCCCCCAGGTCGGACTATCATCCTCTCCACTCATCATATGGATGAAGCGGATATGCTGGGAGATCGAATTGCCATCATTTCTAATGGAAAGTTATGTTGCTGTGGGTCATCGCTGTACCTGAAAAATCAGTTGGGAACGGGTTACTACCTCACCCTGGTCAAGAAAGATTTGGAGGCATCTCTCAGCTCCTGCAGGAACAGCAGCAGCACCATGTCCTACCTGAAAAAGGTGAGTGGGCCTTACATGGTTAATGTGTGAGGAGTCGGTGGCCAGAGTTTCCAAGACAATTTTTGTAGACGGACTGAAGATGGAGGCGCACCTTGCTCAGTCCGCCTTGGCCGATGCAATCTTCCGGTTGCCAAACACTTTAACTCCTCTTCCCATTCCCACACTGACCTTTCTGTCCTAGGCCTCCTCCATTGTCAGTGTGAGGCCAAATGCAAATTGGAGGAACAGCACCTCATATTTTGGCTGGGCAACTTACAACCCAGCAGTATGAATATTGATTTCTCAAACTTCAAGTATCCCTTGCATCCCCTCTGTCTCCATTTCTCCCCTCCCCATGTCATTGTACTAGTTTCACTATCTTCCTGGGGAGTTTAATTGTCTGTATAATTCATTATCCCCTAGCCCGCAGCCAACCATGGACTGTTTCCTTGGTCATGGTTACTTTTTTGCATACGTTTCATTCATTTGTTCAATATCTCACTGTATCACCGTCTATATCTCTCATTTCCCTTTCCCCTGACTCTCAGTCTGAAAAAGGATCTCGATATGAAACATCACCTAGTCCTTTTTTCCAGAGCTGACCCACTGAGTTGCTCCAGCTTTTTGTGTCCATCTTCTTTTATTTGGACTGATGGGTATATATATTCTATTGGTTTCTTTCACAGGATGACAGTGTTTCTCAAAGTAGTTCAGACGCTGGACTTGGCAGTGATCAGGACAGTGATACTACGACAATAGGTAAGCACAATCCATTCGGTAGCAATTCAGTGGGTCCTATTTACAGCAGCACAGAATGGGTTGGGCATTTTTGTAGTTATATTATTTTAGTACTTCTAAAGAAACAAATAAATATCAGCATTAATAAAATGCTGTTCAGGACGTCAGCCCAATTACGAGTTTTATATAGCTACTTCTGCAATGTAGTCATAGTTGTAATACAGGAAAGGCAACACAAGTTATGCACCAGCAAGCTCCCACAAATGCCAATGTAATAATGCCAAAGCAATTTTATTTTGTAACTTGGAGTGATGGATAAATATCATGCAGGTCACCTGAGATAATTACCCCTTTCTTCTTCAAAATCATGCTATTCTTTTTGTGTCAGCATGAAGAGAAGTGGCTTTTCTGACAGAAGGCATTTCCAGTTGTGAAGCGATCCCTCAGTCCTTAGTGCTAGTCTGTGTGTGTCAGACCTGAGTGCAAGTTGGACATCTGTTGAAAGGAGGAGAGGCGTCTGATCTCTCAAATCTTCTCTTTTAGGTTGCAGAATAATATAAGCTGAAGGTAGTCCAACCAGATGCCAGTGTTGGTTGCGACCCCACGCTCACCATGGCTGTCCTCTTCTCAAGAGTGAAGAGTGTTTTATTGTCATATGTCCCAGATAGAACAATGAAATTCTTACTTGCAGCAGCACAACAGAATATATAAACAAAGTACTCTGCAAAAAATGTAATAAACGGGAAAAAGAGTGCAGTGTGTATGTGTGTGTGGGTGTGTACACACACGCACGCACGCACGCACGCACACACACACACACACACACACACACACACACACACATATATAATGTGCCTTTCCAAGCACTCTTAATCAAAGGATGATGTGGTCTATCAAGCTCAGTCCTGTAATATATTAACACTCAATGGGATTGCCAATAAGACCAGTACTGTCATCCTGCAGCATTACTAATAACTGTCCCCTTTTACTCTCCGTTTTCTAGATGTTTCGGCAATCTCCAATCTGATCTTAAAGCACGTGGCAAATGCTCGATTGGTCGAAGACATTGGCCATGAATTGACGTACGTGTTGCCTTATGAGGCTGCCAAAGATGGTGCTTTTGTGGAACTTTTCCATGAGATGGATGACAGGCTCACCGACCTGGGAATATCCAGTTATGGAATTTCTGACACCACCCTGGAAGAAGTAAGCATTCCAAACTCTCCGCTGCATGTTCGGTTTTAGCCCAGCCATTTGCTCTTTAATCCATCAGCACTGACAAGGATCAACCTGACTGTGTTTGGTATTGTCTTTGGGTAGTGTCATGAAAGTACTACGATGAGGGTTCCGCTCTTCGTTGTTGTGATATTCCCTTAACAATCTGCAACATTTGATCGTGTGTGACGCCTGAAGCAAAATCACCCAAGCTTTCTGTGCCTTCTACTGAGGTTGATTTATACTCAGTGAGGCCCCTGTTCAAACTTCATATTCTAGGATGACAAAAGATAAAGTGTCACTGGGAAACTAAAAGGATCACATCACTTTTAGGGAAAATGCAACAAAAGCATGATGTTGTTGAGGAGGGTACACAAAAGGCTGGAGAAACTCAGCGGGTGCAGCAGCATCTAAGGAGCAAAGGAGATAGGCGACGTTTCGGGTCGAGACCTTTCTTCAGACTGGTCAGGGATCAGGGAAACGAGAGATATAGACGGTGATGTGGAGAGATAAAGAACAATGAATGAAAGATATGCCAAAAAGTATCGATGATAAAGGGAACAAGCCATTGTAAGCTGTTTGTGGTGTGAAAATGAGAAGCTAGTGCAACTAGGGTGGGGGAGAGAGATAGAGAGAGGGAATGCCAGTGCCCGAGGGCTGAGGGAGAGGTGGGAAGGGGAGGAGACAGCAAGGGTTAACAGAATTGAGAAAATTCAATGTTCAAGCCCAGAGGATGCAGACTCCCCAAGCAGAATATGAGGTGCTGTTCCTCCAACTTGTGGTGTTGCTCACTCTGGCCGTGAAGGAGGCCCAGGACCGAGAGGTCAGATACGGAATGGGAGGGGGAGTTGAAGTGCTGAGCCACCGGGAGGTCGGGTTGGTTAATGCGGACCGAGCGGAGGTGTTCGGCGAAACGATCGCCAAACCTCCGCTTGGTCTCACCGATATAGATCATCTGGCATCTGGAGCAGCGGATGCAGTAGATGAGGTTTGAGGAGGTGCAGGTGAACCTCTGTCGGACCTGGAAGGACTGCTTGGGTCCCTGAAAGGAGTGGAGGGGGGAGGTGAAGGGACAAGTGTAGCATTTCTTGTGGTTGCACTTTGTCCCTTCACCACAGTTTGCAAGGAAATTCCTTCCCTAATTAATACTTAACACTCAGTATGGAAGAAGAATGCTTTATTGCTTGTCTGAGCCTGATGGTTTATAGCCCCCTCTGTAACTCTCACCATTGCCCAGCCTATCTGTGATGTTACCTGCTCATTGCGCATTAATCATGCTGTCTAAGCAAAAATAAATCTCCAATTTTTTCTAACATGAGAAGAACTGAAAGATTTAAAATTGTCAAACTTTTTAGGATTTGAAAAACCAGCAATACCACTTTATAGATCAGTGTAACCCCTTCCCTGTCCCCCCACCACCCAGTTTCCCATTACTCCTCCATACAGGTCTCTATCCACTTTACTCCTGCTCATGTTCCTTTCCTTGATCTCCAACCCTTTCCTCCACTGGGAGCCCCATTTTTCTTCTTGCCCCACCCCACTCCTTCATTCCCTTCCACCCAATTATCTTCCCTCCGATTCCACATTTCACTCCCCATTTTCCTTATCGGATTCCATATCTGCACCCTTTTGTTTGGAGTTTGTCTATAAATTACCATTGCAGTGGCTGCAGGCTTTCTGATGGGCAAAGTGGAAACAATCATAAAACACATCTTGCCTGGAGCAGAGCTTGACAAGTTAGGTGCTGTAAGGCGACATCTTCTGAAACTGGGATCAAAACCTTAGAATGAGGGGTGTTATCTGGCTGTGCAATATGGGGATTTATTCATACAAAATGTCTTAGTAATTCTCTTTTTCAGGGAGTGGCAGTTGATTAGTGACTGAATGTATAAATCCAAAACCAATAGATATTTGGATGCCAAGGGAGCCAAGGATTTAGGGATTAGGTGAGCCTGGATGAGATGGAGGATAATCTTATTGAACACAGGAACACGAATGAGAAGCTGCACTGTTTAAATTATGAAAACTAGGGGTTAACCATTATGTGCTTTTCCAGAAAATACATTAAAATTTATTTCTAATGTTCTTTATATTTTCTATCTGCAGATATTCCTTAAGGTTGCAGAAGATCATGGAGTGGATGCTGAAATCTCAGGTAACCTCATGTGTGCCGAGTACTTTGACAATCCACACTCTTCCCTGCCTCAAAATCTATATCCAGGGTTCTTCTTCATATCCCCAAGTCGTACAAAACGTACAGATTCTGCAAAAAGTGATGGACATAAATTGTTTTTTTAGCATGTGGAAGCAAATCTGCTGGTAGGTATAATCAAGGTCAGAATCAGAATCAGAATAGTACTTTATTTGCCAAGTTTTGCAACATACGAGGAAATTCATTTGCCAAGTCAGTCATACAAATAAAAAGTAACAGATCACCCAAAACACATTTTAACATCAACATCCACCACAGTGACTCCTACACATTCCTCACTGTGATGGAAGGCAAAATAAAATTCACGTCCCTTCCCTTTGTCCTTCCGCGGTCAGGGGCCTCAAGCCCTCCGTTAACTGGACGATCTTGACTCCCATAGCGGGCAGTGTTCAGGCCGTCCGCGTCGAGGTGATCAGCTTCCGCATCGGGGGGATGTCAGCTCCCCCGTGCTGGACGATCGAACCTCGCGTCGGGGCTGATTGAACCTTCCGCGACGTTGGAGCTCCCGACTCAGCCTCCCCAGAGACTGCGGTATCTTGATGGTAAGTCCGCAACCACAGTTGGAGCGATCCCAGGCAAGGGAACAGCTCCGATGTTAAGTCCGCTCCTCCCAGTGGGGTTCCCGACAGTCTGAGGAGGCCTCCAGCTCCTTTGATGGAAGCCGCAGAGTGCCCGGAGAATATGATCCGAAAATTAATCGCATCACCAGCAGGGTAAGAACCTGAAAAAAAGTTTCCCCCGATCCCCTCCCCCTCCCCCCACATAAAACAAACCGGAGAACATTAAAACAAACTTTTAACACACTAAAAAATTTTAAAAAGATGAAAAAACAGACTTCTGGCGGAGCAGCCATTGTACGGCGCCCCTGGTGGTATTTTCGTATAAGGTGAACAAGAAGGGTCTCAACCCAAATGTCACCCATTACTTCTATCCAGAGATGCTGACTGTCCTGCTGGTTTACTCCTGCATTTGTGTCTAAATAGTAGCAGAGTTGTCCTTTAGGCAATTCCCTCTGACTTCATAAGTACCCATCAAAATTGGCCTGCATTCTCCAAATCATTGCCGTGAATTGTTAAATGAAGATGGCTGTTACGAAGTCCACCTACTTCTTTAAAATTTGAAGGTTGTAACCTGCTTTTGTGAAATGTTACCATACATCAGATTGGTTTTGTTTCATTTTATTGGATTGGATTAGCTTTCTTCTAAAACACAGCTATAGCTTTTACCTCTGATACACTTTCTTTTAGTTTTAGAGACAGTTCAGACCTTTTGGACTTAACCATTGCGTGGTTGGGCTGACGTCGTAAAGTCGCAGAAAATATGTCACAGACAGAAGCACATCATAGTCCTTGATCAGTATCCCTGTGTAATCAAGTATTGAAACATTAATTTGTTAATCAATCTTTGTTTCATGGAGCCTAAACAAGAAACCAAAATTGGCAAAATTCTAAATTATACCTAGCACTTCTTTTAGAAACATAGAAAATAGGTGCAGGAGTAGGCCATTCGGCCCTTCGAGCCTGCACCGCCATTCAATATGATCATGGCTGACCATTCATTTTATAATTTTCGGAAAGGGCACAATAAGTGATACCAGTATCTATTTGCCATCATTAATTCCTTTGAAGGGGTTGGGATGAGCCTTCTCTCTAGTTAAGGTGCAACAACGGAGATGATGTGACTGAATTCAGACCCAGTGTCAATGAAGGATTTGAAGATGTTTCCATTTACTTGAAGCCCTTCTCCTCCTCGGTGCTAGGTGTGGAAGTTGGTGATGAAGAAGCCTTAGCTAGTTGGTGTCATGCATTTTTTAGATAGCATATATACCGTAGCCAATGTTTATATTCGCAACTGCAACATTGACAAGCTTCTAATCCTTGGTTACCCGCAGCATTTACAGGGCAGAAAGACAGCAGCTATGTCACTGAGTTTCTTGGTAGTTAGCTAGCTTTTTCTCATTTAAGATTGTCCTTTTCAAGTTTTGTAAATATAAAAACCCAGCTTGCACACTGTATCTCACTGAGTTAAGGCTGACCTAACCAATTAATGTGATTTCACTTCAGATGGCACAATCCCTGCCTGCCGAAACAGGAGATCGCGGTTTGTTGACAAACAGAGTTGCCTCCGACCATTTACTGATGATGACGATGTCAATGAAGTGAATGATTCAGAAGCTGACCCAGGTAAATACAGTTGAAAGATGGTGTATCATCATAACATTGCCTCCAAGGGTACATAAACCAATGGCAACCTCTCACTTGTTAAGCTCCATTTTAAATTATATACAATGGCTTGCAAAAGTATTCATACCCCTTGAACTTTTCCACATTTTGTCATGTTACAGCCACAAACGTAAATGTATTTTATTGGGATTTTATGTGATAGACTAACACAAAGTGGTGCATAATTGTGAACTGGAAGGAAAATGGTACATGGTTTCCAAATTTTATTACAAATAAAAAACTGAAAAGTGTGGCGTGCAAAAGTATTCAGCCCCCCTGAGTCAATACTTTGTATAATCACCTTTCGCTGCAATTACAGCTGCAAGTCTTTTGGGGTATGTCTCTACCAGCTTTGCACATCGAGAGACTGAAATTTTTGCCCATTCTTCTTTGCAAAATAGCTCAAGCTCCGTCAGATTGGATGGAGAGCGTCTGTGAACAGCAATTTTCAAGTCTTGCCTGAGATTCTCAATTGGATTTAGGTCTGGACTTTGACTGGGCCATTCTAACACATGAATATGCTTTGATCTAAACCATTCCATTGTAGCTCTGGCTGTATGTTTAGGGTCGTTGTCCTGCTGGAAGGTGAACCTCTGACCCAGTCTCAAGTCTTTTGCAGACTCTAACAGGTTTTCTTCTAAGATTGCCCTGTATTTGGCTAAATCCATCTTCCCATCAACTCTGACCAGCTTCCCTGTCCCTGCTGAAGAAAAGCATCCCCACAGCATGATGCTGCCACCACCATGTTTCACAGTAGGGATGGTGTGTTCAGGGTGATGTGCAGTGTTAGTTTTCCGCCACACATAGCATTTTGCATTTAGGCCAAAAACTTCAATTTTGGTCTCATCAGACCAGAGCACCTTCCTCCACATATTTGCTGTGTCCCCCACATGGCTTGTGGCGAACTGCAAACAGGACTTCTTATGGCTTTGTTTCAACAATGGCTTTCTTCTTGCCACTCTTCCATAAAGGCCCGATTTGTGGAGTGCACGACTAATAGTTGTCCTGTGGACAGATTCTCCTACCTGAGCTGTGGATCTCTGCAGCTCCTGCAGAGTTACCATGGGCCTCTTGGCTGCTTCTCTGATCAATGCTCTCCTTGCCCGACCTTGCCCGTAAGTTTAGGTGGACGGCCATGTCTTGGTAGGTTTGCAGTTGTGCCATACTCTTTCCATTTTCGGATGATGGATTGAACAGTGCTCCGTGAGATGTTCAAAGCTTGGAATATTTTTTTATAACCTAACCCTGCTTTAAACTTCTCCACAACTTTATCCCTGACCTGTCTGGTGTGTTCCTTGGGCTTCATGATGCCCAAGGAACATTGTTTGTTCACTAATGTTCTCTAACAAACCTCTGAGGCCTTCACAGAACAGCTGTATTTACACTGACATTAGATTACACACAAGTGGACTCTATTTACTAATTAGATGACTTCTGAAGGCAATTGGTTACACTGGATTTTATTTAGGGGTATCAGAGTAAAGGGGGCTGAATACTTTTGCACGCCACACTTTTCAGTTTTTTATTTGTAAAAAAATTTGAAAACCATGTATCATTTTCCTTCTACTTCACAATTATGCGCCACTTTGTGTTGGTCTATCAAATAAAATCCCAATAAAATACATTTATGTTTGTGGTTGTAACGTGACAAAATGTAGAAAAGTTCAAGGGGCGTGAATACTTTTGCAAGCCACTGTATATATAGATGATCTTTCCTTACCACATGATAACACAGAACGACAGTCGGGAAAGTCCTGCAATGATGAGGCTTTCTGTTCATCTCATTACTGTACATACTGTACTATGGTCACTTTGAAAGAACCGTCAAATGAAAACAAAAACCTTCGCAGAGCAGCCGTATTAAAGTGAAAGGGACACTTAAAGCCAAGAAATACTTGCATTTGTAAAGTGTATTTCATGTCCCTCACAGCCCAGTGAAAACACCAGTGAAGTACTTTTAAAATAATGTCTATCTTGCAATGTATGAACCATGGCAACCAATTCATATATCACATAGAGTGAGTTCACGAGCAAAGAGCAAGGAAATATATCCACAAGTTACTCTTGCATTCCCTCTCTCCCCATCCCTCCTCCACCCAAGTCGTACCAGCATCCAAGTTGTCTTGTTTAGTCTCATTTTCTGTGCTCTTTCTCACCTAGGACACAGCTAACAATGGCATATTTCCTTTATCATCATTACCTTTTTGCATATCTTTCATTATTTGTTCTTTATCTCACTACATCACCGTCTATATCTCTTGTTTCCCTTTCCCATGACTCACAGTCTGAAGAAGGGTCTTGACCTGAAACATCACCTACTCCTTTTCTCCAGAGAAGCTGACTGACCTGTGATTACATTAGACTGCCACAGTTCTCTTGTTATCTCAACATTCTTTCACTGCATTATTGAGCTGGTTTATGATCTTTACCATTCACTCTCAACTTTATCATTCTCGTGTTTCACAGGAATTAGTGTAAAGTGGAAATTAGGCCATAGAACACTCTCTCCGATGTTGATCCTTTCACTCAGTTTTTAGCAGCTCGACCGTGGACACAACCAGGAATAGCACCTCATATTTCACGGGTAGCTTACACCCCCGCGGTATGAACATTGACTTCTCTAACTTCAAATAGCCCTTGCTTTCTTTCCCTCTTCATCTGTCCCCCTTCCCCGTTCTCCTACCAGTCTTATCGTCTCTGACTACATTGTACATCTGTCCCGCCCACTCCCATGACATCAGTCTGAAGAAGGGTCTCGACCCCAAAACGTCACCCATTCCTTCTCTCCAGAGATGCTGCCTGTCCCGCTGAGTTACTTCAGTAATTTGTGTCCACAAATGTTTCCAGTTTCTTCTGCTCTACCCTTCCGCTCTGTCTAAACTATTTCATTTAGCTGTCTTTATTGGCATGGACAGAGTTTCAGTCACAAGTGTTAACTCTTGGATAATTCATTAAACCAAAAACCCCAATGACCATATGTGTGCCCTTTAACCAACTTCTCCATTATAGATTATTTTGTGACCATAATGTTACTTTGGAATATGTTAGCTACGGTGTTTCTGATATCATAAGAGTGATTAAGTTTCAAACATACATTGGCTGTAAAACTCCTTGAGATATTTTTGAGGGATAAAATACACTACATTATTTTTCAAGAAAATAAGTCATTTTAATGTTACATCTTTATCATTATGTTGCAAACTCATTGAGATTGCTAAGGAGTAACAAGTGCGCACATGATTTGTTTTATTTTGAGTGATTACATTTTGTTGCAACAGAAATTGGTACTTCTGTGTGCAGTTATAAGTGAGCAATTAGTTATATTTGAAACATTCTTGGATGCATTTGCAGAGTCTCGGGAAACCGACTTCTTGAAAGGGCTGGATGGGAAAGGATCCTATTCTGTGCAAGGCTGGAATCTCATGAGGCAACAGTTTGTGGCATTGTTCTGGAAGCGACTGATTTATGCCAAGCGTAGCAGGAAAGGAATCTTTGCTCAGGTAAGCCTGCTTCCTGTTCGAATTGATGGAACGGGGTATGTAGCGAGCTGTCAAAGGTTTCAAAGGTCTTTTATTGTCATGTGTACCAATTAAGATACAGTGGTATGCAAATTAAAATACAGCCTTACTAAAAAAGCAACAAGACACACAACTACATAAAAGTTAACATAAACATCCACCACAGCGGATTCCCCACATTCCTCACTGTGATGGAAGGCAGGCAATAAAGTCTAATCTTCTTCCCTCAATTTTCTCCCGCAGTCGGGGCTGTCGAACCATCCGTCAGGGCGATCAAAGCTCCCGCAGTTGGCGGTCGAAGCTTCCACGTTGGGGCGATTGAATCCCCTGTGTTAGGGCACTGAAAGCCCCCATGTCAGGGCGATCGAAGCACCCGCTTTGGGGCGATCAAAGCTCCTGCGGCTTGGAGTTCCCGATGTCTGTCTCTAACCAATCCGAGAGCTCCATGATGTTAAAGTCCACAGGCTCCAGCATTGTTAGTCTGGTGTTAAAGCAAATAAGGTCAATTAGCTCAGAGGAAAAACAAGGAACTGCAGATTTGATTACAAAAAAAAAGACACAATTTTCTAGAATAACTCAGTGCGTCAGGTAGCATCTCTGGAAAACATGAATAGGTGACGTTTTGGGTCAGGACCCTTCATCAGACTGATTGTGATTGAGCATGGGAAAAAATAAAACTAGAAGAGAGGAGAGGAAGGACAAAGCCTGACAAGTGATACGTAGATACAGGTCAGTGGGCGTTGATATGTAGTTGGTTGGAGAAAAGCAGAGGTGAAAAGACAAAATGTGTGAAATAAGGCCAGAAGGAGTGTGAATTGTGAAGCCAGAGGAAGGAATACAGATGGAAGAGGAGAGGGCAGAAATGGACGTGCATCCAGGTGGGGGACAAGCAAGGTTGTTGTAAGTTAACTAAAATTGGAAAATTCATTGTTCATACCATTAGGTTGTAAGCTTTCCAAGTGGAACACAAGATGCTAATCTTCCAGTTTGCATGTGGCTTCACTCTAGCAATGGAGGACGCACAGGACAGAAAAGTCAGATTGGGAATGGGAAGGGTTAAAATGGTTGGAAGCAGGGAGATCTGGGCGTTCTTGATGGACTGAGCATGAGTGTTCGACAAAATGGTTGCCGAGTCTGTGCTTGGTTTCGATGACATGAAGGAGGCTACGTCAGGAACACTGGGTACAGTCGAGGAGGTTAGAGACGAGATGCCTCTCTGTCTTGTTTGAAGACAATAGGTTATGTTAAGGAACATCAGATTTTAAATGAGAGGATGGGACAAATCTCATGTAAACTGCGTGCAGTAATGCTTTGGAGTATCAAATGGACAAGCCTGATTTTTACATAAAAGAATACATTTGTTGTTTTCTAGATTGTGCTTCCAGCGGTCTTTGTATGCATTGCGCTGGTGTTCAGCCTGATCGTGCCTCCATTCGGTAAATATCCCAGCCTGGAGCTGCACCCCTGGATGTACGATGAGCAGTATACATTCATTAGGTACGTCTTCAAATGCACACACTGGTTAAAATGGGCTGAGTGCATTCCTGTTAAACCAAGGCCATTTGTTCAATGGATCTCAGAAGGAATCACTGTTCCTCAATTTGGAAAATGATTTCCAAGCTATTTAGGATGAGCAATAGCTCAACAAACAAAACAACAGTTGTGAAGAACTGAGCTCAATTAAATGTTCTGGCCATGGCTCCAAAATTGGTTGTCATGAATTTCAACCAACCTGATATCTGCACAACTGTCATGAATTTCTGTTTTATGAAATTGCACACTGCTGCTTTATAACATTGGACCTGCAGGGGAGCTAGTTGCTTTGAGTCAAGCTCCTGCCAAATTAATCATTGTGGTTCCACATAATCCTGGTTCTTGTATCAAAGGATGGATAATGGATCCCAAAAGTCATTGGCAGCATGGATTATGAAGAGGATTTAGGGAAGCTCTAGGAGGATGCCAAATTAAGGGGTGAGGATGTCACAAGTGGAATACAACGTGGAAATAAAATGTATCGGAGACCTGTTGTGGGGCCGACAATAATAAAACAGTGTTCAATACCATGTTGGAATAATTTACTAAGTACTCCATAAAGGAGCAATGCAGCTTTTCATACATATCTGGCATATCGAGCATTGGAAGTGTCCATTTCTTTTGAATTGTTGAAGCTCTTGTGTTATGTTTGGCTCTAATGGGAAATTCGTTACACATCTAAATTTAGAATAGGCCCTGTTAAAACAGCGATGGACTGAGATGGCGCAGAAAATTATGGTTTTGCTGATTGAAGATAGTAAGCGCATATAACTTTCATCCTTAGTGATGTGGATGCCAATGATCTTTCTGCCAATTAGTTTACCCCCTCCCTGGTCAGACATACCACTGGCTAAGAACCTTCAGATCTTAGTATAAGAACCATTGACGTATACAACACAGATGGAGACCAGATGCTGCAAAGTTATTCCAAATGTGCTTAATCAACTGAATAAAAATTATCCAGCTGCTAGAGGAGGATTAGAGCGTACGTCTCCAGATCATTAATCCTCTGGATTTTACCACTGGTTGAATGAGATTTGAACGTCTGCTTTGATCTGCAGTTAACTGGTCTTCCAGTGAGTTAGAGTGTTAGGAAGCTAACTCAGCCAGTCAGAGAGAAGATAAGAAAGGACAATCACCAAAAAAACAGGTGTAGAAACATAGAACAATAACTGTATGAATGATATTTGCCAAATGATTGTGCAGGAAAGGGTGAGGTTGATTTTTTTGTTTGTGCAGATCCTATTGCTAGCTTAGCTTGCCTTGAGATCACTGATTTTCCTGTTTATCTTCTTTGCAGTAATGATGCCCCTGGAGATGCGAGTATAGCAAAACTGATGGATTCTCTTGTTAATAAACCAGGATTTGGGACGCGGTGCATGAGAGGAGACCCTATTCTGTGAGTACATTGCTGATGCTGCTATATGCATATCTTATAAAGCACACATTGGATTTTGTGTGGAAAGAGGATCTAATCTGAGAAATATTAATTCCTGAACCTGTGCAGATTTAGCTCTGATTCAATTACTGAAAATTACATATAAATTAGCCGTTCCCAACTGCAATTAATTTAAACATAACTTACTTTAAACAACTCCCACCCCCCCCCCCCCCCCCCCCCCCCCTCCCTACACCCCCAACCCTAACCTCAGTATGTTGCCAGGAGTGATGGTGGAAGCAAATGTGATGTGTTTGAGGGTTTTAGATAGGCAGATGAATGTGGAAGGAATGGAGGGATATAGATTACAAGCAGGCAGAGGAGATTAGTTTAACTTGACATTATGTTCGGCACAGACACAGAGGGCCAAGAGGCTGGTTCCTGTGCTGTGCTGTTCTATGTTCAATGTTCCTCTCGTGCAGCACGATGCTGTTCCCAGAATGTGTATTAATCACTGTCCCAAGATTACCTTGAAAATTCCTCCAACTTTATCCCAAGTTGGGAAGAACAAATCCAAGTGATTCTCTTACATCATATTTATCCTCGATTTATATCCATCTCCATGGAAACTGGTCTTCAGGCGTAATTTTGCTCAAATCAATCAGTTTGATTCAGAGCTAATGTACCTACTCTGAATCCTGACCCACATTGTGACTTCCCAATAAAAATATATAACAGGGAAGACTGATCAGATTGCTAATCTTTTTGCAAGAAAAGTGGCATCTGAGACGTAATCTGATGCAGGCCTGTAAAATTAGAACATAGTCCTAAAGAAGGTCCTACCTGTAGGTAATCTAAAATATGGGAGCAAAAGCATAAGACTATCATTGATAAATCAGCAGAAACGTGAGAGCATGCAACGTTGTGCCAAAAGAGATGCGACAAAAGCACCAAGGCATGTATTGGAAGGTAAACTGATATGTGAGAGAAAAATGAAGGGTATATTGAGATGAAATCATCATGGAAGATAATCAGATAAAGAATCAACCCGAATGGCCTGTTTTTGTGCTCTACAACCACACATGTTACATGTCCAAGTATTTATTTAATGAATGGTCTCTCCTGTCCTTTGGTTCATAGGAATAGCAGTGGATTGTGTTGTTTAATGGATTGCTCATTGCCTTTTTGCCCGTGTTGTCAACTGCACCATGATGCTTTTCTGTTAAACCCAGGTTGTGCAATTATAACTATACTGTCTGGCCAAATGCTGGGAGATGTCAAGATAAATAGTTGTTTGTCTTGTTTATTGCTTGTCTCAGGGATGTTGCATGTGAGCCCACAAATGAGGAATGGATTACTCCACCTGTACCAGATTCTGTAATGGATATCTTCCTCAAAGGGAACTGGACAATGGAAAACCCTTCACCTTCATGCCAATGTAGTGATAACGATGTGAAGACAATGCTTCCATCATGTCCTCCAGCAGCTGGTGGGCTCCCTCCTCCTCAGGTTTGGAAACAGTTAATTTTGATAAAGCTAATCTAGTTTAAGTGTGCTAATTGACCATGACTATTTGGTCATTCAGCTTCAGTTAGATCTAAGTATAGTTTGGATTAATGAGTTTTTTGGCAAATTAAGAGCCATCACCAAGAAGGTGAATTGTGTTTGCCTATTGGGTGTACATTGTAATATTATTAATCATGCTCTGAATACCTGAAGATGGGCCCTGACCTGAAACACAGCTGTCCATTTCCCTCCACCGATGCTGCCAGGCCTGTTGAGTTCCTGTAACACTTTGTTTTGTTTTGAGGGTAAAATATGAATAGAAAAGCAAAAATATAGACACAAGGAACTGCAGATGCTGGTTTGCAAAAAGGACACAAGGTGCTGGGTAACTCAACAGGTCAGGCAGCATCTCTGGAGAACAGGGATAGGCAAAGTTTCATGTCGGGACCTTTCATCAGACTTCTCCAATGATGATTCTTGACTGAGTTACTCCAGCCCTTTATGTCCTTTTTAGAGAAAAATATATTTTGGTTAGAAAAATATTTCACTGGAAGATGCCAAGTCTTGGTGAACAACCTGAGTTGTAGAAACTACCATAAATGATATGTTTAAGAAAGAACTGCAGATGCTGGAAAAATCGAAGGTAGACAAAAAAGCTGGAGAAACTCAGCGGGTAAGGCAACATCTATGGAGCGAAGGAATAGGCGTCGCTTCAGGTCGAGTCTGAAGAAGGGTCTCGACCCAAAAACATTGCCTATTCCTCACTCCATAGATGCTGCCGCACCCGCTGAGTTTCTCCAGCTTTTTTGTCCACCGTTAATGATATGATATTTTTGTCTATGATTTGTACTATAGGGTGCACTGCTTAAATTGATGGAAATAATTTATTTTATTTTATTCATTCTTGTGCATATTGCAAATGCTTAGGTTTCTGCAGCATTAAACCTCTGCAAATCCAGCCATAAACCCCACTTCCGGAAAGTTAAGCTATTTTCAGCACTATCTTAAGATGCATGCTTTACTTATTTAGATTAAAGGAAGCAAATATGACAACAATGTGCCTACAATGAACTGTTTTGCAATCACTGAAAAGATTAACATTCTTTATTCCTTTCCCATCCTTCTAGATTAAATTGAACTCTACGGACATCCTTCAGAACGTGTCGGGCAGAAATGTGTCAGACTACCTGGTGAAAACATATGCACAGATCATTGGGAGAAGGTAAGGTGAAAATCTTTTTCAAATCATGTTGTTGATGCACAGTGAGAAAAAGGGCTGCACCAGATATAACATTATTGGTCACAAGTTCATGTTATAGTAGAATTAGACCATTCGACCCATCAAATCCATGCCACCATTCAATCATGGATAATCTCTGCCCCCTGATGCCATTTTCTTGCCTTCTCCCAATAATCCTTGACACCTGTTCTAATCAAGAATTTGTCTATCTTGGCCTTAAAAATATCCACTGACTTGGCCTCCACACCCCTCCATGGCAATGAGTTCCACAGATTAACTACCCTCTGACTGAAAATGTTCCTCGCCACCAACTTTCTAAAAGAGCACCCTTTAATTCTGAGGCTATAACCTCTGGTCCTAGACTCTCCCGCCAGTGGAAACATCCTTTCCACATCCACTCTATCTATGCCTTTCATTAATGAGGTCCCCCCTCAACCTTCAAAACTCCACCGAGTAGAAGCCCAGTGCTGTCAAATGCAAAAATGTTGCAGTTGTAGTATTCACATTCAATTAATATTTGGCTTTGTGCCTTTAGTTTAGTTTAGAGATGTTTTAGAGCTGTTTGTTTAGTTGAGAGATGTCAGAGATATAGTTTTGAGCCTTTGAGTGTCTTAATACCATTTTTGTTTTTTATTTACAGTTTGAAGAACAAGTTATGGGTGAATGAGTTCAGGTAGGTCTGCATCTAATTGCTATACCTTATGGGCCTGTCCCACTTAGGCGACTTTTTAAGCGACTTCAGGAGACTCTGCGGTTGCCACATGTTCGCGGGTGGTTGCTGGTCAGTCGCCTTCATGGTCGTGAGGAGTTCCCGCATTCAGGGAACTAGTCCTGGCCTCATTATGGTCACCGTGAATTTTGCAACATGTTGAAAAATTAGCGGCGACCAGAATGAAGCTGCCATGGAGAGTAGCAATAATTCTCGTGCTGTAGGTGGGTTGCCAGGAGGTCCTAGTGGGTTGCCAGGTCGAAGGTTCTCGTAGGTTGTGGCCGGTGCTGACCGGTGAATTTCATTGGCTCATTGGGGGGAAAAAACGTAAGCAGTAGTTTTCAGAACCAATGATAACCAACCCGTAATGCTAAATGTCTGACGAACTTCACAGCCATATATCTCTGGCTTCTTAACAGTTGTCTCCACTCCTTCTCCAACCCTTCTCCAACCCCCGTCTCCCCTCCTCTTTTAAAGGACTTGTGTGACCCTTCTTGTACACTGTGCTTTCACCATGTTAATTACAGCGCCAACCTTTTCATCACGGTGTGTGTCTGTATCACATTGGCTTTGCACCGTATGATTTCACTCAGACAGTGCTCCCCCCCCCCCGCTTGCCCTGTCCCCGCCCGCATAACTGGCAGGTGAAGGAAGCAATGTGTGTGTATTCCATTCTGATAGTCGCCATTCCAGTCGCCGGAAAAATCGCCTAAGTGGGACAGGCCCTTTAATTGATATTATTATAAGATCTTTAAAAATACAGCAGGAGATATAAAGCAGATTGTACTTATAAGGGAGATAAATAGAGTTTTAAAAAGTTAAATCTATCCAATAATAATAACTGGACCGAAAGCCTATATTAGTTGACGTGTGGTTCACTGCCTATACAGTTATCCCAGGTAGTGCCTTTTTAACACTCATTCTCACATTTCAATTTACTACTTCATATTATCTCTCAGTCCGTGGCCTCAATTTTCATGACAGAATGTTGCACATTTACTGTAAAGTTGGAGCGTTCTAAAGTTTCATAGACTTGGAGCAAATAAATGTCCCTGTATTTCTAAATGGCCATTCCCTTATGTGCAACATAGCTTTCAGATTTAGAATCACCAGCCCAAAGAAACATTTTCTCAGCTTTTACCCCCTCTATTATACTCTCACACTCTTGGGTGGCTCAAAGAGGACACTTTTTTTTCTCAATCAGGTCAGTATTGAACATGGAAGATCTTACAGTTTGTGTGTGTGGAGTGATTCTGCGCAGATCATTACCTGAATATATTTAGTTTAGCTTGGAGATACAGCATGGAAACAGACCCTCCTGCCCACTAGTGATCCCTGCATATTAACACTCTCCTACACACACGAGGGACAATTTTCATATTTACTAAGTCAACTAACTTACAACCTGTACATCTTTGGAATGCGAGAGGAAACTAAAGAGCTTTGAGAAAACCCATGCAGGTCACGGGGAGAACATACAAACTCTGTACAGACAATATCCGTAGTCGGGATTGAACCCGGGTCTCCAGCGCTGCAAGCACTGTAATGCAGCAACTCCACTGCAATGCCATTGTGCCGCTTCTAAAATATCAAAATATTTGAGGGCTTATTGTGACAAAGGAACTTCCACTCAACCAGGGAGGGAAGCAGCTACTGATATGTATTTGTTTCCTAGGTATGGCGGGTTTTCACTTGGAGGAGAGAGCTCTCCATTCCTGGGTTCACGTGAGGAGATTACGCAAGCCATACTTCGCTTAAAGCAAGCACTTGATTTAACGCAGGTTAGTATCGGATATTTTGCAGTCAAACCCTCTGTGAAATTCATAGTCATAGTGAAAAAACAAAACTGTTTTGCCAACAGAAACACAGTTTCTACAGTGTATACTGAATTACGAGTTGAGTTACTGCTGCTCCTAAGCCTTTCTGGAATTCCCCTTTGTTCCCTGCAGCTTGTTCCTAGCACTTGTGCCATGGGTGCTTTAGGCAGGTATGCAGACCAATGATAATGGACCTTCAAGTTGGATAATCAACATCTATTTCAATCTCTAGGAACGTGTAGGAAGGAACTGTAGATGCTGGTTTAAACTGAAGATAGACACAAAATGCTGCAGTAACTCAGTGGGACAGGCAGCATCTCTGGAGAGAATGATTGGGTGATGTTTCAGGTCGAGACCTTTCTTCAGACCGAGTCCATTCCTTCTATCGACGATGCTGCCTGTCCCGCTGAGTTTAGCAATGTTACAACACTTTGAGATTTTAAAAATCAAGTCTGCAATTTATCCCATCAGATAAAGCATAAAAATAAATTTAATTTGACACCTAATTCACTTTCATATCTTCGGTATTAAAAAAGTTATGGCCATTTTCATACTCAGAAATTAGCATCTTGTTCCCTATTGCTTTTCCATTGACTTAACACAAAAGCTGAGATCAAGGACAGTCAAAAGCCCATAACTTTCTTAAAAATTAAGAGAACTGAATGAAATTTTCAGTTATTATAGATTGAAGCATTCTGAAACAAATATGAAACAATCTTACTTGGATGACCTGAAATTAAAGCATATAATTAGTTAGTTACCTAATTATAGCCATCTATCCATTTCTTAAGAAAATGTTAACATTTTCAAAAAGCCTAAGTATCCAAATTACATTCACACAAGAATTCACAATATAACATGATTTTTAAATCTCATTGCCATGAATTTATAGGCCAAATGGAAGGAATTTAGTGTTTAATTCCCATAAATGAATGGCCATTTAAATCATCTTGCGAGTGGGTTTTTGTGGAACGCGATCGTTTGGAACGTTGCAGTTTGCGGTGAATTTAACCCCCAGTCGGCAGGAAAAACACTGTCGGTTTGTATATTTTCTAAGTCGCCTTTTCGCAACATGAAATTTTGATTAAAGACATCCTAAGAAGCACGTTTTTATGTAAAAATAAACTGTGTACCTTGGTTTGTCCTCTACGTGAGATCCGTCCCGTTGTCAGCGTTCATGGCTTTAGAAGATGATTTTTAATTTACTCATGCTAATAAATGATCCAGCGTAGTTTAAAAATAACTCCATAAAACAAATGTCGGAGCGATTTCTCTTCAGCAACGAAACCCCCTGAGATTAATCGATTTGAATAGTCTGGAGTAAACAGCATTTTAAACCCGCCCCCCTCTCAAAGGCGCCACAAGGGCAGTGGCAGAACTGCAGCACCGTTAAAGATAAGTTCTGTAACATACCTACTGAGTTACTCCAGCGTTTTGTGTCTACCTTTATTTCAATCTCCTTGAGGGGAATTAATCCTGCCTCTTCCCATGTCTACGGTACTGACAGTTAGTGCTGTGATAATCAATGCAGCAGCCACAATATCATGGACCAATTACAATTACTTTCTTTGTATTCTCAATGTTAAGACTGCTGATGAGGTCAGGAGTTGTTCATTGGCAGCCCAGATGCAATGATTTATTTCTCAACCCACTTGGGGGTGCAGTTAATGAGATGGGCTTCATGAAGAAGACTCGCCATCCAGGGCATTAAAAGGTGTCCAGTAAATGTTGGTCTTTACAGCAATATTCATATTCCAGATATATAATAATAAAAAGCATGTGCGCTGCTGTTTTAATAATCAGAATGCAAAAGCAAGAAGTGAAGGAACATTTTAGAACATTATTGCCAAAACTGAACTGACAGCAATTGGGGAATTGCAGTTGAAAGGACTTTGGTTCAATGAGTCCTGATGCAGGTTCTCAACCCGATATGTTGACAAATCCTTTCCCTCCATAAATGCTGCTTGACCCACTGAAATCTTCCAGTGGTTTTTTTTTTTTAATTTGCTCCAGATTACAGCATCTGCAGTCATTTATGTGTCCATGGTTCAATATCTTCTCTGGTTAGAATGATATTCTTGTGAGCTGATTAAATTAATAACTGCAATGATGAAGGGAATGGAATTTAAACAAACTGTTCTGTTTCCAGCTAAAATACAAAGTGATGTATATATTGTGCACAGAGGACATGTTACCCAGGAAGAATTTCTAAACTTTCATAGAACACTTTTGGAGATAGTCTGTACAACCTTTAAGATACTCTGTGCACTAATCAAACTTGGCGTTTCAGTTTCATAATATCATACCAATCTCTCGAATGTGAATCATGTAATGCCCTCCAAACCATTGCTTATTCCCCTGTTGTACGACTGGCATGCTCTTTTACTGGGGGAAGGTGAGTGGCTATTTATTTCTGGATCCCACTGATAAGCAACCCCAACTGGAGATAATAACAGGATTGAGACCTGCTAAAGGTTATGCTTTTTGTCTGCAGGACAGTGCTTCAGAACGATTTATGAGTCAGCTCCCCAAGTTTATGTCTGGACTAGACACAAAAGACAACGTGAAGGTAAGACGTCACCTTCTTGAATCCAGCTGTTCTTCCAGTCAACTATTTTAAAAGCCTGTGCCCTCCAAAACATATTTGGAGTTTAGAAAGAGAGCAATGCTGAAATTTAGAGAAATAATAACATTTATCCATAATGTTAAGTTAGTACCATCATTCAATGTGATCATGGCTGATCATCTAAAATCAGTACCCCATTCCTGCATTTTCCCCATATCCATTGATTCTGTTAGCCTTTAGAGCTATCTCTAACTCTCTTGAATACATCCAGTGAATTGGCCTCCACTGCCTTCTGTGGCAGAGAATTACACACATTCACAACTCTGGGTGAAAATGTTTTTCCTCATCTTAGTCCTTAATGGCCTACCCCATATTCTTAAACCGTGACCCCCCTGTTCTGGGGATTTTTTTTCCTGCATCTAGCCTGTCCAATCCCTTAAGAATTTTATATGTTTCTACATGATTCCCTCTCATCCTTCCAAATTCCAGTGAGTCGATCCATTCTTTCATCATACAGTATGTCAGTCCCACCATCCTGGTGAACCAATGCTGCACTCCCTCAAGAGCAAAAATGCCCTTCCTCAAATTATGGGACCAAAACTGTACTGCAGTTGTACAGGGCCTAGGTCTCACCTCAGGCCTGTACAACTGCAGTAGGACCTCCTTGCCCTGTACTCAAATCCACTTGCTCTGAAGCCCAACTTGCCAATTGCTTTCTTCACTGCCTGTTGTATTTGTATGCTTATTTTCAGAGACTGATGTGCTAGGATTACAGGGCTTTTGCATTTTGCCGCCTGTATCAGCATTACTAGGGCAAAGTAAAGATTTCTCCTACTCTGAGTAATCCAACCAGAGCTACTGAATTTGTGCGATAGCCCAAATCCCGATCCAGTTCAAGAAGAAATGTCCCATTGCCTTTTTAGGTTGAGAATTTGGATTGAGTGGATAGAGTGATATATTCTCCAGCGGCAAGGCGATTCATAATCACAAAGGAGGAAAAAAGGATGATTATTTCAGTCTAGATTGCAAACGGTGGGGATATGTCACATCACACACAAATCTGTCGTGATCTTTTGGAACAGTAGAATAGGCATAATCGATGGATGGTCTAATTGTGGTGACCTCCAAGTAATCTACTGCCAGTCATCACTAGGTTCAGAGTTATCGATAGCAACACCGAAGATAGATACAAAATGCTGGCGTGACTCAGCGGGACAGGCAGCATCTCTGGATAGGGGGAATGGGTGACTCGGACTCTTCGGACTCGGATTGACCATAGATAGGCAGTCTAATAACTGATGGAACTGGAACCAATCTAGAACTGGAACTGGCTACATAAGAAGAGGAAAGAAAATGGGTAATGAGGCAAAATACTTGATAAATCAAAGTGCAATATTATGCTTCAGTGAAGAAAATTGGGGCAGATGTTAACTAAAACTTGCTAAGCACCTGCAATGTACCTCTGTCACACTCCCCTCACCCTACCACATCTTTCATCCTTGTGTTCACCATTATGCAGAGATAATGTTTTAAATTGTTTATTTGGCTTTGCCCTTCAGATCTGGTTTAATAACAAAGGCTGGCACGCCATAGGAGCGTTCCTGAACATCATGAACAATGCCATACTGCGCACTAATTTACCAGAAGGAGAAGATCCAAGTGTGTATGGAATCACTGCCATCAACCACCCACTCAATCTGACCAAGGAACAAATCTCTGAGGCTGCCCTGTAAGTATCTGCTTCAATTTGAACCGCCTCAAGATAAATTAAATCATTCTTGCTTAAGACCAAAATCATGCTTAATAAATATTGCATGGATATTTTTGATTTTTTATTTTAGTCAATTTTAATCTCTGCCCTGGATTGCCCTTGGCAGAAACTTTAAGAAAAAGACTGTCGGTACATCATTTAATCTGTTCATGGAATATTCAGTTAAAATCAAATACTTTCAATGGTAGAAATCTGAAATAAAACTGCAAATACTTAGCATATCAATCAGCATTAATGGAGCGAGGGACAGATTTATGATCAATGGCTTACATCAGAATAGCTATGATGAAAAATCACTGAACTGAAATATTGATTTTTTTTTTTGTTACTACAGATACTGCTTAGCCTGCTGATTATTTCCAACATTTTATTGTGAAGTAGGAGTAATCCAAACTCCTTGTGCTGCCAACGATAGTGATATCTATGTAACAGTGATAGTAAAAGGACAACATGCTAGTCTGTTGCCCCTCGACCTCCCTGTCGTGACATTCCTTTTGCACTGATCTGTCATAGAGTCATAGAATGATACTGTGTGGAAACAGGCCCTTCGGCCCAACTTGCCCACACCGGCCAACATGTCCCAGCGACACTGGTCCCACCTGCCTGAGCTTGGTCCATATCCCTCCAAACCGGTCCTATCCATGTACCTGTATAACTATTTCTTAAACATTGGGATTGCCCCAGCCTCAACTACCTCCTCTGTCATCTGAAAATTCACTGAAGTTCAGTGGCAGACATTAATGCACAGGATTCTTTTGATTGACCAGTAATTATCCAAAATCAGAAGGCAAAAGCAACCAACAAGTTATAGAATTGTGCGTTTGATCAAATTAGCATGGTGTTAGATGATGATAACTCACTTCGCTGATCTGCAGAAAATTGCAGTGGGATGTAACAACAATATTTTACCAAGAGAAGAGCCCTTTTAAATGTCATAATAATCAGGGCAGTGTGTTGGCACATAGTATTCGAAAACTGGCGGAATAAGAAGAAATATAGATCAAATAATAACATTAGAGGGGAGGGTCTCATGCTTTGAATGCTGCTCAATTGTAAGAGGAGATTTGCAGCTATGTTAATAACCTCTGGGCTTCACCGGCATACTATCATAGCCACTCCAACCTATGTTTCATGTTAATACCTATTTGATTGAAAAGCAAAAAAAGTGTAGATATTGTAAATATTGTAAAAATAGGAGCAGACAACACTCTAAACACTCAACAGAGTAGACAGTATCTGCAGAGAGAAAACCCAATTTTATGTTTCAGCTTTCATGACTGTATGGCAAATCAAATTCCTCGTATGTTGCAAAACATAATTGGCTAATACATTATGATCTAAACTTTCTTCATTGCCTAACTTTGGATGGTGTGCTTGTTGCAGAATGACTACTTCCGTGGATGTTTTAGTTTCCATCTGCGTGATCTTCGCCATGTCCTTTGTTCCGGCAAGTTTTGTCGTTTTCCTGATTCAGGAGCGCGTCACCAAAGCCAAGCACCTGCAGTTCATCAGCGGAGTGAAGCCAGCCATCTACTGGCTAGCCAACTACATGTGGGATATGGTAAGGCAGTAACTTTAACCACCCCTATCGCTCAGAAAAAAACTCTTACTCAACAATGTGCAGCTTGTTCCAGGGGGAATTGGACAGATATTTGAAAGGAAATATTTGCAAGGCAATGGTAAAAAGCAGAATTCAGGGAATAATTAGAGTAGCCCAACTTTCCTTCAGTGGTGCTCAATGACTGCAGTTTTATTGCAAATTATCATCCCACCTAGGCTTTTCCTACTTGAATAAAGGCCCATGGAAGAGCTGAAAAAGTGGACTTTATAAACTTTATAAAGGCAGGTGCACAGAATAAATGGGAGACATCCACCAGATGTTTGTCAGCCTTTGAAGAGAACTTCACAGTTAAATATGTTATTGATACAGTGGGAAGCCAGCGTATAGTCCTTAATTCACTGACATTTGACATAGATGGAAACACAGTCCTTGATCTCTTAAGGTAGGAGAACTGCTGTATTCTTCATAACTATTGGATGGCTTGGTATTGTGCATGTTACAAAAAGTACCCATGTGTCCTAGTATGTATCCAAAAGTCCATTGAGGATCAAGAAATATTACTCTCTGGAGGATGACCAAAGAGTGCCACACATTGTGAACAATTTTAGTTCATTCTTGACTCTTGATCATCTCTAAAGTGACTTGCTCCGTTGCTGATGTCCACGTGTCCAGTTGCTAATGACCCAAACCTCTTCATTCCATTTTCCTCCTTTAAATTACTCTCTTAAACTTAACTCTTTATGAAAACCTGTATAGCACCTGCAAAACGTCCTCTTATCCTCATCATCATTTTTTGTTTGATGGCATTCTTTGAATGCACCTCAGGACATTTTGTTTTGTTAATAGCTTTGCATGAATATGCCTGCGATTTGCAGTTAAGTATTATAAAATAAATTGAATGGATGATCATTTTAAATTCACAGTACTGATCATCAGTCCAGAAAAAGGGCTGTTGCCATATCACACCACCCATCAAGTATGCATCTGTACTACATTTAGATTGATGATAGGGACCTAATGTACTCTTAGCGAATAAGCCTAGAGTAAAGGTGAAGATGGTTGTGTGAGTTAATCTAGGAATAGCAAGTATTTGTGTGAGTTCAGGTCATTGAGGGTAGAAAATGGTACGGTGTCAGTTAAGGGGCAACACTGGCAGCCATGCCTTCAATGTGCAGCTGGCTAAGATCTATTCATGAAGAGCTCAAAGTCAACTCTTTCTTTGTTCAAGGTATTGTTGAATGCAAACCATTCCTGCTGTAATATCACTTCATATGCCTCAATATCAAATAGAAACATATAAACGCAGAAAAAGGGTGCAGGAGTAGGCCATTCGGCCCTTCAAGCCAGCACTGCCATTCAATATGATCATGGCTAATCATCCAGAAGCAGTACTGTTCCTGCTTTTCCCCCCATATTCCTTGATTCCGTTAGCCCTAAGAGCAACAGTATATATAACTCTCTCTTGAATACATCCAGTGAATTGGTCTCCTCTGTCTTCTGTGGCAGATAATTCCACAGATTCACAACTTTCCAGGTGAAAACGTTTTTCATCATCTCAGTCCTAAATGGACCACCCCTTATTCTTCAACTGTGACCCCTAGTTCTGGACTCCCCAAACATCAGGAACATTTTTCCTGCATCTACCCTGTCCAATCCCTTAAGAATTTAAAATGTTTTGATGATATATCCTCTCATCCTTCTAAATTGCAGTGAATATAAGTCCAGTCGATCCATTCTTTCATCATAGGTCTCGTTGCACCTCTCTTTTTCCTAATCTGACACCATTCTGGTAATAATCTGCCTTCTTGTTCTTGCCACCAAAATGGATAACCGCACATTTATGCTAGGCAATTTTGTTTGGTAAATCCCCTGTAAGGCATCATATAAATACAATTTGCTGTTAATATTATCTTCAGATACTTATTCGTATTTAATTAAGGCACACATAGTTCAAAGAACTGTTTACAATGGATGATTTCTATTTTGTCATGTATGGTAGAAATTTTTCCTCGTACTAAACACATGATGTAGATCTACTGCCAACCACTTCTGAAACTAAATGAATGTCATTGAATTTCAGATGTGGAGTTCAGTGTGGGAATGTTGCTACATCATCCATTTGGAACAGGCATCTAAGGATGAGCTTCGATCCCATGAGTGATCATGTTTTCCTCAAACTGAAGCATATTAATACTGAAATATTAATAGAAAATGTTGCAAACATTCAGTATTTGCAGATGGAGAAATAGAGTTGATGTTTCACTTTGGAGACCCCTCAATGACTGCAATGTTGACTTTGTTTCTCTCTCCACAGACGCTGCCTGATCCGTTGAGTGTTTACAATATTTTTGGTTTTTATTACACTTTCAGCATCTGCAGTTTTTGATTTTCTGCACAATATTGCAAGTGAGCTAAAAGTGTAGAATTAGAATACAAAGTATTTTATTTACGATAAACCTGTCAATGGATGGCTGTATCACCAACAAAATGTTGTGCTTGTGCTTCTTCACAGTGTAACTATGTTGTTCCTGCCATCCTTGTCATCATCATTTTCATCTGCTTCCAACAAAAATCGTACGTTTCCTCCACAAACCTACCCGTGCTGGCTCTGCTTCTCTTGCTGTATGGGTAAGTCAGGATGTTGTCGTCAGGAATATTGAGCTAGCATGTGAACGAACAAAATACCAATAGTGCTTCAAAAAGCACACTCATAACTTTCATTCAGATATTCACTTGTTGTAGGAAAATCTTGGCTTTGCCTCACTTTTGTAGGAATGTTTGACCTTGTGCTCCCATTATCTCCCAACAATGCTCAACGTCCTGCACTTATGGCAGAATTCACCAAGGTTGTCACATCAGTGAACGTCACTTTTAAACTCTGCACAGACTTTGTTCTCTGGTGGGGGAAAAAAATCATCCAAGGAAATGCCCTGAAAATTCATCCAAAAAAGGAGACTAGAATGTAAAGGATGGCATCAATTTTCATTGTGTTGAATTGTTTAAAATCTAACCATGTGGAAGAGCAAGCATCAAACCCATCACTCTCTGCTTCAGAAGCAGGAATGACAGCACCCAGTGAGCCATCCGAAATGCTAAGATAGAGTCATTCATCTAGTCTGCACCAACCACCAGCCATCCTATTACACTAATTCTACATTCATTATTTTCTTTATTCTCCCTACATTCTCATCCCAGATTCTACCTCTCATCTATACAAAAGGGGCACTTTACAGTGGCTATTTAACTAACCAATCCACATGACTAGGAGGTGGGAGGGAATTAGAGCACCCAGGGAAATCCCATGCAGTCACAGGGAGAACTTGCAAACCACATGAAGATAGCACCTGAGATCAGGATTGAAATCAAGTCTCTGGACCTGTGTGGCAATGGCGATACTATCTGTACACTGTGTCACCTCGGGGTGTCTGTTCTTTACAAGTGCTTATCTCTACTTACAGGTGGTCCATCACACCTTTGATGTACCCAGCGTCCTTTATATTCAGAATCCCCAGCACTGCCTATGTAATTTTAACCAGTGTGAACTTGTTCATCGGGATCAATGGCAGTGTGGCAACCTTTGTCCTTGAGCTGTTCAGCAACAATGTGAGTCATTAAACACTTATTGTTATTAAATGATCAACTTTTCATCGAATGGAACAGCATTAAGCTATCAGTAGAATTTTGATATTAACTATACGTGAAGAGATGTCCTTAATCGTATGATTTGGGAAACTATCTGTTGACACAATTTAATGATTGTAAAAATGGAATCCTGTTTCAGATTTATCTGTTGGATGAATGAATAAATGAATTAATAAGTTTATTGGCCAAGTATTCACATACAAGGAATTTGCCTTGGTTCCCCACCCGCAAGTGACAACATGACATACAGTGACAGTTAGGAATGATACATAAAACACCAAACAATTATAAAACATTATTTATTAAACATGTGCATTAAATAGAATACAAGAGCAAAAAGAGGCTACAGATTTTTGGTTATTGAGTAGAGCTACTACTTGTGTAAAAAAGCTGTTTTTATGTCTGGCTGTGGCAGCTTTGACAGTCCGAAGTCGCCTTCCAGAGGGAAGTGATTCAAAGAATGTGTGGCCAGGGTGAGAGGGATCAGAGATGATCTACCCGCTCGCTTCCTGGCCGTTGCAGTGTACAGTTCGTCATTGGAGGGAAGGTTGCAGCCAATAACCTGCTCAGCTGATCGGACGATTCGCTGCAGCCTCTGGATGTCATGCTTGGTGGCTGAGCCAAACCAGACCATGATGGAGAAGATGGGGACAGACTCTATGTAGACTCCATATAGAATTGGACTATCATTGCTTGTGGCAGATTGTGCTTCCTCAGCTGTCGCAGGAAGTACATCCTCTGTTGTGCCTCTTTGACTGTGGAGTCGATGGTAGCCCCCCACTTAAGATCCTTGAAGATGATGGTTCCCAGGAACTTAAAATACCCCACAGATATGATTGTGGTGTTGTTGATGGTGAGTGGGGTGAGGGGAGGGGGAGCTCTCATAAAGTCTACTATCAATTTCACTGTCTTGAGAGCATTGAGCTCTAGGTTGTTGCGATGGCACCAGGATGCCAGCTGTGTTACTTCCTGTCTGTAGGCAGATTCTTCCCCATCCTGGATCAGTCCAATCAGGATTGTGTCGTCCGCAAACTTGAGAAGTTTGACAGAGGAGTCAGTGAAGGTGCAGTCATTGGTGTAGAGAGAGTCGAGGAGAGGGGAGAGTACGCAGCCTTATGGTGCTCCTATGCTGAGCATTTACGGGTCCGAGATGCGCTTTCCCAGCCTCACATGCTGCTTCCTGTCTGTCCAGAAGCTGGTGATCCACTGACTGAGGGGTTCAAGCACAGTCAATTCGGAAAGTTTGGAATGTAGTAGCTCTGGCACAATGGTGTTGATTGCAGAGCTAAAATCAACAAACAGGATCCTCGCATATGATGTATGATTGTGGGCAAAGTAACATTTTCTGATTTGATCCATTGCAATTGGCAAGAGTTATGTGCATTAGTTACCTTAAGCAATCTGTACATATGATGGTATGTGTGATGGTATGATAGTAATAACTGCCAACAAACATACATAGTCATATAACATTGGGACAAGATTTTACAAATAATTCAGTAATACTGGAAATGAAAATAAATCATTAAGTTAGATTATTCTTGTAACAATGCAAACTAAATGCTTGATAATATCATTATAATTGGAACAAGTTAGATGCCTGATAATATAAGATTATGGGCATGACATATGTGACAGAATAGCATATCACCTGTGGCAGTAGGATTTCTGCATGGGTAAACACAAGCAGCACAGAAAAACCTGGTGTTCATTGAGCTAGTCAATTAATTTAGTTTAGTTACATGAGTGCCTTTTGATTCTTGTATTATTGAGCTTGGTAATAACAGATATCTCCCTTTCTGTCTCTGAAACTGGCAAATGCTTACAATTTCAAGGTTGTCATTTCAAATCTGCTTCACTGCCACTTTCTGGCCTGAGTGGTCATACAGTATGACTTGAGGCAATGTAATACATGTCTTTGATGGTTGTGGCTGTCTTAATGAAGATAATGCGCATCAAATCCCTATTTCAATATTTCAGCACAACAATGTAAAGTTGTTAATAATTTTCTGCCTTCTTGTACACATGGCACTTGCAATAGATGGTAATTAAACACATTTTCGACATTTATTTGAATTCATGAAATAGTTACTTCCTGTTTCAGAAACTGAACAGCATTAATGAGGTTCTGAAGTCTGTGTTCCTGATCTTCCCGCACTTCTGCCTGGGTCGTGGGTTGATAGACATGGTGAAAAATCAGGCAATGGCAGATGCCTTGGAAAGATTTGGTGCGTATTGATTTTTTTATTTTTGAAACCCTAATTTAGTTAAATTTTGAAAATAAACTGTCCTAAACTATAATCATTGTAATAGACACAGTGATATTTGATTTTAGTCTAATATTTAAATGTCTGTGAACATTACAGAGCTGACTGTAACACAAGTGTGACAATTGAAAAAAATCGATTTACCATTTCCATGTCGTTGCCCCCAACAATCACCCAAACCCTTCCCCCCCAACAAACCCACCTCACCCCATCACCATACTTTTCTCCAGCAACCTCATTGAGTCATAGGGAGATACAGCACATAAACTGGCCCAATGGCCATCAAGACTCATTGAAACCTGCACATGTTTGCAATGTGGGTGGAAAAGCCACACATTCACAGTGAAAATGTGCAATCTCCAACCGGTCACCTCCAGAGGACAGAATTGATCCTGGATCGCTGCAGTTGAGAGACAATATCTGCACCACTGTGCTACCCAGTATGCTCTTGGTCATCTTCGAACATGAAGTAGCCCGGTTGCTCAGCACTTCAACTCCCCCTCCCATTCTCAATCTAACCTTTCTCTCCTGGCCTACTCCATTGCCAGAGTGAGGCCAACGCAATTTAAAGGAATAGCACGTCGTATTTCGCTTGGGTAGTTTACCCAACTGGTGACTAAAATTAGAGCACGTGGTATTGGGGGTAGGGTGTTGACATGAATAGAAAATTGGTTTGTTGGCAGAACGGAAGCAAAGAGTAGAGTGAAAGTAGTCTTTTCAGAATGGCAGGCAGTGTGCGAAGGTGATGCTTGCGCAAGGCTGCGGCATTCGGGGCCGCAAACTGTTTACCATATATATAAATGATTTGGAAGAGGGAATTGGGAGCAACACTAGCAAGTTTGCGGATGACACAAAGCTGGGTGGCAGTGTGAACTGTGAAGAGGATGTTAGGAGGTTGCAGGTGACCAGGACAGTTGAGAGTGAGTGGGCAGATGAGGTGGAGATGCAGTATAATCTAGATAAATGTAAGGTTATCCACTTTGGCGGCAAAATTTTCCCCCCCCCCCCCCCAAGGGAGCAGATTATTATCTCAACAGGGTTAGGTTAGGTAAGGGGGCATGCAGGTACAGCAGGCAGTGAAGAAAGCTAATGGAATGTTGGCCTTCATAACAAGAGGATTTCAGTATAGGAGTAGAGAGGTTCTTCTGCAGTTGTATAGGGCTTGGTCAGTACCACATCTGGAGAATTGTGTACAGTTTTGGTCTCCTAATTTGAGGATGGGCATCCTTGTCTGATTGAGGCAGTGCAGCGTAGGTTCCGAGATTGATCCTCTGGGCTCAGGGGGGCGGACTGTCATATGAGGAAGGTTGAAAAGACGAGGCTTGTAAATCACTGAGTTTAGAAGGATGAGGGGGATCTTATAGAAAACATATAAAATTATAAAAGGACTGGACAAGTTAGTATGCAGAAAAAATGTTCCCATGTTGGGCTGAGAGTCCAGAGGCTCAGGACCACAGTCTTAGAATAAAGGGGATGGGGTCATTTAAAACTGAGTGATGAGAAAACACATCAACTTTGTTCACTTTCGAGCAGAGGAGATGGGAATTTAATGGAAATGATGTTCCGACTGCGCTACAGAGGGCAGTGGAGGCCAAATCACTGGATTGGATTTAAGTAGAGGAGTTAGATAAGAGGCTCTATGGCGGGGTGGGGGGGGCTAGTGAGTCGAGAGGATATGGGGAGAAGGCAGACCATGGGTTATTGGATAGGGGACATCTGCCATGATGGCAGAAATTAACGGGCGGTGCTGGTCCTCGTAGAGCTGAATGGGGCCTCCTGCGTGTAGGGCTATTTTCTATGTTTCTATGTTTTACACTTCCCAGCGGTATGAACTTGACTAGCGTCTAATTTTAGGTAGGCCCGTGCTTTCTCTCCCGCCTTCCTCCGCCCTCCCCTTCCGCAGGTGTGCTCCCTCAAATTCTAGCTGTCTTCGCGCCACTTCCTTTCTTTATCGGGGGCATCGGGGCCCCCAACTATCTGTCTGAAGTAGGGTCACAACGCTGAAACATCAGCAGTTATTTTTTTATTCCTTTCTTCATAGATGTTGGCCTTCACCCCTGAGATTAGCGCAGGCATCTTTAGTCCCCCTTTGATTTTTCAGGGGGCATCTGTAGATCTTCTTAAAATGAAAGTAAGCTTGGGATGTGGTTGTGCCTAGTAAGTAACTGTTGCTATTAATTAAATGCTCTGTTATTGTGCAGGTGAGAATCGTTTGTCTCCCCACTATTCGGATCTGGTGGAAGGAACCTATTTGCCATGGCCGAGGAGGGAGTGGCTTTTCTCATCATCACAGTGCTGATTCAGTACCCAGATTCTTTATCAAAACCAAGGTAAATGTTGCAAAAGTTCAATATAGTTTGATAAAGCATGAGGAGGGAGGAGATTATGTGGCGAGCAACACACCCATTTACAATAATTGGGACAAAAATTGCCTTCTATAGTGCTTCAATGTGATACAAGCACCTGTTTGAAAAGAGCTCTGAACCTTATATCACCACTTTTAAAACAAAACTGTAGAAAAAAAATTATAAGATAACGTTTTGTTATAAAATTAATGTGTTGTGTTCATAGTTATAATAATTATATCAAACAACAGGCTGCAATCCAATAAAGTTAAGTGGCATACAGCAGAAGCCATTATGAAGGAAATTGCACACCTATTGAAAACTTTCTTGGTCTAATACAAGGTTATATTTCAACGAAGTAAAATGTTGGTATAACAACAATAGCCAGACAGAGCAGATGTCTGGTTCGCATTCAGGCACCAGTGAAATCAATTCACTCGTAATAAGTGTCACATTTTGATCATAAACAAGAGCGACAACGAGGACATGACGTGGTTCCTTACCTGTTTTGGTGATTGTCTAGAACCCTCATCCGTAAAGCTCCCAGCGTTCACTGATTGAAGATGAGGCTGTGGCGACAGGCAGACAGGCAGAGTGTTTTCTGAGTGTCGGTGCCAGAATGATATCCTGGACTTAAAAACAACCTCACCAAGGTGATCATGAACACTGCTGCACTTCAGTAAAACAGCAGACGAGGACACAAGTTCTAATGGATACCTTTGTAAATGTATCATCCTCATAACAATAGATTCTGTTCCAGATCTACAGAGTGAAGCAAAAGCTGCTGAAATGACAGACTTTGTGTGGTGCATCCCTCCTGGAGAGGTAAGAATGACAAGTTGCTACATACTCTGCACAGCAAAAAGAAGGCATGTAGCCATGCATTGCTCAACCTTCCCAACAGCCGCATCATTTTCCCATAACCCTGGGAAATAAGTTGTACTTCCAAGTGCAATGTCCAATTGCATTGAAAAAATGTTCTAAATCTAATTTTCCACTTTACAGAAAGAGCATTCCAGCGTCTGCCACTCCCCCTCTGGCAGCTCATTGCAATGCACCCTCTGTATGAAAGACAAGTTGCCCCTCAGTTTCCCCTTAACATTTTCCACTCTCTGTACAAATCAAGTGCCCTCTGGATTTAAAGTTCCACCCTGGGAAAAAAAATACTGTAATCAGTCATCTGATTCCCCTCCTGTTTTATATTCTCTTAAAGACCCACACTCGCGATCCCTCGACCTTCTTACTTCTCATAACCCAAAGCCCAGCAACTCTTTAGTCTTTCCAGTCCCCTGTAACATTGTTGTGAATCTTTACTGCAAAATACCACTTCTAATGACCTCCTTCCTATTTATGTCTTGATGAAGGTCTTAACCCGAAACGTTGCTCACAGTTCCTGTTTGCTCCATAGATGCTGTCCTCACCCACTGAAGTTCCTCCAGCATTTTTCTACCTTAGAAGGTTATTCATCATCTGCTAGTTTCTTCATACACATCCTTCCCTATAATAGTAAGGCATTAGATCTGCACACGACGACACCACTCTTGTAGCAGTGTAAAATGAAAAGCTTCTTGTATCAAGCCTTTACTCTGCATTTGTTATCATGGAAAATATTCCTGGGGATATTCAATTAAAAGAGCCAATGCGATTATACTAAGAATTGAGAAAGTGACATTAGATTACACCATGTGTCCATGATGATAGGAATGAAGACATTAACACATTGTTTTATATCACGCAAAGAACAACTGAATTCCCTTCGCAAATATCCCTACAACATAATCTTCTCCCCTACACATCCCACCTGTAATGACAGATTCTATCAATTACTTAAATTTACAATAACTACTGTGAGAAGTAGGCGAGTAAAATGGAATACTTGGAGAAACCTGTGTTACAGCTGATAAGAAGCATACTCCTCACAGACGCAAAATGCTAAGCTGAGAATCAAACCTGGATGCTGACTTTGTGAGCCAGCAGATCCATAGCTGTGTGACTCTGCGTACATGATTATATGATCGGATTCATTTATCACAACAGCAAAATAATCCTCCAATTAGAATAAGGAATCTGAGCAAGTTCTCTGATGTCTATAATTTCATCTATCCATGCTTTGGGCTTCTGGGGGTGAATGTGGCTCTGGGGAAAGCAACAAACTTCAAGACTGTTGACAGTGGATAGTTACGGTCACAGGAGGGGAAGCTTTCGACAAGCAGGAGCAGGATAGGCCGTGTGGCCTCTTTCATCTTGTCTTTTGACTGTATTCAAAGTCTTAGTATAAACAGTGCCCTCCCATAAAGGACCCATCATTTATATATTTGCCTCTGTATCTCCACAATTTGAATTGTACATAGAAAAAAATTACACACATGTGCTTAAAAATCACATGTGGTTATATATACAAATATAAATACTAATATATTTTATATGGAAACCCGGGAGGGTAAATTCACCTATGGGTTCCCAAACTACAATAATACCCCAAGGAGATATGCGGTACAACTGTCAAAATAGTCAGCTACTATTAGGAAACGATTGGAGGTTTCACACCTCTGGGAATTACTTTAGAGACACCTCTTCAGCAGGGAGTTGGGTCCAGTAAAGTTTGGCAGTGTCCAAGCCTATTGGAGCAAGGCTGTGCCAGCGATCACCTTTCGGGTAGGGATGCTTCATGGGAATGCCAAGTTATGCAGTGCCAGCCTATGGGAAAGGCCTGTGCCAGCAGTACCTTTGTTTAGGACTGCTCACATGGGATGCCAGCTATGGCAGGCTAGCGTATGGAGAGGCTTGCCAGGAGCAAACCTTGTAGGCTCAGAGGCTACTCGACGTGCATGCCAACTATGGCAGGTCAAGCCTATGGCAAGGCGGGTGCCCAGCAGTACCTATTCTGCGTAGAACTGCTCCAGGGAATACCAAGTTATGTCGGCTTCACTGGTAATTCACCGTTAAAATCCTACTATTTTGATTCTTAATTGTGTTATGCACGCCAGTTAAAACATTTGCATTCATTGAAGAAACTCGGGCGGACCATGTGAAGGTTGCAATCTCCCACCCCATGGTGCCCTGTAATGGGGGAACGATGTAAAACAGCTGTAATTTTTACATGGTGAAACCAAAATGTATAAAAATGGCCTTTAATGAAACCTGACAATGTGCACTTTAACCAAATGTGATATTTTCTATTACAAATCTCAAATTGTGATGTACAGAGGCAAATAAATAAATTATGGGTCTTTGTCCCAAACATTATGATGGGCACTGTATACAGCCATACAGCATGGAAACGGGCTCTTTGGCCCAACTCATCCATGCCGACCTAGATCCTCCATCTAAGTTAGTCCCATTATTTCATTATTTACCTGCTCTGTAATATTTTGTATATGTACTTTATTGCATGGCTTGTAGCACAAAGTTAGATAAATTAATTTAGCTAAAATCACTGGCTACTTTCATGATCCCTTCAGTAACTGTGCCTTCATCCATTCCTTGCCCATATCCTGTGTAATGCTGAGGATGTTGTCACCGTCCACCATTGCATAAAAGCCACGTTGTTCACACAAAGCCACGATGAATCATAGCCAACATGCCGAATACACTAACACTTCTGAGCTTGCCAAAGCGCTCAGATTCCTGTATATTCATATTTGCGGGACTGGCCAAGGCACTTTCCGGCAGAGTATTAATGTGCAGAACACCACAGCTTGTATAAGCAGTTGATTACTTTAATGGATTGCATAGCAAATCAGGAGGGAAAGAATGGAAAAGAGGTCCCAGAGCGCGCAGTTGTTATGAGGATGTTACAGTATGAATTAATTGAGGCATGTTGCAATAGCCAAGGATGGAAATGGGACATAAAATTTCATATGTATAACCATTTCTCCAACAAACGTAGAAGATGTGGGATGGCCTGCTTTTCAGGAGGGATTGCAAAGTTAATCTCTCCTTTAGTATTTAATCCAGCGGTCCACGTAATTCCCCGGAACCACAGGCTTGGTCGATGATTTAAACTGTGCCAAGACACACTCGATCTTTTCTAACAGGTGTACAAGCTAATATGGAAGGTAGATAATGTAACCATGGGACAGGAATGTAGGAGGAATGTGTATAGCTTCTCATAGCAGTACAATCCCAGATTTCCTTTTATTGTAAGGATGGACATTTGCACCAGCGAGGCAGGCCTCCTGAGTCAAAATTGAGCTTTCCAAAATTACTTTATCTTTACCTAATTTAGTTGATGTAACACAACATGATCCTAAACATGAAGAAGGGTCTCAACTCAAAATGTCTGTCTATTTCCCTTCGCTCACACCACTTCTGATCACCGGCTGACTTTATCCAGCATTTTTTGTCTACCTTTGATTTTCTTGCATCTTCAGTTCTTTCTTAAATATGATCCTAAACATGATGTGTTTTTTTTATCTCAAGCTTAGAGATTTCTCTACCTTGTGCCATATTACCATACAGTAGATAATGGGGTTTTTTTAAAAGGAAAGCATGTTACAAAGAACTCATTAAAAACAAATGGCTTCATTTCGCTTTTTTTTTTTCATGCTGCCGTCCCCCGCAGTATTTGTCCAATATGCAAGATGTTCCTCGAACATGGTTCACTGCCTCTCAGTTTGCCGCCATCAATGAACTGCCTTACTGCCCAGGGAACATCTGGAGCTTTATGCTCTCCTCCGTGGAATTCCCGAAAAGGAAATCTGCAAGGTAAAGTAGTGTGCAACAGGCAACATCTGAAAACACGTCATCTCTCCCAATGGCTATTTGGCTCAGAGTTTGAATGATCTATTGTCTATCAAATCTCACTAATTAGCAGTTTTGAAAAAAGTGCACAGTAATTCTGGGACTAACTCACATCTTGTGAGGTTGTAGGATGCTTGGTAGCAATTACTGTGGTGCACTGACATCTTTTCTGCCCTCCCATATCGCTGAGTGGGGGAGCCAAAAGTGGGAATTATTCGATATGCGTGACAAGAAGGCGGGGTACCATACAGCGGCAGGCCAACCGGACGCAATCTCCTCCACTGCCATGGCCATGATTGGAGGGTCCTCCTGTTTTATTTCTGTGAGATACATATCTACCATTCATTAATTTTATTTCTCTCTTATGATATGAAATATGAAGGAGGTCACTTTCAAGCCCATCAGGTTTTGAGATATCGACGTGAGACCAATCCCCTTTCGTCTTAATTCTTCCCTGTAACCTGTTCACAGACCATCTTCTCATCAAAACCTTCCTATTCTAACACTCTAAATACACCATTAAGCACATCTTAAATTTGCCATTTATACGCATTAACCTGCACCTCTCTGGGAGTGTAAGGAAGACCGGGGGCCCCCAGGGAAAATCCACAGCGAAGAACGAATGTGCAAACTCTGCACAAGACCACGACCAAAGGTTCAGGACAAATCCACATTGTTGGGGACGTCTGGTGGCAGCTCTTCTAAGCCTGTGGCACTGCCCATCCCCCTAGCCTTTTTGACCGAGTCGAGCTGAACGTAATGCTTCAAAAAAAAAGGTCAATGCATCTAAATATTACACCTCACAGATGAAGTGTTTTGATAGAGATTATAAAACTGAACAATTCTAAGGCAAGAAAATCACCAATGATCAATACCCATTTTAATTGGTACAATAAGTGAAGCAAAATAAGAAGATCTGCAAATGTCTATAATGATCGTAGCTACATTCTCCAAAGGGTGGATGAAAGGAAACAAACTAGGAGATGATTAAGGTGACCATCAAATTTATATTTTAAATTTCAATCTACTCGTTTCTCTAAATTCACTATCGGGGAAATATAATACATAGTCTGAGGAAGGGATTCAGCCCAAAACGTTGCCTATTTCCTTCGCTCCATAGATGCTGCTGCACTCGCTGAGATTCTTCAGCACGTTTGTCCACCTTTGATTTTCCACCATCTGCAGTTCCTTCTTAAAAACATAATACCTGTTGGGTGACCTTAACTATCTATGAATCTACTTCTTCTGAATATGTTGTGTTCACAATTAGTGACTGATTTTTAATCGGAGGCTGCGTTGTTGTCAAAAACAGGATGAACCCACAACGGGGATGGATCCAAGGGCACGGAGATTCCTGTGGAACACAATTCTCCATATCATTAAAGGAGGTCGGTCGGTGGTTTTAACGTCGCACAGGTGAGTAGCAAGCACCAGAAAGACTACATCTATTTTCTCCTCTGAAATTGTTCCCAGCAATGTGCCTCATGTAAGTTCATAGCGAAGATCCTGGAGGTGCTGAGGACATGATGGTTCTGGGCAGGAAGAAGTCCTGCATTTATGTTAAATATTGCACCTTGTAGAATACCAATCTGCATTTCACTATCACCTGTTTTTTATGCTCGCCAAGGAAATCACACTTACTGAGTCTAGCACTGAGAACAACTTTTTCATCCATCGCCTCCTTAAACCTGCTGCACCCCGCTGCGAGTTTCCTCACAGCCACTACTAGTCTGTACCCTCTATAATACCATTGACCATTCGAACATTAATTATTTCCCTCATTGCTGCATTGATTTTATTAGCACCTGATTCATCAGTTACAAAGAGACACAGTCGTAAGATGACTATACTGTATTTTATTCACCTCAAGTGTGGCATCACATAACCCCACAGCTCTTACTAATGAGACAGTGTCAGCAGACAACCTATATATATATATATATAGATAGCTCTATATATGTATATATGTTATATATATATATATATATATATAATATATTATATATATATTTCTCTCATTGGCCACCCTATGCTGTACTCTGCATTCTAGTCCCCCTTAGAGGCAGCATAGCATCAGATTATGTTGATATGTGGGGCTATTAATATTGAGCAGCACTATAATAACAACACTGCTGCGTTTATATTTGTATTTTCTCTGGACGTTTTCATGTACAGAAATAGAATCGAAAAAAGGGGAGCAGTTCGGGAGAACTTTAGCAGCTCAGCAGCATCTGTGGAAGGGAAATGACAGTTGTACAATTCAGTTGACAAACCCTATTCATCTGGACGAAGAGAGTGGAGAAGTAACCAGTATAACAGATCCTGGAGGGGTCGAGACAAAGCATGTAACTTATAGCTGCGATACAGCTGAGGTGGTTGAATGTAGGTAACATTCATTAGCGAAGGGGAGGGTGAGAAAGCAATAGAGCTGGTAAGGTGACAAATGGAGAACTGGGGATGAGCTGTATCTATGCGGGGTGTGTGAAGAAGGGAGAAAGAAAACAGGTTGAATCAGGAGCGGGCGTTTGAGTAGGAAGAAGGGTGCGTGAGAGAGAACCCAGGGTGCATAGGAGGAGAGAGAAAGAGACAGAGGGGATATGAATAATCTGAAATTGGAGAATTAATTGTTCATGCTGTTCAGTTCTCAACTACCCAGGTGGAATATGAGGTGCTGTTCTCTAGTTTGCATTTGGCCTCCCGCTGACAGTGAAGCTAGCAACCAGAAAACATGCTGAGTTTTTCCAGCTGCTCTTTTTTGTTGCAACCGATCCAATCCAGCATATTGCAGCGTCCCTGTGCCTTCAGGAAAAGAGAATGTTTTCCCTGCACAATAGGGAGAGGATTATTATTAACATATACTTTTAAGATGTGCTTTGTGTGAGTGTACGTACATACACTTGTGTAACAATATATGTATGCATAAATCAATGAACACCAAGTTTTACATTAACTATATAACATATGTATATACCATTTGTTTATGTATAATATGCATGACGACTTAATGTAAATACAAACATATAAACTTTTGTAAATTGCATGTCAGATGAATCAGAAATTCAGTTTTAAACGTAAGACTCTTCTGTGGTACTTGGGGTAGAACTTGCAAAAGGTTATTGATTAGGCATCCCCAAATTACTGACATGATTGATGTGTTGTTTATCAATATACCAGCAGCTCAGCCACTGCCCCAAATCTCATTCCTGAAATTAAATCGATTGCTTATAACAACAAGTGTAAGAACATGTCTCCACATAGAAGTTCAAACCTAATGGCCCTTCACGATTTGTCACCATACAGCATGAGGAGTGTGAGGCACTGCGTGGACCCCCACACGACATCGCAATAATGGTTAATGGTAATTCCGATGTCTGGGCACGTACAGCACCTCAAACAGTAAAACCCCGTACATCTCTTTATACACTGTAGCTGCTACTTCTCCAGAAAGAGGATATTGTCATCGTGCTTTTATATTTGTTCAAAGGCACTCCTCTCATATTTATCATTGGGAAAATGAGACAAATTGATAGAATGTATTAAAAATAGACTAAAAATATTTAAAAGTATTAAAAAATATCCTACTGAAAATAGCAGGTCAGAGAGCATTGAGTTAACATTTTTGGGTTGCCTGACCTTTATTAAGAATGCTACTGTGAGAATTATAGTAATCAGGCAACTATCACAACATTGAATTGACGGAGCATTGGAATATCAAAGAAAACTCAAAATAGTTGTTCATCTGATAAAATTGATTGAGGCATAGCCAGTCAAACAATTGAAAATAATTAAAATATTTCACGGGCCAAATTTTGTTTCCTGTCCCTGTATCAACAAGTGCTTTTCATTTTGACTCGATTCCCTATACAGAAGTTTAGCCCTGATTCAATGGACAAGTATTTCTTAATATGAGTTTTGCATTGCTTGTAGAAATGTTTTGGAAATAGAGAAAATGATGCCTTTGGCTGAAATTTTTTGCATTGCAGAATGAAAAATATTGGGAATGGAAGATTCGTTTCATTTTCGGTCACCAATGCGTAACCGCTAAGTATGACAGTGCCCTCTCTTCAAAGGTCTTGTATAATGGCCTTCAATCAGCACCTTGATTGCATCCTAGGCTACTTTTTTTCATCTTGCGTAAGGCCGTGCACACTAAAGTTCTATTTGGATCTTATTTTATTGTTGCACGCCAAGGTTTGATTGCATAAGTCGAAACAGGGCGGACCACGTGAAGGTTGCAATCTTCCACCCCAACATCCTATGCTACAATCCTGACGAAGCTTACCAGCTTGGAGGACAGATAGGCAGTGGTTACTATGCCACAGGGATCTATCAATCTGCATGTTATTGTCTATAAATACCAGTTGTACACGTTCCCCAACTTGAATATGTATCATTATTCATTCATCATCTAAATCCTAGAATCCCTCCCTAACAGCTTTTCCAGAAACACCATCACCACAAATGAATTTCAGTATATAGAATATTGAGCAGTAGCTAACAGAAAAAAACAGCCCCTTTGGCACATTATGTCTGTGCCAAACATGATGCCAAATTAAACTAATCCCTTCTGCTTGTGCATGCTCCTTATCCCATCATTACCCACATATTCATGTGCCTATCTGAAAGCCTTGCAAACACCATTATTGTATCTGCTTCCTTCTCAACCCCTGGCAGCATGCTCCAGGCACCTACTATTGTAAAAAAACTGCATAGCTCCTTTAAACCTTCCCTCTATAGCATTAAAGCTATGCCCTCTAGTCTTTGACCCTGAAGGAAGCATTGACTATCTCTGTCTATCTACGTCTCTCATAATTGTATAAACGTCCTTCACATCTCCCCTCATCCTGCGATGCTCCAGAAAAAAATATCCAAGTTTGTCTCCCTTATAGCTAATACTCTCTAATCTGGACAGCATCATAAACCTCTTCTGCACCCATCCAAAGCCTTCACATCCTTCCTATGATGGAACAAAAAGAACTGAGCACAATGCTCCAAATGTAGCCGAACTAAAGTTTTATAAAGCCGTACCATGACTTCCTGACTCTTATGCTCAATGTGCCTACCAATGAAGGCGAGCATGCTTATGATGCTACTTTTAGGGTGAAAATCATGATGTTACTTTTGAGGAGCAATATACTTGGACCCCAAGATCCTCCATACTTCAAATGCTCTCGCAAGAGTTCCTTCGCCATTAACTGTATACTTTCCTCATACATTCAACTTCCTAAAGTACAATACTTTACAGATACCCGGATTAAACTCCACTGGCCATTTCACAGCCCATATATGTACCTGATCTACATCCTGCTCCCCTTTTTAAACATCATTTGAATGGCTCCTTCACTGTCTGCAACTGCAACAATTGTAGTGTATCCTACAAACTTATTACCTCAACCTATCTACATTTATATCCAAATTGTTTATATATCTTAACATATAATAACAGAGATCTCATCACCAATCACTGCAGAACACCACTTGTCACAGACCTACAGCCAGAATAACAACCCTCCACCACTACCCTCTATATTCTATGGGTAAGCCTGTTCTGAATCCAAACTAGTAAGTCGTTGTGGATCCCATGCATCTTAATCTTCCAGATCAGTCTACCATGAAGGACATTGTCAAAAAGATGACTCGCCATCAACTTATCAGTTGATAATGATATAAATGCTAGCCATACCTAACTGATTTACACAAAAGCATTCAAACTGGCAACTGAAGGAAATGCTCACAATATATAAATGTTAGCAATACTATCTCTCTATT